>WBMY01016136.1:859287-880469 GCA_013397315.1 Donacobius atricapilla
GCAAGTAATCTTCATTTTGGTGGCTTACAGCCCATTTCCGGGAACTGTTGCTTTTGTTGTTCAGTGATGACAAAAATTACCTGATTATTGTTCTCTGAAACCTTGACCACTAGATGCAGGTTTGATTGCTTCAACAGTTCCAAACTGTTTTGTTGCATTTGATTAGCATATAAATAAAGCATTTAATATTTAATTGCTCCCCTGAGATTTTAGGTAACTTTGTGTAACTAAATATAAAGTAGTTTAAATCATAATTTTCAAAGTTTAATTGTAATGCATAAAATTTTCGCACTTGTGGTAAAGAGACATTACTGAGATGAAAAAGAAAACTGAAGCCAGGAGACTATAGGTGTTAATTTTTAAAACATTAATTCAATGGTACCTTCTAGTATCAGCTGACATACATCTTCAATGATTCTATTATTAAAATGCAACATCCTTTCCTATTGAATTCAGGGTGGTTTATGAACCCAAGGGTTCATGCTGACCTGTTTAACAAGGTTTAACAGCATCCCTAATGCTTCTCTGTTTGTTTCCATAATCTGGAAGCAGAGTCATCCTATTTCTGGCTTATTCCCATATTTCTGTTTATTTTTATCTTTATCTTATACCTGGTGTGAATTACTTCCAGTGGTGTAACTGCATGCGTCTGTCTTGTTCAGTCTCACCTCTCTGAAATAAAAGCATTTAGCTTTTAATTTCTTCATTATGAAATTCACAATAATAAATACTCAGTTTCCTTTTATTCAAGAAAATAAAGAGAGATACATAGATATATCTCCAACAGAAAGCTTAGTAAAAATTAAACCCACAGAAGTCCATTTAAAATGTTTTAAAATACTGTTATATACTGTGTGTATAATTGTTATATTGTGTGTAAAAGCAGGTAAAGTGCCTGCCTTACCAGTACTACCATGATATCTAAAATCAATCTTTTAGAATTCCTCCTGTGAACCAAGGTAATATATTCTTCCTGAGCCTCACTTCCATTTCAGAGGAAGCGAGGCTTAGATAACGAGAACACTCCGTCAATGAGCACATCAAGGCATTTGTTGAATGGCAAGGATTTAAATCTGATTTTCCATGCTTATTCCCTGGAAGAGCCTAGCTCTCAAAGGGTGCCAGCAGCATGATGTCCTGCAGGAGCACCTCCCCAACCTCTGGGCCTCAGGCGTTGCTGTGAGCAGACCAAGCAGAGCAAGCACAAGGTTTCATGATTTTGCTCGGCCGTGAGGCACAACAAAACCCCTTTCTACCTTAAGTATCAAACTGGATATTGAAGGAACAGGCCCCATGCTGCCTCCTTGGCCCAGGTGACAGGAGCAGGGCTTTGATGAGAGGCTGCTCCCAGCCAGGGGGACTCTGTGATCGAGCTCTGCCCAGCGCCGCGGGCTCACGGCCGCTGCTGGCGCCGGACCCAGACGTGCTGGTGTCAGAGAGAAGCTGTCATAGTGGGCTCTGAATTCGTGAGTCTCATCTCCACGGGAGGAGGAGCAGCCTGCTAAAGGCTTCCAGAAGGCAAGGAAGGCTGAAAAACACTGTTTCTCACAGCTCAAGGATTCCTAGCTGTTTCTTTAACTTGCCTGTGTCTCCTCTGGTAGCCAGTGTTGTGTAAACTGGAGCTGGGATCTAACAGCCCAGTTCAAAATCAACAGAAGCACTGAATCATGTCTTAAGCCTCATTTGTTGCATGCCTACATGTTTTACTGAATTAAGGGCTGTAACTCCCTTGAGATATCCACACTTGGCTTCTCAGCTCCCAGAAACAATCTCTGTTTTTCAGCTGAATGTAGTGTGTACTACTTGCATGTTGGGAATGGTATTACAGATGTTGGTTAGTTAGGCATATCCCAAATTTCGCTGGCTAAAAAAGGCTTCTACATCAAAGGGGGTGTCATCATGTTTTTGAAGTGTGTCTTTATTTTTTAATCAGTTTCAGCATTTAGAATGCTTCAGAGAGAAATATCGTGTCCCTCACAAGGCTATAATGTAAAGGCAACAGACTTATTAGGAGGGAAAGAAGTAAAGAAAAGTTGCTCAGCATGGCATTTGAAAAAGTTGTGTTAATTCTGGATTTTAGAACATTGTTTTCTCCTTTCGCAATTTGTCTTCTTGACTTCCTAAAGGGAGAACTAAGTTTTTAGAGGTCTTTTAAAAGGAAATGTCATTTAATGAACCACTTCAGTTCAAGAGTGGATGCTAAGTGATGCAGGCTAATGAGACAATTTAAGGTGAAGGGTTTATATAGCAAATCTCATGCAGTTAAAACAGAATAAGAACTGAGTAAGGAAAGAAAGGAAAAGTTGTTGGAGTGATCACACAGGAGATGAGAAGAATATGTCTAGAATTTTCTTACCCTCATAATGCTTCCAAGAACTTTTTTTTCTGACACATGCCTGATTGGAAACAAATTTTAACCGCTGCAGTACAATGATGCTATCATTTTAAGAGCTGTAGAACCGCAAGGGTGTTTTGCTCAGCTTTAGAGCAAGAATTTACAAGGCCAAAACTGTTCTTGATTCACACAGGGCGTCCTAGTACACTTTCTGGGAAGAATGAAAGTGCAATAAGAACCATGACAATGTAATAGGGTAGACCAGGAATATCTATCCTTTGACTAGGAAATGATATTTCCCTTTTTTTCCTTTTTTTTTTTAATAAGCCTTGTAGTCTCAATTTTGATTTAATTTTGTTGTTGATCTGTGAGCTGTAAAGCTCCAGATGCTGTAAATCATAAGAAAAGCACTTCAAACCACAATTAGTTGTCCTATGAATATCCTCCAGACATTTTTCCCCAACCTTTCTTTCTTATCATAAGTTTTTCAAAGACCTTCAGTAATGCACTAAATTTTGACTGTCCATGTATTGCAGCCACCACTGCAAGGAGAGCTGTAAAGTAAATCGTGAAATGGCAGCATCATTGTCTATTTTTTCCTTGAAATTTGTGTTATTTTATTTTTGAGGTTTCTGGTTGGGATTTTTCTCAAATGGAAGACCTTGAATTACTGATTTTTTTTTTTTTTTTTTTACTGCAGATATAATTTGAAACTATTGGCATATTTCACAGGATTTTTCTGATTTTTAAAGTTCTCCTCTAGAACATGAGTGATACTTATTCCCCCAGTGTTAGACTTTCTACAGCTTTTCAGCATCTGGAGGAAGCTCATTGGGTTTGCCATCTTCAAACAGTGTGAGCACAATCAGCATTTAGTAAAATAAACATGGCCCCATTATTTCTTAATGCCTTGCTTAACAACTTTAAGATTAGACCACGTCTCCCGTGCTCCCAGTAGGCAGCACTTTAACAGTGAGTAATATTTCTGTCTGCCGTAGTCGAGTAATCCCAAATGTAAGTAATTTACAGGCTGGCATTAGGGACTGTTACAAGAGACATATTGTAATATGTCACTGAAAATCAGCCTGCCTCTGCACATTTGATCAACAGCCAGATGGAGGCTTTTATCACATTTATTTAATCTGAAATATACATAGTAATTACAGTGGACCTCTGGTTTCTCGGTCCTCGGCGCTGTCTCATGAGAAGGTAGGAAATGAATCTGTCAGTAGCAAACCGGTGGGGATGTGACCCCCTTGGTAGAATCTGGGTGTGCTACAGCTAGTGGTGCTGACAGAGGAGATCATGCTGCTGGAAATTAATGCGTGTTGCCAAGTTGGGTTTTTTGGTTTTTTTTAAAAAAAAAGCCCATAAACCAAAGGCAGTGTAACTGTATTTTTTTATGAACTCAGAAAGCCTTTAGGAAAGCAAAGACTCGACGTTATTCTTAGCAAACCCATTACCAATCGATGGCTTTAAGAGCAAACAATCTCTTACTAATAGCTGGATGGTATTTAACTTAAAGGCATCTGAAAACAACAGGCTTAATGCTCCCAGAGGAGAATTTGGTTCAGATATTGAATTCCATCAAGCATGTCATTATTAAAAGGGGAAAATATTGTTGTTTCCATTAGTACAGCGTTGGCATAAAGAATGGATAGCATTCATTTACACCACAGGAAAAAATTCAAACAAATTGAAGGTAGATTTATCTCTTGGACAGGAACTTCACAAATGGATGTTGTCATTGTCACAAAGAATTTAATAAGATTTTGTGCCTTAATTACAGCAGCTATAGAAGATGCCTCACATATTAATGGTGGTGCTGACCTTATCAATAATTTACCTGTTACTCTGTGCATTAAAGAAGGCTATCTCTGCTAATGTCTCTCACATCTCTCTTTCTGAGATGAGCTGGGTAAGTTAACATCCTCTTTTGGATCATTTGCTACCCTAACCACAAGTATGCCTGGCTAATCTGGAGATACATTGACAGATAAAATATACTATTAACTGCCAAAGAGGCTCTTCTATTACAGTTACTCATACTAAGTACTCCCATGACAGATTAAATTGCTGTTCAGCCTGAGTAAGGTGTCAGGTTCTGGCTGTAAGTGGCTGGTTTACTGGGGTGTTTTGATGTCATTATAGGCTTATAATTACTCTAATCTGATTTGGTAAGAAAAAAAAATTAGTATGACATGCATAAAGAATTCATTTGAACAATAGGTTCTCTTCCACCACAGAACTAAGTTTTAATTAGAGCTGTTCTCCAGTTAAATTAAATCTGCCCTTCTTGGTTTTAAAACTCTCATGAACGTGTTCAGTACCATGTATCTTGTATGACTGTGAATCTGTTGCTGCCTCTCTGATCTTTACCCATCCTCACCTGTTCTCAACTAACTTTACATGTGTGCTCTGGTGACAAAACCTTCTCCCACCCAGCTTCTGCCATCAGGAACAGCTTTGTCTCTCTCTGTCTCTCACCTGATCCTCCCCATCCATTTGTTTCAAGGCATCTCTTGACTAAAACTGTGTCTTTCTCCCGCCGCTTCCTTGTGGTGGTATTTATTTGAGCTCTGCAGTGATACTGATTATCTCTGAGAAGCAGTCAGTGAGGGAGTTCATGTAACAGATAGCGTGGAAAACAAAGTGGCAAAAAAGCCACAGTGGAAATATTTATGCCACTTTCCAGCGATCTTAAGCTCCTAGGGCTTACTTCAGTTAGCAGAGGAGGCTTTGAGCAATACCTTCAATGCTTTGAGAGATCACTCTCTCAGCAATCTCCCCGTAATTCCTAACGTGTATTATGGTGATAATGAGTTGCTTTATCCAGAATTGTGGATGCTGAGGCTGCCAGAGACCACCTGAGTCTGGCCCCAGCCCCCGTGGTGGCAGCCAGCAGCAGATGCCCACACTCAGCCAACTCTGTGGGGCACAGGTGCCGCGCTCCCTTCCCACACAGTCCTGGTCGTGTTTTCTCCAGCAAATCAAAGTCTGTGCGAAGCCACCAAAGGCCACAGATTAAAGGTACTCTGAGAAAGGGAGAAGAAACTGGCATCTCCAGTTTCTGTATTAATGAGCAAATTGTTTAATGTTTATATAGATAATTAACTTCTGGTAACGGGAAAAGGAGCTGTGAGCACGCTAAGTCCATCTGGTCTCTGGCCTTCTTTTGACAAAGAAAACCCAGAGCAAGGATCTTCCTGTATTAATTGATGGAAATTCATCAAAACAAAGGTGATACTTCTAAAATGTGGGGTTTTTCTTCCAAAGTAGAAAGCTGTGAATCTCATTTTTTTCTAGGTAGAGATAGGTTCTTCTTTTTGCTTTTCTTTTCTTTTTTTTTTTTTTCCTTCTTTTTAAGTGTCTAATAGGTGTACTTTTCCAAAGTTCAATCTTTTTTTACTACAATGAAGGCACTGAGCATTCTGGAACTTCACAAGAAAATCAAAATTAAAATGCGGGAACAGTTGACTCATTCAACTTAACAGGGAAAATCTCATGTCATCTGTGCCAGTTGTCTCTTTCCCTACAGCCTCCTGTTTCAGTAGACAGAAGTTATAGCTGGATGGACAAGTATTTCCTCAAACCCAGAATTGACTTAATTATCCTCTACAGAAAATAGGATGAAGGCAAAATGTTGCAGATTTCAGTTCTTTTTTTCCTAAGACAAAGTCTGAAGCAATTAATGAGTTTATTGACAGCCAAAAATATAATGTTGTCAATAAGAAAAGTCTTTTATGTGCTCTAATTAGAGGAACTGTTCCCTTCAGGAAACTGGAGCTTTTTAAGCAGCATTAAGGGGAAAAAAGAAGAGAAAGGGAAAAAAAATCTTTTAAAAAAATGTGTCAATGACACGGGCACAAAATATGGAACCAGGCTCTAGGGACCCTGAAAAATATTGTTAAACTTTTCATCTTAATGTTGTAGGTGTACAGCTCTCTTCTAAGCATTTAAAAAATTCATTTACAAAATAAATAGGCATGGGTAAGGCGTTTATTCACTTTGACGAGGGCTACCTACTCACAAATACATATCAGGAGACATTTGCATTTTTCTCTCAACTGAAGGAAGTCTTGGCTTCACGAGAACAACACGAACTCTTCAGGAGCCATTTCGGCTGCTGAAACATTAGTGTGGGACTTTTATCTTTCTGGGATGTAGGCTCTTCTTAAAAGGAATTTTTATAAAATTCAGTACTGTGAAGAAAAAAAAAAAAGAGGCAAAATGGGCCAAATGTGCTGCAGCAGTAGCACGAGAAGAAAAGGCTATCAATTCTTTTGAAGGTTTAGAAGTAATTTTTTCTGCCTGTCTTCGCTATGGTTGATGATGTTCTACTATTAAAATAGCAGTTTATATGTGCTGTATATTAGTACACTGTTTTGTTCCTCTTTGCTTCAGGCACTGAAGGATAAAGAAGCTTGTCACGTATTTTAAGTTTGGAATTGGTTAATAACAAAACGCATTTTCAACGAATTTCACTTTGGGCCACTACTCTTTGCAATTTAAATGAAGGTGCAGGAATTTTTTTTTCCCCTCTCAACAATAGTTTCACAAGTTTGGCATACATGTATTTTAGTGGTTAGTAGTATATTACAAAACGAGATTAAAAACACCTGTTTCAGCCTTCCAGGCCATGCTCGAGAAATTGAACTCTGGGGTGCCCAAATTAAGATGCTAAAATGGGAAAATTCTACTTACCAGCATTTATCACAGACAGCACTACTGCCACTTTTCCTAAGGCAAATACCTTGTCAGCTATCACTTCAGTCTAACCTTCTATCCATATTGTGGGACAATACCCACTTTCGTCTTTTTTCCTACTGATGTAAAACCAGATCTCTGAGGTTCTCTTTTGAGGTTTTGGTTTCGAGGTTTTTGGTTTGGGGGGGTTTTAGCTTGTTTGTTTTGATTTTTTTTTTTAAGTTTTACATTTTACTCCCCAAACTTGCATTGGTGGGACAATTAAATATTTCATGAACCCTGTGGCCAAAATCTTGGCAATGACATTAGTCTGAATACATTTCAAAAGCAAAGTTTGTGTCATAAGCTGCAGAAAGAAATCTTCTCTGGTTTCCATGAGACTGTGCCTCGTGGCTTTTTATCTGAATTACAGAAATTCTGCAGTGTGAGCTGAGACAAGAAGGAAGAGAAGCACAAAGGGTGGGCTTTGGGGAAAGCAGAAAAAGGTGAGGAGGCAAGGGCTCAAAGGTTCTAAATGCCACCTAACCGCGTGAAAAGCTTCAAACAGGATCTTTGCCACTGGACACCAAAGTATTTGCAATGGAGACAAACCTCTAATGAAAAATTGATTCTTAGGCAGATATTTTGATGGAAGCTTTGTCTCTGTTAGGGCTTTTATAAAGGCATCCTTCCTGCACGATCTGGCATCTAATAAACTCTGAGCCCCTGCTGCAACCTGTCCTCTCAGGTTAGTTATAAGAAAACAAGACTCTTACGTTCTTTACTGTCTCTTAACACTTGTTGTAATGGAACCACAGTTCATAAGTTATTTAAACAGAGTGAAAGAGCATGATTACACAAGCTCTCGTCTCCCTGGGAAATTAGCTGATATGAAGAAAAAATTCACTGGGGAATATTTCTAATTTAATTTGCATTCACTGTTGGACTTCAGAAATCCTCAAACTACCCTCTCCCCACAGTTGTTGCAGTTTGGTCTCTGCTGGTTAGGACATTTCAAAGCAGTGCAGGTTTAGGTATCTCATGATTTGAGAGTCCTTGCTAGATTTTCTCCAGAAATCTTCACAGACTTCCACCACTCATTTTCACACTCAACCTGCACTGTTTCAACAGCCTCTCAAATAAGACATAGCTATTTATTTAATTTTTGTATTTTTTGGGTCTTCCCACCCTAAAATGCACATTGCTTTACTGACCTGATTTGAGCAAAGCCCTTAAAACAGTAGCTTTAGCAAAAGCATGAAATACTGTTGAGTTGTAATGGGGGTTATAACAAGTCCCTGAATATGGGGAAAGAATCAGGAGTTATTTGAAGAGATTTTTCTGCCGTATAAATTGTAACACAGAGCCATGCCCGAGGATCCCTTACTGGAGCAGGTCTACTTTGCCACAGAATCTGATTATTCATGAAATCAGTAAAAGTGACTGTAAGCTGGTGGTTTTAGTACTTCTGTGAGAAATGGGGCAGCCCCTTCTTTTCCCAGCCTTAAGGAACAGTAATTTATGAATAATACATATACTTCATAACTCTTCATTTTGTGAATGCTGTTTAAGCTCCGCAGCAAATTAGGATATTTCCAATGTTTCATATAGTAGAAATGGTCAAAACAAATTGTTATTTTGGATGCCTCAAAACCTAGATCATCTTATGCTCAGAGTGATTTTTTTCAAACTTTGGCATATGAGCCAAAAATACATATCAATACATTTCTGCAAAAGAGAGTGCTACTCGAGCACATATTCCCCAAAATATGCTATTTCAGCATTCACAAATGTCCTTGTTTTGCCTTTGCTCAGGAAAGGGTTATCTGACCCTTTCTTGCAGCCTGCTCAGTCAAGTCAACTCTGCATAAATAAGAAGGAAACTTATGCATGAAGAAACTGAAATTAGGTGAATAATTAACATACACTTTATGCAAAAGCATGAAAAACTCTTCCAAAATTTCTCTGCTTAACTAAAGTGCGAATTCATATTTAAATGTTCTACACTGAAACTTTGTCAGTAGGTCATAAAACGCACATATCTGCTTATTTATTAGGTCTAAGGTTTATCTGATGTGTTTCATCTCTTAACAAATCAGGCTTTTTTTTCCCCTCTAAGTGATTTTAAGTGTGTTACTTAATTTAAGTGTGTGTTATGTCATTTAAGTGTATTCACAGTTTGTGAACAAGAGGGAAATCCCAGAAGTTGAAAATGGGTACATTTTCACAGCATTGGCAATCGGTATTTTGAAGAAGCTTTCTAAATTTAGGAGGAAAAGAGCAAATAAAAGAGCATTTGAGGCTTGGTGTCATTATGTTTTTGTATGATTTTCTTAGTTTCATCAAAGGATGAAATAAGCAGAAAAAAGAATTAATCTCTTAAAACTAGTCTGATTGCAAAATTGTAATTCCACTGTTTCAGGCCATGGCTACTGTAGCTGTTTGTGCACATGCAGTAAAAACCAGTATGTATTAAAACAGTAACAGTGTGATCTAATTTTTTTTTTCTTTTAATGGAAACAGCTGAATTATAAGTATTTATTGCACAGTTGCATACCTAAGATTTAATTTGCAGGAGTTGTGTGCATGGCAGGGTAAGATTTACTTGGTAAAGTCCATGAAGCTTAAAATGTGAATCGAAAAAGAAAAAATCTGAACAGCATTCTGCTTTCTGGAAAGCAAACTGTGGGGTGGTCAGTGGTTTCAGGAGCTTTAATGGCAGTTGCTAACACTTGTACCCAGAGCACTTGAATGATTATGCATGTTCACTGTATAAATATCTAAAATACAAAAAAGCATAGTTTCCAAATCCCTGTATTTCTGTCTTTCAGATCCTGCTCGAGCGCATTTTGAAATAGTAATTATTTATACCACGATAGAAAGCCCCAGATCTATAATTCATTCATGGGGCTTAGATCATTTCATGAAAGGCAGAAGTATAGTGCATTACTCTGTATGCATAATGTAGAGCATGTTTATATTTAATGCTACCATTATTTTTCTATGAGGGGACTATTCATGAGGTATGCTTCCTGTTCAGAATATTGTTTATGTTGCACCGATTTTCATTTTGAGATGGAAAAAAGGTTTGTTTCCCAAGAAAATGTTGCTACTTTTAAGAATCTTTCTTTATTTCCTTTGCTTCCATCTTTTCCTTTCTCTCCATCCTTTCCTTTTTCCTTTTTAACAAAGGAACTGTTCACTGGTAATTAAATGATAATATGTCACGTATAAGGTTTTTTTCTGGAAAAGCTTCTCTAGCAATACAAACCAATGTAATCTGGCTTTGATAGCAAGGTTGAGATTAGAGCAAAAAATATGGTGCTACTTTTACAGTCCAATGAAACTATTAACATTCATTTTAATGCTAAAAAAAATCAGCCTATAGCAGTATTAGAAACTCATTAATCCACACTTGGATTAATACGAGGTGGAAACCTCGTATTTAGGCTGGCTTTGGGTCACTTTGTGTAGTCATGTCAGGTATGTCAGAGGAGGAGTGAGTCACTCTATGTTGGAAATCACCAGAGGATAAAAACACAGAGACGTGTTTATCTCAGTGTATTGTGAGGATTTTTATCTGTAATGTTTATTAAAGCTCGCAGAGGACATGCGTTGTAAGTCTGGGTGTTGAGCTAAGGCTGTGCACTTCAATCAGCTTTGCAAAAACGCCTGTAGATAAAGTTCTCTGCTAACCCTTCTCTGGATTATGCTCTGCATCAGGAAGTATATTATCCCGTAAAAGATCTCCTTTTACTCTTCAGTGTCACTGGCAGCATACCAGCAGGAGCCAGTTTTTAGTGGGAAAACACGTTCATGCTGCTCCTGTCCCAGTGCTGTCAAAGAGCATCTCCTGCAGGTCACACACAGGGCTTGGGGACATGGGTGGTCCTCAGAATCCAAACGGGCCCTGCCCTTTTCTGCATGGAGGAGCTTTACTCAACCTTGCCACAGGCGCCACAAAAGGAGCAATTTTCTAGATGGTTCAAGCAGGCTGACATTCCTGAAGAAAGCTGCCACCTTCCATCTTCTCAAGCGAGCAGCCACCTCCTCCTTGCTCTGCTCAGACAACAAAGCCCCTGCAAGGCAAGGGAGAGGAAGGCTGAAGGCTCCAATCTCTTGCTTTGGGAAGGCAAATGCTTCAGCACTCTTGCTGTCCCCTGTGAGTCTGCTGGTGCACAGGATTTGGGGTCAGATTTAATGACCAAAACGGAGCAAATGTCCCCGCTGGACCGGTGATGTGTACTCAACGTGCTGCCACCACCAGCAGCACCACGCCAGGAGGATGTGGAGGTGTAAGAGGATGCAGGGGAGCTGACTTTATAAAGTGTTTCTAGCTCCTTTGAGGCCAAATACCTATAATTTGCCATCATGTTCACATAAGTGCTATGACCAGCCTCCCCAAAGTCCTCGTGGCCGCCAAAGACAAAGGTGTGGGAGCTTGGAAAGCCAGCAATAAGTGGCAAAGCCCTGCCTGATGAGGCCAGTGATTGTGAAGAGCAGAACTGAATCTCTGCCAGTGGCCACAGCACTCTGTGCTCCAGCAAGCCTGAAAATGTAGTTGCAGAATGCCTCACAGTTTGCAAAAGGAAGGGAAAACAGGATTCTTTTCTTTCATCTGTGGAACATTAAATTTATATATGCGTGCATTTGTAGATCTTGCAATCATAGAATGGCTTGAGTTGGAAAGGACCTTAAAGATCATCTAGTTCCATGGACAGGGACACCTTCCACTACACCAGGTTGCTCAGAGCTCCATCCATCCTGCTCTTGAGCACTTCCAGGCATGGGGCAGCCACAGCCTCTCTGGGCACCCTGTGCCAGCACCTCACCGTCCCCATAGTGAAAAATTTCTTCCTAAAATCTACTCTAAACCTACTCTTAGTCTGGAGCTATTTCCTCTTGTCCTATCCTTACATACCCTTGTAAATAGTCGCTCTCCATCTTCCTTGCAGGCTCCCTTCAAGTACGGGAAGGCCACAATTGTGTCACCCCAAAGCCATGTCTTCTCCAGGCTGAACAATCCCCATCCTCTCAGCCTTTCTTCACAGGAGAGGTGCCCCATCCCTCACATCTACTTGGTGGCCTCCTCTGGATTCACTCCCAACAGGTCCCTGTCCTTCCTGTGCTGGAAACCCCAGAACTGGATGCAGCTCTCTAGATGGGGTCTTAGAAGACTGGCTCAGAGTGACAGAATCCCCTCCCTTGACTGCTGCCCACGGTGCTTTGGACACATTTGACTTTCTGGGCTGCAGGAGCACAAGGCCAGCTCATGTCCAGCCTCTCACCCACCAGCACCCCCACATCCTTCTCAGCCACACTGCTCTGGATCTGTTCATCCTCCAGCCTGGACTGAGAGCAGGATTTGCCCTGACCTGGGTGCAGCACCAGCTCTTGGCCTTGTTATGCCTAATGAGACTCCCATACCAGACGTATCCTTACATCTCACTGCCCTATAACCTGGTCAGCAGAATGTAATTGTGGTATTGCGGAATCACACCTCCTCAGCATTATCATTTCTATCATATTCACAGGCTTGCCCTCTTCTCTGTGTAAATATTTTTCCTGCCTTTCCTTTTTGCAAAGCAAAGAAGTTGTTTGCAAACTATTTGAAGAGTATAAACAGCTCCTACAAGGGAAATGCCCTTGAATCAGTGAGAGCGGAATGATGGTAGCATACAGCACACGCTAATAACATCTTCAGAGAATTACTGTTACTTCATAGCAGAGGCGTTTTCATTATGATAGGAACCATGTCATGATCCTCAGATTAAAATTTTACTTTCTTCTGCATTTATCTGTTGAGTCAACAGTCACAGGTTACTGGTTCATTTGTTAAAAGCCCTGAAGAATTACTCACCCCAAAGTAGTGCCATTTCCCATGATTGTCTCTGTGCAGCTTTTGTGACGCACCGGGCAACAGAACAGGCAAATGACCAGCACAGGACACTTGATTCTGACAGTCTTCCCAGTGCTCTGTCCAGAGCTGGAAAAAGGGACCTGTTGATTCATGCTGCCATTAGCAAATGTGCAAAAACCAAGTTGTGGGGCAGTGTTGATCTGTTGGAGGGCTCTGCAGAGGGACCTGGACAGGCTGGATCGATGGGCTGAATACAACAGCATGAGTTTTACCCACACCAAAGTGCAAGCTGCGCCAGAGGAGGTTTGAGTTGGACATTGGCAAGAAGTTCATCACAGAAAGAGTGATTAGGCTGGGCTGATTGGGATGGGCTGGCCAGGGAGGTGGTGGGGTCACCATCCCTGGAGGTGTTTAAGAAGTGACTGGATGTGGCACTCAGTGCCATGGACTGGTTGACAAGGTGGTGTTACTTCATTGGGCTTGATGATCTCAAAGGTCTTTTCCATCCCAGCTGACTCTGTGATTCTGTGATATCTATTACAGCTTGCTCACCCGGGGTGTTAATCAAGCGTTTGTAGTAAATTCACAAAGTGATGCTTGAGTCTGAATGATGAGTTTCAGGTTGCTTGATACCTTTATCTGACCAAATCCATGCAGACTCAGCCATGTGCAGAGGAACTTGGCACAGCTGCACTTTATCTGCCTTTTTATTTCTGGTGCAAGAGGGTAGAAATGAGAGGAAGAGAACATATAAGGGCTCCCCACTGAGAATCAATTCTATAAATTATGTATTATGCAGACACTATTCTGCTGATGCTATCCGATCCCCAATTCTCACTTCCTTGTTTTTCCTTCTATAAATAGCTATGGCCAGGTTTTCAGTTGTAAAATGTTGAGGACAAAGCTAGAAACCTTTTCCATTTAATAACCTCTGCCAAAGAAGAATAAGGTAATATTTTTCATAACTGTGATGTCCTCAGGGTTTTAACAATCTGGGAATACAAGCAGCACTGTGTTGTTGATAAGATTCTGGGAGTAAAAGTGGGAATAACGGCGCTGAATATTAAAGAGATATGCCCTATTTTAAGGATGATCAGTATAAAAGTTGGTATTGTGAATTTTCCTGTCATTTTTTTTTCCTCTGTGTAGGACCACATTTGCTTTTTTGTCTCTCCCTCTAGATCCAAATGCTTTGGCTGGACAGTCCGGACCTGACCACGCTCTTATAGGAGGAATAGTGGCTGTAGTTGTCTTTGTAACACTATGCTCTATAATTCTCCTTGGTCGATACCTGGCAAGACATAAAGGTAGGACACGCTTAGTGGAAGTTCAGTCACTCTTGGAAGCAAGGCATGATTTCACCTGGGAGTGCCATTCCCTTTTGCCTTCCCCCCTATGCTGAATGATTCGAACAAAAAATAGTTCTCAGTCCAATTGCAAGTGAAGTCCCTGTGAATTTTAACCAGTTTTCCAGTGGGCTGGCTAAGGCAAAGGACAGGGAGTTAGTGCATGCCCAAGGTCATCTTACAAGTCAATGATTTAGAGAGACTGGGGGTAAGATTGCCCCTTGGTTTTGGAACTTGACTCCTGATATTTGATTACATGTTCTCATCATGTTCTCAGAGTTTTAACTAGCATATCAATTCAGCAGAATATATACGCGTTGAGTGAGCAAAATTTTTCATTTTAATGGATTATGCTAATATTTTAAGTATATGTTTAAAAGATAATATTAGAATCCAGTGGTGAGTTTTCAAATCAGTTTATCAATGATCCCGCAGGAATAAGGGGTTCATTCCTGGGGGTAGCTTTACTTATTCTCTGGTTTTACCTTAATAATTCTGGTCCTTTCATTTTCAATCCCCTCTGCCACTAAAGATAACAGGAATGGAATGACTCTAACTTCTGACTTCTCTATGATTTGATTGTGATGTAGTTAGTTCCAAAATCATGCCTTGAGATTTAACCTCTGTACAGCTTGTAGGCCTATTGCTAAAACTCAGTTGATTCCCTTTCCACACCCCTCAAATGAAAAAAAAAAAAAAAAAAAGGAAAAAGGGAGAATGAGAGTTGGTATTAATTCAGTAACTCTCATTTTAGATAGCATAATCATATACCTAGCAAACATAAATTGATAAAAAACATCTTTTCAGTTTGATTGGACTACATGGGAGAAAATCAGAATTTTTTTTTTTTAGTGAGCCAGTGAAAGTGTGTCTCTTTTGTTTTACTTTCCTGAATGGTTGTACATCTTATGCCAGCATAAATAATGCTTTTCACAAAGAGAAATTTGTCTATTGTAGAGATTTCTTTTCTCATTCATATCCAGAGCATAGAAATAGCTGTGATACTATAGTAAGAGCTGGTTCAGTTAATAAAACTACCTCAGTTTTTTAATTCTTGGAACCTACTATGATAAAATTCTGTAAAATTAAAGCATAGATATGATCAAGGAAAAACAGAAATACAGATGATCAATGGCCACTAAAAAAAAAAAAGCACATTTGTGAATATCTAAGTCTTAAAAATTGCTTTGTTTTTGATGGTTAGCTATTTCATGAAATGACCAAGATTTTATCACTTATTCTGTAATTGAAAAATATATTGCATATTACTGCATTTAGATAAAGTGGAGTTTTATTACAGCATTTCCTTAATTTGTTGTGGATATACTAGAGTTTGTATTTGTGCCTTTACTAGTATAAATATTTCTTAACAAATTAGAAGCTGAGCACACCTTTATGATGTATACTAAAAACTGTGGAAAAATATTTTTCATTCTTTAAAAAATTGGAGCACATTGTTTGAAATGTACCACCTATAATGCAGTGTAAAAAAAACCTTAATCTTTCTCCTTTTTTTTTTCCTTTTCTCTTGTACTGATTCCTACAGGAACATATTTAACAAATGAAGCAAAAGGAGCTGAAGATGCCCCTGATGCCGACACAGCCATTATCAATGCAGAAGGCAGCCAAGTCAATGCAGAGGAGAAAAAAGAGTATTTCATTTAGATGCAGAGCTAGAATCTTGGAGTTTTACTTATCAGGCTGACTGCTGGAGAAAACTGGCTATCATTTCTCAGAAGTCATTTCTGCCATCTTCTGCTATCTTTATTAACTCACATACCTGCTATAAGTAGCCAGTTTATGCCAACAATCAGCTGTTGACATCATCATTCTATAATTACAGTATCATGCGTAAAACAGGACATTTCTTATTGCCTAAAAATCATATCCACTGCTCTCTTAACATACAGTGCTTGAATATACAGCCTTAACAATGTTAATCATCATCTTAATCCAAGTTTTCTACATATTTAAGTGTTATGCAGCTTTCTTTTCCAGTTTTCTTTTATCATGTCCCTACTAGTATGTCATAGAACAAAATTCATAACAAGTACTATTAGGTAAGGTCCTAATTTACTTACAGAAAATGTTAAGTCTAAGATTAGAGGTTTACAAAGAATATTTTATACCTGTCTATCTGTAATTCAAAAAGCAACTTGTTTTTGAAACACATGCCCTTGGAAACACAAATTGAAATCCATTTAGTATAGTTTCCTGTATGTTTGGATTTTGTGGGAAAAAAGATCAGTCCAGTGAATTTTTTTGTTTTGTTTTGCTTTGTTTTGTTATGATTTAAATGGTACCCTGACAGCAGTGCCATGTTTCCATGGTGAAAACATGCTGAATAGCTATACAGATTCTGCAATGTTAGGTATTAGAGCTTCTTTTGAAACAATTTGTCCTGCCCTTTTACTTGCTTTTGGGATCACAAAGATTAGAGAACTTTCTGAGTAATTTATGTTTTTATAATTTATTTGCTAAACATGAACTCACCTGCCTACTCAAATTTGATGTGTTCATGGGGCACAATGGCAAGGCATTTTAGTATCTGTATATAGTGCATATAATAAATTCAATTAAACATAATTTGATACATATTCAACTTTTTTGGCAGTAGCTAAGTCAGTCACAAGTAAGCATTTTCTAATGTCCATGATATCCCTTTAGATATGACTCAAAATCAGTATTCTGAGTAGATAACATGTGTTAGTATTTTTTTGTCTGTATGTCCTAGCACTGTTCAGCAGCAAACTTTTCTAGTTCTTGTTAATTTTTTCTTTGTTATACAATGGAAGCACAATGTTATATGGAAAGGTAGTTTTAAGCTAACAACCAGTGCACAGCCTCAGGTTTTAAATTACAACCACATTTGATTACTATCCTTAAAAAGTACTATTGAGTTGCTAAAATTCTCAGTTTTTAATTTGGCAGTTCCAGAGCTGCTTCTCTATGTTGGTTTGCCAAAAAAAAAACAACTTAAAAAAAAAAAAAAAGAAAAAAAAAAGAAAAATAGAAGTGTTAAAACAAAAGATATATGTTTTGTGTATACAGTAAATGGACTAATTCTTTATATTAAATTCCTGTCTATGCATTTTGTGAGGTACAAACTTATGTCACCGTGAATGATAGAGAATTCCTGCCATGCTTTTAGCTCCACAGTGAAGGTCTCTGTTTGGATTATTTCTGAATTTTTTTTTTTTTTGTGTAATTGACAGCTGAAAAATCACATGCTCTTAAATATGACAACAAAACACTGTAAGCCCATCGGCTTATTTCCTCTTCCAATGAAAAGAAAAGGTTGCCATAACAGGTCTTGGAAATGATTCTGCACTGGAGAACGCAAGTTAGTCTAGTTGGAGCTCGCTGTGCTCCTGTGTTTTGCACCTTTGACAAAAGAAGTATTTCGCTCTGGTTGATGTATTTGTGAAGCATAAAAGCATGATGGTCTACTGTAAAGGACTTTCTCCTGGGATTTTATTTTTGTGTGGGGAAGGGAGAATTTGGAATACGACATCATGTGGTATGGTAAAATGGAAGATAAAGGTGCTGTGACAGATTATTTATCAGAAGAATATAAACCTTTTAAGGACAATATTAGAGTATTTTAATTGTTTTTTGTTGAAGCATTTATCTTGTTAATTTCTAAGAAAAAAAGGGTGACGTCAATCAAAGCAGCACTTTTTTTCAAAATATACAGACATAAATAATATGATGTGGTTGAGTGTTAACATAATAAATCATATACAGTATGACATTTTAAAGAAATAAGTCTGCATTGATGTGATTGCATGCTTGTTTTACAGTTCACTCCATACCCATCTGTGGAAAAATGCAATAATATGTTAATATAATATGGTAGTTTGAGAGAACCAGGTAGGTGCTACTAGACACATTGAAAACTAGTATAGGTTTACAAGATATTCATGTCTTTCAAAACATACACACGTAAAATGGCTGGCAAAGGAAGTAATTCAGTTTGATACCAAAAATATGGGTTCTTATCACTCCAGTAAGTTACATTAGCTATAGTACAAAGCATCAAAGTTTTGTTTCAGGACCTGGGGCCCAGTTCAACTAAGCTTTTAAGCACATAGTCAGCTTCAGGCGTCAGAGAAGTTCCCTTGGAGTATAAGGCACTGTTCATATGCTTATAAACAAAGTGCTTCCCTGGATGAGGGCCTTATTTGCTCAAGTGGAATTCCCCACCAGCGTGGTGTTTACGCCTGCCTTCATCCTTCCTAACTCCAGCTCGCTTGAATAGTAGGGTTATTACTTGAACCATTACCCAGCCAAGGTCAGGTAGGACCTCCGAAAGCAGGATTGGCCTTGTGGCAACGGTTTCACACCATATTCTCCAGTGGCATAGAAACAGCATTTCAACTTGGCAAAAAAACACATATTAATTGTGCTGTTAAAACAGTTAGTTGGTGTTTTGTTTTGTGTTTCTCATTGGCTTTCAATTAAAACTCCTCACATGTGCTCATTTTTAACCCATTTGATCTTCCATTGCCTTGCACCTGGTGATGTCCCTTGCAGCTGTGCACAGCAGGTGTGAAAAGCCCCACACAGAGCATTCTACCTGGATAGCACTTTGCAGGCCTGNCAATGAAAAGAAAGGACAGAATCATCTGTAATTATGTAATTCATGATTGTAACAGCACTGAAGTTACCATGTACGCACATGTACAGTAGCTCTTTCAACAGTTACAGTGTAGTTACATGTAATTCCCTGTAACATAGCAGTTCTANACATGCTCTTAAATATGACAACAAAACACTGTAAGCCCATCGGCTTATTTCCTCTTCCAATGAAAAGAAAAGGTTGCCATAACAGGTCTTGGAAATGATTCTGCACTGGAGAACGCAAGTTAGTCTAGTTGGAGCTCGCTGTGCTCCTGTGTTTTGCACCTTTGACAAAAGAAGTATTTCGCTCTGGTTGATGTATTTGTGAAGCATAAAAGCATGATGGTCTACTGTAAAGGACTTTCTCCTGGGATTTTATTTTTGTGTGGGGAAGGGAGAATTTGGAATACGACATCATGTGGTATGGTAAAATGGAAGATAAAGGTGCTGTGACAGATTATTTATCAGAAGAATATAAACCTTTTAAGGACAATATTAGAGTATTTTAATTGTTTTTTGTTGAAGCATTTATCTTGTTAATTTCTAAGAAAAAAAGGGTGACGTCAATCAAAGCAGCACTTTTTTTCAAAATATACAGACATAAATAATATGATGTGGTTGAGTGTTAACATAATAAATCATATACAGTATGACATTTTAAAGAAATAAGTCTGCATTGATGTGATTGCATGCTTGTTTTACAGTTCACTCCATACCCATCTGTGGAAAAATGCAATAATATGTTAATATAATATGGTAGTTTGAGAGAACCAGGTAGGTGCTACTAGACACATTGAAAACTAGTATAGGTTTACAAGATATTCATGTCTTTCAAAACATACACACGTAAAATGGCTGGCAAAGGAAGTAATTCAGTTTGATACCAAAAATATGGGTTCTTATCACTCCAGTAAGTTACATTAGCTATAGTACAAAGCATCAAAGTTTTGTTTCAGGACCTGGGGCCCAGTTCAACTAAGCTTTTAAGCACATAGTCAGCTTCAGGCGTCAGAGAAGTTCCCTTGGAGTATAAGGCACTGTTCATATGCTTATAAACAAAGTGCTTCCCTGGATGAGGGCCTTATTTGCTCAAGTGGAATTCCCCACCAGCGTGGTGTTTACGCCTGCCTTCATCCTTCCTAACTCCAGCTCGCTTGAATAGTAGGGTTATTACTTGAACCATTACCCAGCCAAGGTCAGGTAGGACCTCCGAAAGCAGGATTGGCCTTGTGGCAACGGTTTCACACCATATTCTCCAGTGGCATAGAAACAGCATTTCAACTTGGCAAAAAAACACATATTAATTGTGCTGTTAAAACAGTTAGTTGGTGTTTTGTTTTGTGTTTCTCATTGGCTTTCAATTAAAACTCCTCACATGTGCTCATTTTTAACCCATTTGATCTTCCATTGCCTTGCACCTGGTGATGTCCCTTGCAGCTGTGCACAGCAGGTGTGAAAAGCCCCACACAGAGCATTCTACCTGGATAGCACTTTGCAGGCCTGTCTGGTCTTCACGGGTTCAAATTACTACACTGGGTATAAAGAGGCATCCCTCTTTTTCTGTAAGCAGAATCATGGCTCAACACTAGTGACATTAAGTAGGCTAAAAGCCTGTTGTCCATTCCTTTTGCCCAAGTTCCCATTCTGAAGGAAAAAAAAAAAAAGTTTTATGATGGTGTGAGGCACCCAGCGAGTGTGTAAAATGGAGGCTCTGAATGGGAACCACCTTCACTAAAATGTATGTGACATCCTCTCCCTCACTCACTTGCAGAGTAGTTTTCTCCAGACCAGGTAGCTAGTTTCTGCCAGTGTACTGTTTACAGTGTCGATTGCTGATTATTTTTAAACTTTTTGATGTAGACTTTATTTTCTTTTTTTAAATGCTTCAAGAACATTCTCATGATTTGAACAAGAAAGCGGTGCATCAGAAGACAAGGGGTGCATCATCCCACTCTTTTAGTGTCATCTGACAAACCAAGAGACAGTTTAAGGAACCTGATGTTTAACTTGAGGCTCAGAGTTTAAGCTAGAACATCTCAAAAAGTTTCCACATTACTTAAGGATGGTTCGTCTTGCACTGAGACTCCCTCTCTAAAGGAACACATGAAGAAAACCGACTTTTCTAAGTGAGACATGAAAGTTAACATCTTGTGTGTTTTCATTGCGGTATAATATATATATAAATATATATATATATAGCTATTTCAATGCAAAGAAAGGACAGAATCATCTGTAATTATGTAATTCATGATTGTAACAGCACTGAAGTTACCATGTACGCACATGTACAGTAGCTCTTTCAACAGTTACAGTGTAGTTACATGTAATTCCC
>WBMY01016136.1:888187-930274 GCA_013397315.1 Donacobius atricapilla
GGGGGGGGGGGAGTGTTGATGCTGTGTGGTTTTTATCTTTGCTCTTTTACATGTTCTCCGCATTCTTCACACATATCTTTGTAACTCTGTCACCTATTGTATGAGTAGCTAGGTTCCCCAGTCATTTTCCATGGCCTTTCCCCAGGCAGGAAAGCGAAACAAATTCCAGAGCTCCAGGCCCTGGGAGGTACAAGGCTCCGTGCTATCTTGGTTCTTCCTTGGAACCAAGGCTGAGAACAGCTCTTCCAGATATATTTCATGGACAGAGTACAGCCAGTGCTGAAGGTGAGCTCCAGAGAAGGGGCTTCACCTGGGGGGAATTGCATCACCACTTGTCCCCCTAACTGGTGCTTTTTATCAATTATCCTAATTTCCTAAAACCTTTAAAAATGCGCTCACCCTGGGGAGGGTGGGCTTTTGTGGGCATCTTTCCATAACTGCTCCTGAAGGCCTTCATTAAAGTTCCCCTTTTACATTACCTCCCTACTAAAATTATCTCGAGTTTCATTTCCAGATTGGGAAAAAGTTAACACTGGAAAATATTATGTATTTTCCCACTATACTCAGGAAGGCAGTATACACTGAAATGGGGAGATTCAGCATCGGTTCCTGAAGGTGCTGGTAGCTGAACCAAGGATGGGAAGGAAGCTGGTGTGTGGCTGGTTTTGGCTGTGCTGCAGTTTGGCAGAGTGTGTGTCAGCAGAAGCACCAGATCGGGGCATTATATGGTCACCAAATCACACAATTTTCTCTGCCAAAAGCACTCTTTATTTCCTTCAAAATGGGAGGGAACTAGCAAAGCTTTTTTCATTTCCCTGTGGCATTGAATCTGCATTTACATTCAGGAAATAAATCATGATCATCATGCCCTTTTGTAGGGCAAAACCGGAGAAATTGGTATTGCCCTTTAATGCTCAAAGCTAAAAAATACAGAACTAGTAAGGTACTAGGAACAGGAGGAAGGAAATTATATAGACTGTGTGGGGTGGAGAATGAGAAATACTACAAAAGTGAGAAAAAAGAAAGGTGTTGAGAGGAGGAAATGCTGCAATACCTCTCCCAGCACTGGAAGTCTCACAGTTAAATTGTGAATGTGAGGTTCACAATTAAAGGAGGGGGGCACAGCTAAAGATTCAGCTACAACTGCAAAAACTATTAAGGATTCAGGGAGGGAACGAAAGAAATTTCAAAGGAAAGCCAGAGAGAGAAAAAGGCCTCTGGAAGAAGAGGATGGCAGACGGAGAGAGTGTCACTTTGACACTGCTGAGGTGCCCTGAAGTCCCCCGAGCTGGGACTGAGGAGGCATCACATCAGATTCCCAGCAGAGAGGACTTCCACTGTCACTCACAGGCAGCCTTGAGCTGATCAAAGGGTACTGCTAAAAACCCACATTGAACTCGGGAGCCCAAGAGAGCAGATTGCCTACAGGCAGCACCTTGAGCATAAAATCTGTAGGAGACAATAAGGTAAAAGGGAATAGCTTGAGGTTCCTGTGGCCACCAGAAGCCCTCTCCCCGTAACTAATGGGGAATGATGACGTGGCCTAAAGAATTCCATACTCTTTTGGGGTAAAAGTATACCCCAAAAGCAGCTTCAACTGGAACGGGAATATTTGATATGAATATTTACAACTGCATATCTCCTCACTCGAAGCTGTAGTGGAGACATAAGGAAGTCAGCAGCAACTGCTTCAGGCCAGAGCTCTGCTCCAGTTATCACAAGAAAATGGCAAGTGCAGTCATAGCCCTTGTCACCAGCTGCCACCCACTTACTCGGGTGCCTGCAAGAAAGAATGACAGACAGTTACTCCCTGACAATGGCAGTGGCATTCTTACTCCTCCACGGCTAAAAGGAGCTCTAAAACCCCTCTGTTAAATTCATACTGAAAGAGGCTAAACCCTGATGCACTATTAATAGGCTCAAGAGACAAAACTTGGAAATCTCTCACCTCCTTATACACCTCGGGCAGGAACTTCCTTCCCAGAAATAATCTCCTTTATAACCAGCCAATGAAATTTGTTACAATTAACCAAAAGAAAGGAGCGAAGACCATTGTCAGAGTTTCATGAGCTGCAGAGCTCATTGTAGAGGCCATGAAATTCTCTTACAAATGGAAATGAAGTACTCTGCAGAAACAGGGATCATTATATAAGAAGAGAAAGGAAAGCCCTTGCTGCCCTGTATCCCTAACGAGCCAGCTAATTTATGGTTTTAGTTTTTCTAATGACCAACAGTGATTTGGCAGACATCACCTATGTATGAAACAAGGTGAAACTGAGAACCATAGAAATAAGGCTGTTATACCAAAGCTCGTTCAGTTTAAAATCAGCCTAACTACCCCAGACCTCTGTGAAATTACTCCTGATTCATTTGGATGTACTTAAGCATAGAACCCAATTATTGTTTTTGCGAAGTGTTGAGTGTAGTGTCATGCTGGGGCAAAGAATGAAGAAAGGTTTATTTCAGCCTTTTTTTCTTTCCTCATTGCTTTTTTTCCTTTTTTCCCCTTTGAATGACCTTTTATGCCAAAGTTCTCATTAGGCAGCATCAGAGATGTCCAGAAAAACTGCATGAAGTGTTTCAGTACTGACTCAAACCTCGTCTAGCCTCTGTAAAAATCAGTTGCATGTTAATGCACTGACCTCTCCCAAGAAACAGGGACAACTCTATAGCTTGTTTCTAAGCTAATGCATATAAATTGGAGTGGGAAGGATCAGTGGCTGGCACAGCCATACGCTGGTAGTGAATTGCCCATGTATCAAGTTAGAAAATGTGCAATTACAGGTGGATAGAAAAAAAAATCTGAAAATAATGTAGGGACTTGGTATTTACTTTTTGTTTGTTTTCTCTGAAGGCCTATATATTTACTAGAAGTCGGGGGAAAGCAGGGTGGGAATTTTTTTTTTTTTTTTTTTTTTTTTTTTTTTTTTTTTTTTTTTGGAACTGCGCGCGGGGATTTTGNGCAGGAGGATTTGTCAAATATGACAAGGGAAAAC
The DNA here is from genome assembly GCA_013397315.1 of Donacobius atricapilla. NCBI lineage: Eukaryota > Metazoa > Chordata > Aves > Passeriformes > Mimidae > Donacobius > Donacobius atricapilla. Next base: position 891,184 of record WBMY01016136.1, read on the forward strand.
CATGAGAAGATATTCCTAAGAAGTTGTTATGTGAGTGAAATGTGGGCCTGCAGGGAAAGGCCTGGGAATTAAATGTCCTCATAAAATTCGCTGGGCACAGCTGCCTTCAGTAACTGTGCTAAGCTGCAAGAAATGCAAATGACTGATTTCTAAAGAAGCAGAGCCCCCGGTAGAGTGTGACTAACCCACATCCCCTTGCTCCTTGCTGGCCAAACACTCACTCTAGTGCTCAGCCTGCTGTGAAAAACCAACCCCTCTGCTGGTACAGAGCTGGCACCAAGAACCAGCCAAAGTTGTTGGGGTTTTTTGTTTTATTTTAATGGGGCCGATCCAGCAGTTTCATCTGGCTCGTACAAGATTACAGCAGCATTTCCTCAGTGGAGAATTGGGCTTTAAACCAAAAGCAGAAGTGTCTGTAAGACTGCTGTGTGAAAAGTCCCTTTGCAAATCATTTCTCACCAGAAGACTTGCCTTTTCCCATGAATTGATAAAAAAATACTATTAAAAATTCTTAACACATTATTGAAGTGATCCTTTAGTTTCTTGAAATTGCCTATTCTTTCCTAAATTAATTTGTACCAGATAACATTCTTTAGGAGAGTTCTAAAAATCAAAAGGGGGGAAAAGAAAAAAAAAAAGCAAACAAGAAAAAGGGTAGGAAAGAAGGGTTTAAGCAGTACTCAAAGTTTTTTTTTTATTTGTTTGTTTTTTCAACACAGTCTGGAAGTACCTGGGTTTCTTACTGTCTCCTACTGTAATGAATTAGAAAGTTGAAAGACATCTTGCAAACCATCATTTCAGATGGTGCTTGATCAGTGATGAGTGAGGCCAAGGATTGCCTCTCTTACAGCGTGCTTGTGCCTTTTGTTAACCTTAACAACGTGGCTAAAGACTGCAGGTCTGCATCTAATCTGATCTTCAAATATATCTGAGATATATATATATATATTCTGATATCTCTAAATATATTTATTCAAATCCCTGGGCACCTTTTGTCTCCGACTCTCTCTGTGTCAGTACAAATTTATTATGTTAACATGTTTGGGTCAGGAGGAGTTGGTTTATGGGGTGTTCTCTTCCCCAAATCCCTTTGGCTGATAGGAGCAAAGCCAATATCAGGTTACCTAGGTTTTACTGCCCTTTGAGCAAGTCTCGTATCCAATCCATCTTTTCCATGTATGAAATAAAGTTAATATTTAAGGCACATTTTTAAAACCCTGCAAAGATGGTTATGGTAAAAATTAGCCTTTGCCTCTTACTAATATGTTGGTTTAACATGTATTAGAAATCCCATTAGATTTGCACTTATGCGGTCTCAGGGGAGCAAGTGTCTGTGACAGCCACCGATGTAGAAAGAAGCTGGATTCAGCAGCATCGACTGAATTTGCTAATAAACCTGACTCGGGTGCCTGTCAGAGCTGGAATGGCAGTGCCTAGTCTGGAAATGAGCAGGCATCTCTGAATCCTGACACTGGAGAAGCGTGTTCTCCACAGGACAGCTCGGCTCCACGGCTTCAGCAACGCAAAGCAAAACAACTCTGCAAACAGATGTGCTGTGTGACAGTCAGATGTGTCAGTAACTCGACTCAAGAGAATAATTAAGGTTTTGCTTTAGTGCAGGAGTTTTAATGGCATAGATATTTTTCCTGGTATTTGTTTCAAACAGAAATCAGTAACTTACAGCGAACTGACAGTACTGACAGGAATTGAAGAGACAAAACCTGCTGGAGACTTCCCTCCAACTTCTGCTGCTTCTACATAATGTTTGCATAGTCTGAGTGTAGCGTTATGCAACCGCCTTTGTCCATTCGAGAAAGATAAATTATTGCATCAGTTAATTAATAATAATGCTATTAATAGTTGAAAGATATTATCTGATACAAAGGTACAACAAGTTCCTGTACAGACAAATTCCTCTGGTTTTTGACTTTAGCACTAGAGCACTGTTCTGTGCTTTTTTTTTAAATAGCAAAATTATTGTTTTCTACTCTGTCAGTGCACTGATATGGACAAAACAACTTATTAGAAAACATGGGATTATAACAATACATCCTATTTGAGCTATTGCAAAGCTAGAAACCCTGCACCAACACTTCTATCACACTCTAAAAACTTGAAAAGTAGTGCTTCAACCTGTGTGGTTAGTTCAAAAGATTGCAAATGCAAAGTTTACAGAAGTGTGTGACAATGATATATTTGCCAGCAGCAAATTAGTCCGAGTGAGTTGTAAAGCTTGCTCTGACATATATAATTCTTAGCAGGTTTCAAACTGTCTCCTCCAGGCTGTGATTAATTTCATTAGATATTCTTAAAGTTAAGAAAAAAAGGAAGAGTAATAGGGTAGTCTGTCAATCACAAGTTCTAAAACAAGAAAATATATCTCAGATTAAGTAATCTTTCCATTCTGTGGAATTGATTCTCATCTCACTGACATGTAAATGGTTCTGCTGCACTCATAACCCACACATTTAAGCAGATGAAGATTTAATTTTAGCACTAAGAACTGATGTCTGATGTGTTTATCTCAAAAGATCTCCTCCAAAATGGCAATTATGCAACAAAGTGTTTTAAATTTACCTGTCCCCAAATAATGTGAAATGCCATATAAATGATAAAATTATGTGCCCATAGCAAAATGCCATTACATAATTAATATGGAAAACTATTCATATTGTGCAATAAAGAGTATTTATGCCATAAGTGAAAGACCTAAACAGTAATTTAAAGCTAGAATTATGCTTTTTTTACGGTCAAGTTATGAAGCAAATTTTTACATTCATCACAAAGAAACCACAATGACAGAATTTATGTGGGAAGGCAGTTTGCAACCTGAGTACCTAACAACAGGAAACATTAAGGTGGCTCGTGGCTAATGACAACGTGGCTTGTGTTAATCCTTGATGATTAAATATTACTTTTTTTTTTTCCTCTGGTGATTCCATCACTGGTTTGAATTCCCAAAAGAAGCTTGATCTAATGACGACAGTGTTATTTTTTAAGGAAGAGGGACACCATTTCTCTTCTCTGGTAAGGCCCAGTTCTGTCTCCTGCGCACAGGTTTTGCTCATCACTTTCTGACAGGGCTGGTTTTCTTCTCTACCCAGCACACAGGGATTTGGTTTTGCCCTGGTGATGTGTGGCACCTGGCTATCACTGCCCTCAGCTGTGGCCATTTCACTGACTCTTTAGTGGGTATGGGAGGAGAGGGGAAATCAGATTGCCCGTTTCTTACCTCTGCCCACAGCTTACTCTTGCTCAAATGCTGCTCCCCACAGCTTCCAGCTTCCCCTTCTGAAGGCAGACAACAGCAGCCCAACAGCATGGCAGTGAGTACCATTGTAACCTTTATTCAGAACAGCATCCAAATTTTCTAGGAGATTACTGCTTTTATTCTTGCAAGACACCTGTGATAAAGAGTGGATAGTGATTTCATGTCACAGAGAGGAATCTGAGAACAAAGAAGTGGATTGGTAAAGGGGCTTAAGGATTGAAATTGTGTGTTTTGATATCTAACCTTTAGTGCCTCTCTGCCACAGCAGAGTCCAGAGCTCTGTTTAAATCTGTATGAGTGCCCAGGGCATGGATTTGGGTGCCTAGGATGTAGCTCCTTAGCCCACTGAAAAGGGATATATTTAAAATAGTTGTGGAGAGTTGCATGGCATGAAATGCTCACAAAAGGGGTAATTCTCAACTTTCACCTTTCTCTGAAGCTTTGCCAAGCAAGCTGACTGTATCATAAATCAGATATTCTTCTGGGCTCAGTACTGGAACCTGTTACCTGAACTTTTTTCAGAAACCAGGTCAAACAGCAGACTGAGCAGGAAGGGTAATGGGGCTGTGTGGTCCCTGGTGTCAGTGTTTTCAGCTCTGGCATGAGTGCTCTTCTGTAAAGTGATATGGCTGCAGAGACGCCCACGTTTGCTTCAGGGTTTGTTTGTCATCGCTGCTAACTCTCAGAAGAATAAGATCACAACTTTACTGGGTCAATGATGATGAGAATAACTCTTAAGGTTAACAGCTAGGGACCTAACGCATTCTTTTGCTAAGTCAAGTCACCTCATAAAGGTGGGAAAGAGCACATTCCTCCTCCTGCTTGCCAGCACAGCTTTGTTTCAGCCATGTGGTAGTGGTGCAGGAGCTTGAAGATGCAGGCTGGAATTACTCTAGGCAGAGTGGCCTTCTCCGGGTCTTTTCTGGAGCAGTGAGATCTTTTTCACAGTAGGTGACTTCTTTACCTACTCAGACCTATGTAAGGCATGAAGGCACTGTTGCTGCTGCTTTCTGTCTGATTTCTGAGACTAGATGAGACCTGACAATTGTTCTCCTCCACATTAAAACGTACAAAGGACAAGGCTGTCCGTGCTCCTGCTGTCAGATGACTGTCTCTGCAGTGAATAGTTTATGGATGACCAGAGAGTTTCTCACAAGGGAAGCACACCAGTCAGCCCAGAAGGGAGTTTTGTACACCCAGCTGAGGCAAGTTGCAATTTTCCACTTGGCACTGCTCGCTTGGGGGTTGCCACTGGTGCCAGCATCGACTTGGGGACTGGCTCAGGAAAGGAGCTCTACTTGTGCATCCATTTGCACCCCCACTCAGACACTTCTCATCACAGTAGAGGCTTTTCAGTCAGCCATGGATGCTGTCACATGGGTAACAGCACAAACTAATTCCTTTAATTCCTGTGCAGGCCTATAGTACAGTGGAAAAACAAGAGCTAATAGAAATGCTCAAGCACACAAATGGGAGTTGGGCTTTTTGCCACTTTCTCACTGTAGTTCCTCCCATGCCTCTCACTCCTGCTTTGCAATAACCCCTGCTACTCCCATCACGTGTATCTGGATCAGAGTCTGTCAGTCATGGTTCCAGGGTGCCAGCTGTGATATTATGTTACACCAAGTGTGGCCTGAACTGAGCGCTAGCATGACTCGCTATCAAATAACTTTCTCCAAGGAGACAAACAAGATTTAATAAATACATTAAAAAAAAACCCAACCCCAAAAAAGCCTAAAAAAAAAACCAAACAGAAAACCCCAAACAAAACCAAAAAACCCCACACCACAAAATTTAAAAAAAGGGAAAATAAAAAGAGGGAGGGGTGGTGATTTTAGACACGACTGTTTTGTATGTTGGTTGGGTCTGTTGGCTTAGCTCCTACACAAGTTAAAAAGAAGTATATTTACTAGCCTTTGTTTTCAGACAAGTTAGCAGTGAGAAGCCTGAAATAATATGGGAGGAAAATAGCCTGAAATGAGGATTTTTTTATTGTAAAAGCACATGGATTTTTGGGGTTGTCTGGAGCAATTTCACAGAAACAAGAGCAGATTAAAGGAGGTAATGACATGTTTGTAATTTCATTCCTGAGGCTCATGGTGTCCTTGCCTCTGTCTAGTTTTCAGCCTGGAGATAAATCAAGGGCTTCAATTTCCAAATCTGTCATAGAAGCTTCACAAATAAAAATGCTGACAAAAAATATCTGCTTTTAAATGGCTACTTGCAAGCACTGACAACTAGCAGTCTATAGATCTTTCACCTTACAGGGAAGAGAAGCAGTGTGCATTGCCAGGAAAAATGAAGAGCAGAAATGCACTGCTCCTAAAGTTAAAGTAATCTAAAAGTATGACAATAATAAACCATTTACAGTCATGTTTTGAATGCTAGATGAAAATAGATTTCAGGTGGTATATTAACAAAGCTGGCTGATGTGGAAAAAGAATGGATGTGGCATTGGAATAAGAAGTAGAGAGGCCATGTGGACAAGAAAAAATCCTTCCCAGCTGCCCTGGCTGTTTCCCATGTGCTCCTCTGTGCCCACAGAGTGCTTTTAAGTGACTGAGGGGAAGTGGGAAACAGGCTTCATGAAAACCAGTGCAGATTATGCTGGTTAATGCTGAATAATTTGCTGTATCTGTTAGCTGCAGGCTCTAGATTTTGCAGGGTCTGAATTCCAATTATAAGTCAGAGCTGGAGTAGTTGATAGAAAGAGGCAAACTAGGCCAGTTACTTTGCTGAAACTCGGGGTGATGGAGCGGAGGAGCACTTCTCCTGGAGCACTGCAGTCCCTGACCCCACACAAAGTCCCCACTGAGGGATTGGTGCCTGCTGCTCACCCCTCCAGTCCCCTTGGTCTGTGGGATTCAGTTCTGTGAACACAACTGCACAGCCACATTGTGGTTGTGAATACCCCCCCAACACCTCAAACTCGTGCTGATTTCAGAGGCAGAATAGGATGAGCCAGCCCCCCCATGCTGTGGCTTCCTGACATATTGGACCTGCCTCAAGCAAAAGCCAGAGGATATCTTGGCATGCAGACCGTGTGGGGCTCTGGTCTGAGTGCAAGGTCTGGGCTCCTGTGGCAGAATTATTGCACCCACCCACCCTCTCTTCCCAGGAAAGTGCTCATTCTTTACCCCCTGCTAACATGTGCCTGTGTGTATTTGCTGCCTTTCGGTCAACTCATCTCTTTAAGGCTTCAGCGTGGTAAATTCTGAAAAGAGATGTCCAGCGGTTTCCGTATCCAGGGGGTGGAATGAATGAAGAACATGCTTTGGGCAGCTGAAGTGCCTTATGTAAATTTATTTCATGCATAAGCATGTCATCCTTGTGCAGTGTGGCCCCCAGGATTTGCCGTGGGCAGGCTCTGTGGTGGCTGCAATCCCTGCTGCAGCAGGAGCAGTGCTCCTGTCCTGCCTAACAGGCGAGTGGCCACAGCTGGCCTGAAGGTGATTTGTAAGGCAGAAAAGGAGAATATGCCAAGGGAAACTTGTGTCTAATGTAGTCCTACAAGAGAGAAAGGATGAGATATGAGAGATACTGGATCATGTTGTCTAGCTAAAATAGGAATTTTTTTTTTAATGCATGAGAACTGCCTTTGGGACATAATAGCTTTCTAGGGCAGGGAGCTTTACACATGCCTCTGCCATCCATCGATGGGGATATAGCATCTGCTCAAGACAGTGATTGTCCTCATCACTACAGCCTTTGTCAGCTGGCTGGGCTCAGAATGAGTCTGTAGAAGGTGGATGCTCTCATTTTGCTCCTCACAATTTGTGCTTCAGGGTCAACTGAGCACTGTGAACCTCACTGCTCTAATTTTGCTTCTGGTTTTATCACAGCTGTAAAAGGAAGGGTTAGAAAAAGTTTGTGCGTCGAGTCAAGGACTTGCCACCCCAGAGCCACTGAGAGACGAGGCTCAGTAAATAGCTATCACCAGGTATTTATTTCAGGAAAAGTTTCAGAAAAGGAATACTTTAATCTGTTGGTCTGGAAAGTCGCCTGCAAATAAGGGCAAAGAGGGTTAGTATATTTAGGACGTGTATGTTCAAAGAGCTGTGCACAGTGCTAATGCACAGCCATTAACAAACTGATCTCCAGCCCCTGCGCACTGCTAAGTAGGAACATTTTTACAGCTGGGGAGACTGAGACAAAGCTTCTTGCTCCAAGCTGCCCAGCAACAGACGTGGCTTTAGAAGTCAGCATCTCCTGTCTCCCTGTGTCATTCCCCAGACAGCAGCAAATGGCTGAATCAGAGTCACCTTTCTGTGAGGCTTAAAGAGCATAATCATGAAATAAATATTTAACAGTTAAAGCAAAAGGCAGTCCAAACAGTGCGGCTGCATTTTGGGTGCTGGGGTCTGCAGAGCAAAAACCATTGATAGTTTGGTAAAGCTAACACCAAAGACATTAAGTTTTATTATCGATATCAGATCATTGCCCATTTTTGTAATCACTGGAGTATGTATTTGATAAAAGAATGTTTGAGAACAGCTAGGGTGTTATTATATATAATTGCTCTTTACAATAACTGGCTATCTCTGGTGAAAATGAATCAGTGATCTCCACTACAGCAGAATCTATTAAATAATTGGAGAGCATGGCTGGTATCTTTGATGTTGAAAGGAAGAAATTCAATAAGCAGTCTCATCAGGCTTTCTAACACAGCAGAAAAAAAGGGCTGCAGGCAGGAACATACTGACACTACAGGTCAGCGAAGGTTTATGGATTTGTGTGCCTTAGAAAGGAGGCAGAACCTACTGTACAGGACTGTTGAACCTTTAGATACCTCAGGGTGTCAGAGTATTGTTGTGTAGCCTTCTAAAAATATAAATGGTAGGGCCAGACATCAAAAGTCTCTCCCCTGCCCACATTCTAAGAGAATATCATGTGTCCTGAGGAGATGTCAGAACAGTGCTTCAGCTGTTTTGCTATTTGACAGTGGCACATTATCCTTAGAAGATTCATTTTCACATTTATTAACCCATCTCTGCCTCACAGACTCTCATCTCTCCATCAAAGAAGTGCCTGTTTGTCTTTGAATTAATATCTTACATGTATGTAGTGGCCTTCATTGCAAAAAAAAAAAAAGGCATTCAGCTCCCTCTGCCAAATGCAAAACAGCTGGCAGGTACTTAGTACATCGCCCTGGGAGGAGAGCTGGCTGAAGAAAGCGCAAAAAAGTCCTTATTCTCTTCTAACAAGGGGTACCCAGGGACATTTAATGTGACCATGGGACCCTCTTTTACTGCCTCCTCTGACAAAACTGCATATAATGCGCCTCGTGATGCACTCTTTATCTGCAAGGCTGAAGGAGGGAAAGGGATCAAGGGGCTTTGAGGAACAAATTATACCTCTCTAATGTTCATAGCAGCATTTGTGCTGGCATTAGGCCATAGAAAGGATATTTGGCAAAACAGTTGACAAGATCAGGTTGGTTGGTCATTTCCTCCGTAGAGATGTGCAGTAAAAGAGAGCTGAGCACCCCAGGTGCAGTCACTTGGTGCTTCTGCAATGCACTGCAGGTAGGTGGTGCACGGTTTTGGGACAGTGCCAGTGGCCTGCCCCACTGTGAGTGGCCCAATCCTCAGCACACCTCATTTCTCCCACCTGAGGAGTCAGCCAAGGTGAAGGAAACCGGCCAGCATCATGCACAAACACTCTGTGGTGACTTCTCAGTCTCTAGGGCAGGAAGCCAACCTCCCTTGTGATGCTGCCCCGTGCCCAGGGCCAGTGGGGACACAGTGAGAAATGTGGTGTTGCCAGGGTGTGTGAGAGATTGGAGAGCTGGAGTGATTTATCATTTTTAAATCCCTTTATTGATCCCAAAGCTGTGTGGCACAGGCTTGGGTGCAGGCAATAAAATGGGGTCACCCCAGTGCCCTCCTGGACAGACATCCAAATCCTCTGACCTGCAGGCTGTTTGTGGAGCTGCTGCCTCAATGTGGCATTGAAAATCCTCTGGACAGCACTATGCAAATCTATTATACAGCATTTTTCAGTCGCTCTCAAGGAGTCCACATTATTATTGTTCCATATCTCACATCCATTAACTGTTTGTTTCAAAAGGCATAAATACATAGCAAATGTTGAGTGTAAATTTCAGCAATAAGGTCTAATTTTTTCATCTCATTTAAAAGGTTTTCACGTTTAGTGAGACATCTCCTGTACAAATGTGATGATTCGAGTTTTGCTTCTTTTTACTTCACTTTATATTGAACTGTGGGAAAGGTCTAGAATATAGATTTATAATATATAAGTTAATGCCTTTCAGAAGTCTCAAACGAAGTTGGTTTGCAGTGAAACCATTTTTCTCATAAAAATTTCTTCTCTTGTCCGCCTTTTTCAAGCATAAGCAAATTAAATGAAGAATTCATACACAGATCAAAGAGAATGTTAAAGAGTAACTTTCCTGACTTACTTTCTCTTCTAGGATCCGTAGCAATTCATTTCAGATGTAGTAGTCTTGATTAGCCTTTTTTTCCTTGCCTCTATGCTGTGCTACAGTATTGCTATTAAAATGTCTTTGCCGCTTCATAACTCCCCAATACAGCAAGGAGCTCCATGCTGTAGAAGTGAAGCTTTGCTTGGAGTATGTGATTAAAAAGAGCAGATGACTACAGGAAAGCAGGATAATCGCAAGGCCATATCAAGCTTCAGGCACTGGTCCATGCTTTGGGCACTTCATGAGGCATCCTTTACAGCTGTTGGATTCTGTAGGAAAAGGTAACAGCTTTGTGGGTTTGGACCAACTTCCAGGATCTCTCAGTATCCTCACACTCGAGGTTTTCCTGCACGCAGCCACTACAGGGCTGATAATCTGTGTTAGTGCGTGGCTGTGGATAAATTTGGGACTCAGAGCTTGCAGCTCTTGAGGGTCAGGGCTTTAAACCTCCTGTGAGTCTGAGCTGAACACAGAGCCAGGGGCTGGCCTGTCCAGCAGTGGGCTGCTGGGACACTGCAGTGCCCAGCTGCTTTGAGCATCCGTGCTCACTGCTCTGCACAGCATTCCAGCCTCTCTCTCCCAAACAGCATGCCCCAATTATATTGCTGTCTTTTATCACCTCTGCCGTGTCTTTCAACCGAAAGAAATGATAGGCTGCTTCTTTTAATTTGTACTTAGCCACGTATTTTTCTTTTGATGCCAAACAATGGATTATTTCCTGTCAGTTCCAATTTATGAAAACTGAAAACCAGATTTTGATTCCTGTTTGACCTGTGCCACCTCAGTGTCATGCGAGCCTCCCCTCTTCGGCTTGTGGCCCTCCCAGGGTTAGACACCAAGAGCCAGCAGCACTGAGGAGAAGGCTTTGGTCTCCCTTCCCTGTGGGAGGCACTGGGTTAAGAAAAGGACAAAAGGGAAGGAGCACCCCCGGGCCTCTGCCGTTCCCCCAGGAGGATATTTTGGGAGCCACACTGCTACTGCCACAGGCAATGAGCCGGAGTGTCTCACGCTGTAATGATGACAAGGCTGCAGTGTTCAAAAGCTGCTCTTGCTCCTGTGCCCCAGCTACAAAAGCAGACCAAGGCCCTTGTGATACCTTGGCTGATGGAGAAAATAAGCCTGTGTAAAATGGCTTTTCTCTCCTTGGCTTAGAAGATCACTAAGCAAAAAATTGTTTTAATAATTTCTTAGAGGTACCTTTTCTAAAAGCCAGTGCTTTCTGTAATTCAGATATGCTTTTTATCTCATCAGCACTTCAGTACAAAGACCATCAATGTTTTAAATTGGCTCATTTTATGTTTATGAAGGCTTTCTATATTTTAAAAAAAGTCAATTAGAAAGCTCACTGGTATACAGTGCTACTTCAAAAGGAGTAGAGAAGGATGTATGTTTTAGATGGTCAGGACTCCTGGGGTGAGTTAGGTTTGATATTTTGTCAGGGAGGGTTTCCATTAAATCCATATAATTATCATGAAAAAAAAAGGTTTTTCTCCTTTATTAAAAACTTAACATTCTATCACATTTAACATTAAGGTGTTTGGATTTATTTTTTTTTTTCTGATGACATCCATGTTATAACTAGACTATTGAATGTGTAGTTCTTGCTATACTCTGCTGCTGTAATATTAGTGTGCACCCCCAATTTATCAGGAAGCATCTTGTTTTCTGTGATCTCAGTTCATTTGCCTCACTTAGACGCTTTGCTGTTGGGATTTCATAATTATCATTAGCACTTTTTAGCTCATTGTATAATTTTAAGGACATAATAATGTGAAAAACCAATATTAAAAGTCACTTGATATTTTTTAAATTTTCAATTTTATGAAAATTGAAATAAATTAAAATAGATTCACAGCTCTGTTGAGACATTCCTGAAAATGAGCAGCACCAGCTGCCCTTCATGTGTGTACGTTCAAAAAGCCACATTGCCTGTTTTTTTGTCAGTGATACAGTCCATTGATGTGGAAAACATGGAACTGCAATAACATGGGCTCAGCTGGCTCCTGGTTCATGGGTACAGTAATGTTGGCTCTGCTCCTGGCTACCACAAAGCTCCTGCAAATTAACCAGTCAGGGTGGGAAGAGCTTGGCCCTTAGGAATGATTTAAGATAAAGAAAAGTAGAAAGGCGACTTTAAGCCCCAAGCAATTTAGAATCTGATTTTTAGAAGAATATGATACACAGGATAAGAGTAAAATTGTAAGATAGGGTGTGATACTGACAGCATTTAGAGCACCACTGTCAATCTCAGTGAAATGTAGGTTATATGGAGGGATTTGAAGGCAGAAAATGAGAGTGCTTTGCTGACAAGGGAGAAGGGTATTTTTTTAAGTAAAAGAACTTTGCTTTGAAGAGGACAGCAAGTTTACAAGAGGAATAGACAGAAAAAAGGAAGATGCATGAATGGTGGTATGATGATGCTAATATGTGTAATGTTTAAGAAATAATGAGCTTAATGGCATATTTGAAAATTCTTTTGAAAAATATTGCAGGGAAACTTAACAGTAAGTTTTTAATGGTTAGCAGTTGCTAAATCCTGCACTCTGCTTCGGGGTTTCCTTTAATGGGTTACAGAATAAGCTATTCCCCAGAATATATTTGGAGTTTAAATAATATTTGTTCATTATTTTCCCTGCTTAAGAAGGGAATGACTGAGGAAAAAAAGGCATTTTGGAAATTATTTTAGATTTGTATTTTCAAAGTAGTTAAACACAGGACTGTGTAAAAGCGCTGTGTGCTTACTCGTCTACTTCATCAAATTTCTATATTTGCTTGTTTCTCTGATTAAATTTAAATTCTCTCAGGATAGGGCCCTAAACTGAGTAATGAGAGAGAGAAAACTACATTTGTATTATATTTTTGTATCAGAACACTGAGCAGTCCTTTGCTTGCTTCTTTACTTAAAAAGACCCTTCCTCAGTTGCAGTCATTACCCACAATGATGCAGAGAACAGAACTAGGGTGAGCTAGAAGTATTTTTAACCTGGTTAAGTTGGACAGGATCCCTGAAGAGGAGGAGAAGGGTGGGATTCTGGAGTCAGCTTTAAAAGCCGCAGTCAGTCCTGGGTGGCTGTGCAGACACCTTGTCTTATTGTACCTTTGTAGTATGATGTGGTGCCTGGGGCCCCCTCCCCTCTGTTCAGAGAGAAACTTATTTTCTGTGATGCTTTGTCTCCTCCGTCTCAAGTTTTATGCATTTGGGTATGGAATCATGCTGTAAAACCCTAATGAAATGTTTTCAGCTGGGAGGCACCTCAGAAAGCCAAAAGCTAGTTAAGAGGGAACAGCAGACACCTGTGACCCCTGGGAGTCAAAAATCAAATTCAAAAATCACATTGAGGATTTCTGATTGTGCACCAGAGCTGTCCCTGCAAACCTGCTTGGCTCTTTCTGGCACACTAGTGTAATGAAAAGAGCAGCAAAACTTTGGCTTCCTAGTGAAATGTGCGCTGGTGGTCTGTGCTGGTGAGACAGGCATTATGTCTTCATGGCACAAAACAGCCAGAGCTATTGTCACTAGTTCAGCTGCTCCTGGTCAGGGTTAGAGGACTGCAGAGTGAGCCCAGGCAGTAGGAAACCTCTTAGGAATACAAATCACTTAATCAAGGCTGCTTCCTGCCTGACAAGTGGAGTGGCCATCGTGGAACAAATGGCTGGCATAAAACCCCTCAATTCTGCCCAGGCAGTTGCTCCTTTAGGGGGAAATAGGATGTAAACACGGGACAATGAGAGGATCCTGTTAATTCTGTAGGGATACAAAAGTTCCCCTCTCAGAGTACTATCAAGACAAAAAGTAAGAGCTCAGCTGGTTTCAAAGACCCACATTTCATAGAGTTGAGAGCAAAAAACACATTGCAGCTTTCTCACAGTGATTTCTGTGAATGTGTCTCACTGATTACTCTGATTTAATAGCGGCCTGGTGCTCAGTGCTTCAATCCACCTGTGCACAGGTGTACAAATGCTGAGTTTTTACTCGGTTACGTCAGCTGTTGTTTATTTCTTGTTTATTTCTCCTTGTGATTTGATACTGGAAAGATCCATCTGCTTCATTCATTTCTGCATTTCAGAAGATCTCTATTTCCGAGCAGGCTTGTTTTAGATATGGATGAAGTTTTATGCAGGAATAAGTTTGAAGTGCAGTCAAAAGGTTTTAAGCAGGAATATTCTTTTGTCTTCTAGATTCAATGTAACAAACACAGCAGAGGAAAAGAATTGCATGTCGAATTTCCCCCTTTTTCTGACTCTTTTAAAAGGGAACAGGACAATTAATCTAGATCAACTATTTTTTTGGCATGCATGTGTGGCAATTGAACTACTTGAACAAACACTTTGAAAACTTTTTATGGAAACACCCAGAAATGTTTCAATAGTCAATGTTTTGTTCATTTTGAGTGATGGATTTTTAAGTGGGTTGATGTTCTTTCCTAGTCCTAAATGGCTTCAAATGTGTCATCCTAGTTTTGCCTCTGAATGTGAGGGGAAAATCTACTCTGACCTTGAAACCAGCAAAAGCATTGGCTTTAAGAATTTATTTTTATTTCAGTGTATCCGTTATTTATTTATATAAATATGCATATAATGCCTTCCTGTATGTTGCCTTTTTAATCTGTAAATTGTCCCCTTTCCTTTCTCTTCTTTTTGATTCAAATTAATTTTATTCTTATGAGACTAAGTTCTCCTCTTGGACAATGCTGACTGAGTTTGCAGCTCCCCCCTAAAAACTTTGTCTTTCTGCCTAAGTAGCCTCCAGTTTCTCTGCAAGGGTTGCTGTGTCCCAGCCATGACTCTCATTTTTAATATTCCTTTTTACTCACAAAGAAAATATGAGGGCTAAACCAAACAAATAGCTGATGTACCAGAGAATGAAGCATATTCTCTCCTCAGCTCTGAGTTTATAATCTAAAACTCCATGGTGGGTGCACAGGCAGGGTTGCCCTCTTTCAAGTTGCACAGAGCCAGGTGTGCATTTTATAGCCACTTAAAATTGTCGTGCTGGACATCCTGCTGCCTAACACCCACAAATGGAAACTTCGGGGGATGTCATCAGCCCTCCTATGACACATGGAGCAAAAGTGATGGTTTGAATGCAAACCACCAAGTCCCATGTCCTAAAAGCTTTAGTTTACAGCTCTGGACTAAGGCTGCTCTTTAATAGGCATCTACTAGAAGAGGTTGGAGGAGGTGGAGGGTATCACTTCCTATTATCTAGTAATTTAGAATGTACTATCATCCTCTGCCTGAGGGAATGAAAATGGACGCTTACCTTTTACCTGAATGCTGCTTTAGTAACTGCTCTCCTTTTCTAATTCGTTTTCACACACCTCCAAAATCCTTTGGGAGAATGGAGGGAAAAAAAAAAAAGAAAAAGCCTTGTCACTCAGTGCAAAAATGTTTCCTGGAAGTGGAAGAACTGAGGCTTGTAGTCAGCAGCTGTTTGCTCTTTGAGGTGTATTATACGATGTATAGAACTCTTCTGAGAAATATTGAAAGAGACAAATTATTCATCATCTTCCTCTCCCTCTGCTAAGGAGCACAGGTGGCCTTCCCCTTGCTCACATGTGAGTTCATCCCTGAACTTAGAGAAGACTGGTTATTTTCTTCCCCTTCCCCTTGACTCCAAGGTTTAGGGGTTTTTTGGATTGTTTTTCAGGAAAATGTGTGGAACTCGTTTACATGTTTTAGCCACTGACCTAATGCTACTGCCACTCTCCCTCCCTCTCCGCCCACCTCTTTTTTTAGTAAAGAAAATGCAGACTAACGCTTTAGGTTATTTCTCAAGGCTGAATTTCATGCCTACAGTTTCAGTTTAAGGGGTTTTTTTATGTTCAATTGGCTCATCAATTGCTCTTTCCCAGTAATTAGTTTATTTACATATTTATATTTTATGCTTTGAAAGATACGTCTGACCTCAAATTGGGGTTTTTTTCTGCCCTATAAGAATTGTTCCTCTGTGTAACACAGCTTTTGTTGTGTTTTTGAGGCTTCATACATTCATGATGTTTTGAGGATTCCATTTTAAGTGTACAAAAGACCTATAGTAAGTTAGATGGGAAATCTTCAAAAATATTCCCTTTTAAACTTCTTTTTGAAGTTTAGCTAGTTTTATTTTATACGAATGAAAGGAAGAGCAGGGATTTATTGAGTAAATGTGCTGTTAAGCTCCTACAGCTTAAGAATGTATCTGATGTTTACTGTGTTGACCAATTTGTTCTGGCAGCTCTAATTCCCTGGTCATAAGGTGTTTTGGCTTTACCCTTTGGAGAAAAAGCCAGGGCAGAAAGGCTTACTACTTGTCTGTGGTCAGTAAATATCAATTAAAATTACTCTTAAAGGTTTTTGATATTGTTTTACACCCTTGACAATCAGATTGACATGAAAGACTATAATGGCTCCTGAGCAGCTGTTAAATTCCTTTGCACTGATGATCTGTGAACTAAACAGAAGTTGACTGATAAGCTGTAGGTTGATTTGAAGGAGCCATCATGGGCTATTGGGTCAAAAACGATCTGTTAAGAAGGAGCCTAAGCATGAATTCATAACTCCTTGAAAGGAAAATTAGGCTGCCTTGGGCCTATTTGGATTGTGTTTCAGAACTTTAAATGCTTCTCAGAGTGCAAGGCCTCAGAAATGGTGTCTGTAAAGCACTGAGCACATCTGCAGTGAGCCATTTTCATCCACCCTGGTAGTGTGGGAGCGTGCACACTGCAGCTCTGAGAGGGGCTGGTCCCTGACCCCAGGGCTGTGTGGTATCCCCTGGTTCAAGTCCAGACTGCAGGAACAGGTTAGCCAAATCTGTACTTAGATGGTGCTGGGACCTGGGATTCCTCTGGGTGCCCCAGACTGCTTTGCTGCAAAATAGTTTGTGTGGCTTTCTCAGTCTGAAACATCTCCTGTCACATCCACTTGTAGCAGTCTGGAAAATCGGTTTTCTTTGTCATGAACCTTCTCACTGATAAATAACTGTGCAGAGAAAAGAATCCAAGTCCCGTGGAATGCCATCTTTACCACCTCTGGAGTGAGCTCCACCCCTGGATGTACTTGGGCAGCATGATGGATGTATATAGCTGAAATACCCAAACCAGATGGGAAAGACCCAAGTCTGGATGATCAGGGTCCAGCGCCCAAACCTGTTTCCTTGTCCTTTTATAGGGAATGACAGAGCCACAGCTGTGTGTCTCTTTGTGCTACCCCACTGCCTGTACAGCAACAGCAATAAAGTTCTATTCAGGAGTCTGCAATATTGTAGGATTTTTATTTGTTTCTCTACATTACTGAGTAAAGCACTTAGTGTCTGCTGTCATCCCCTCTCCACACCTGGCCTATTGCATATGGAGCCAGTTAATGAAATCCCCATTCAGGGCTCTCTTGGGAAGGTGTAGGAAGGAAACAGCTGGCTGTGACAGACAGTGCTTTGTGTGCTTCTGAGAGGTACCAAGCATTACAGAAAATCAAGGATTGTATGGGAGAAAAAAAAAAAATAAATCACAAACTGGATATTTTGCGAAATGAAGATGGCAAAAGGAGTTTTGCCTTTGGCTGTTGAAATGTTCCTTTAGGTACATAAACCAAGCCAGTGGTAAGCCTCTTGGAAAACTGGCAGCAGGGCTCTGTGGCAGTCGCTGTCATAACACCAGGAACCCCATGCCTGTGCAGCTGCTGCAGACCTATAGAAGGATTAGTATAGTGTACTTAGGTGTCAGATTATTCCCTACCCCAGCAAAAATGGAGAATTCCCTTTTTTGCCGTTACCTGTCATTTTTTTCCTAGCCTGGGATTAGAGAAGTGTTAAGGTGAGGGCAGTGAGGAGGTTCTGCTGACCTGTGGCAAGTGCAGTTTAAATTACTTCAGCTGTCTTTGATCTCAAATTAGGCTTTGTTGCCCTCTGCTACACGCGGTTTGTAGTGGCTGTAGAGAATGCACTTTCCACACTCAACTGTCCTTCTGAAAAGGAATAACTTGTTCAAGGCTGGAAGAATTGTCCAAAACATCAGAGTTATTTACCCCTAAGTAAATTGCTGTGAATTAGAAGGAAAAAAGTCTGTAAGATTAATAGTCTTAATTACTCACTCTAATTAATAACCACAGGGAAGTTTTCCCTAGCTACTGGCACAAAATTTGTTTTAAAATACAGATCTCCCCATAATGCTAATTGGTTATGAGTTAATGCATCTAGAGTTTCTCATCCTTGGACCTATAATGAGGTTGCATCTGTGTGTTGAGAAGTGGAGCAAGCACTTCCTTTTTTTAGTAGAACCACATAAAGCTGATGAATGGTGAGTGATTTGCTTATGAAAAATATCCTGAAGTATGACAACTGACAAACAAAACTTTCTCTTCTCGAGTCCTGTGGAGAAATCTGAGAAGCAATGAATGCATGCTTTTCTTCATGACAATGTATTAAAAAAGGAAGCTGCTGAATACCAAGAACAATTTTCTCCAGGAGACGTACAGAGAAAACTGACAAATGCCAAATGGATTCTTCTGTTATAATGAGATGAGGAGAAAGCTAACAGCTACAGTGTAGATGGTTTGCCCTCTGCTTATTAAAATTTATACAAGAGAAACTAATTGTTCACTTGCAGAGACTTAGTCAATGGGCCAAGGATATTTGCATGATTATGAATATTCTTGAGCATGTGGTGCTAGTACAAACTCCTTGGTTAGGCTAAGGATCTTGCCTGGCTGTTTGTTTGCCAAAAGAAGGGATGCAACTGTTTTTGCTCTTGATTATGCAGAGATGTTCCAGGAGCACCTCACAAAAAAAAGCTTTTTTACGAACAGATACCTCTCGCTGCTTGGCTGAGTTAGAGCAGTATGAAGGCACAATAATGTTAAAGAGTTACAAGCCTGGATCAGAGCAAACCAGCTGATTTATACTGGGTTTATGCAGCTTTGTTTAACCACTACTGTTGAGATAGTTTGACGAGCCTGAAGGGGGCTGGAAAAAGGTTTTCCAAAAATGGTTAGAATTGTTCATTGCTGTGGGTTTGACAATGAAAAATCCTCCATGAATCTCTGGTATTAAAGTCACTGCAGTCTATAGCACAGATGTGTCAGATGAGAAACAAGGATTGCTGAAGATGAAAGGGCAGGATAGGAAGTTGAGTCCCGCCTGTAGTGCCCCTTCATCCCTTGGAGCAGACTAGATTTGACTTCTCTGGTCCACAGTAGATCTGTGACTTCAGGGAAGGCATTAAGTGATTTAAGAGTTCAGGCTTATCTCTTTCTGGGAAGCATTTACTTCTTTACTCTGGGGTAGAAGTCTTTTATTTTTTGGATGCTCGCTACTTATTTGGGACTACGAGGCAGGATATTTATTTTACTTTGCTCACTCTTTATTTCGTATTCTGGGCAGGGGCTTGTTGTGTCCAGTGTGGATTTTGGAGGGAGGGTGAGGCTGGTTTCACTGCAGTGAGCAGCAGATGGACCATGGTGGGGGCAGAGCAAGAGGTGACCAGAGGAAGGAAGCAGAATAAAGACAAGGGTATTAGTCAGGGGAGCAGAAACAGAGTTGTGCCAGCAACCTAGCCCAAGAGGATGTAGAGTGCAGGAGAAGTAAAAAATATTTTTTTTTTTTGCTAACCAGTCTCTCTCTGGCTGGTCTGAGCTGTAAGAGGGAGTGCTTGCTCTAATAAAACATTCTGTTAGCACTTGCTGTTAAGGAGAAGCTTTCATGCCTCAGAACTGTTAACTGAGGACAGCAGTACCTGCAGCATTTAAGCTCTTTCAGGCAGAGAAAAGATTTTTTTTTCTTCTTAATTTATCCTTTGACACATTTATGATGCTATATTAATTTTTGTTTGAGTGAAAGCAGAAAGAGAACACTTGGAGCATTCCACAGTTCAGCTACATTTTCCAGGTCATTTCCAAATTATTCAACACATGCATAAGACTTTAGGAGTGAAAAGGAGAGTGGGAAATGCCACAAAATTTTCTTCTAAAAGCAAAGGTGAATTTTGTCTCTTGGTCCCCATCTTGGCTTTTTAAGTCAGAATAATAATTCCCCAGAATAAAGAATCCTCCACCATCATCTTTGATCCAGGACCTGTATCCTCCTTGTGTCAGATAGGCAGGAAAGGGATGGGTCTTGTGTTGTGGCTCAGCTGTCTGATGATCCAGCAGTGTCTACTATTCAGATGTAAAATCTGCAAGAACAATAGTGATAATAGTGTTTGATCACAATTTGGTCATAAAATATGGATTGCATAACTAAAACAAGTAGATCACAGCTCTACTTTTCAGACAGAGAGTCAGCTGCTCTTAAATGCACAGTGACTTGACATAAGTGTCTGCATTTCTTTTTCTTGCTTGCTAAAAATGAGATCATTTTTATAAGGCACATCCCATCCCTTCCTCCACCATCTTAACACCAACTTTTAATGTGGGTTCTGGGGGGAGGTCCTGCAAAGTGACTCTGTCTTCTCCAGTTACCAGTCTACCCTCCTAATGACATCTCTTGGCTGTGCCTTAAGGAAAACAATGAGGGGGCTCATTATTGGTGCCAGCTCCCTCTTGATGCTCTTGAGTTAGGGGGGAGAGGGATTCGTGTCCTTCCCTGGGAGAGGAAGATGGCCTGGTGTCACTGCACTGCCCTGGCCTGTTCAGAGCAGCTATAGCCCTCAGAGGCTCCAAGACCATGTTTGCCATGTGCAAGAGCCAGATTCAAACAGGTATTTCTCCTGGCACCTTCTGGACTATACTTTCAGCCCCTTCTGCCCTATCACTTTTCAGCTGCAGTGAACAACAACGCTGAGTCACCAGCCTAGGAATGTACACGGGAGTGGCTTCTTGTAAGCAGAAAATCCGCAGGCATTCTCCCATCCTGCAAAATCATGCGCCTCCCTAACAGTCCCGAGGGATATCATCTTTTCCTAAAAGCATCTGTTTCACTTTTTGTTTCTCTTCCATAGGTACTGAAGAGGGTATTTCTGTGCAGAGCTCTTATGCATAATTCAATTTCCAGTGTTGGCTTAGAAGCTGCCTTTAATATCTGAAGACAAAAGGGTTATTTTTTCTTTGCCCCACCTGCAAGGAGAATTTAAATTTCCTCTAGAAGAAGCTACATCCACTGGATTGGGGTCACTCCTGCTTGATTATTCTCCCATCCATGTCTCTGCAAAAGCACATAAGGAGAGCTGCATTAGGAGAAGCCTGTAATCCAAGTCCCATCACAGAAATCTTCAGCTAGTCAGTCTAGGCAGCTCCTGGTATTTGGCCATTTATTTCCTTTATTCTTCCTCCTGAAATAACACATAATGGATGCACCTGCCCAGTCATGCAGAGAAAATGAGGGCATTGCTTGTAAGTTAAGTAATGATTCTCTCGCCCTAAATGTTTCCCCCAGCACTTTGGTCCCCTGTGTGTAGTGGTACATATTTTGTTTTTGTCTCTCTCTTTTAAAGCAAGACTCAGTTTAATTCTCTCTGAAGTGTCAACTGCTGTGATTGCTTTATTACACAATCCTATGCCACTCATAGCTTATCAGATTTTAAATTACCATATAAATCTACATAGTTTGACAATACAAGAAACATCTAATCTCATTTTCAAAGTTAGATAAGAAACAATCAACACTTTAGAATGAAAGTGATACCCTTAAGCTAGAAAACAGCAACCTAGCAAAATTATCTACACTAATCATCATTAACTATAATAATACTTGCAAAACAAAAAGCACTGGTATAATTAATCGCAACACCTAGCGGGCAAAAAGGACCAGACAAAAACCAAAATCCTTGGGTTACACGTTGTTTGCTGATTCTACAGCATGGTAATGTGAGGATTTCCTAATTATATATGGTAATAGTGCTGAAGTTTTAGCAGAATATTTGTACTGTACTCCATGTATTATAATGTAGTAGGCACAGCACAACCTCTGTGAATTTGAACTCCCTAAGTGGAGGGAAAAAAAAACCCAAGCCAGCAACGAGGTTTGGCTGAAAATCTGTCTACAATTACCTTGCGGTCAGCAAAAAGCAAGCCTGCTGCAAAACCTGGGAGTAATGTTTAATTAATATGTGGGCTGAGGATGGTTTGGAAGAAACTTTTGCCTGCCTTGGGAGGGGAGCTTTGGCAGGAGCTGAACAGGGAATACTGCAGCAAAGAAACAAATCAGGAAGCCTTGTTTTGAATTTTATTAGCGGTTTGAAAGCAAGCTCTCAGAAGTCCCATTACTGAGAAAGGAATTGGTCTGAATGCCTGGGCGAGGAAGGGAACAGAGATAAACAGGCCTGAGGCAAGAGCAGCCAAGAAGTCCGGCAGTAAACATGGCTTGGGTCAGCTAGACTTGGGTGTCAGGAGCGGGATCTCTGAGGACTGGGAGGTCCATGGACCAAAGAAGTGGTTGCCTGGTGAAGGCTGGCCTCCAGTGCTCCCAGCGGGGCTGCACAGGTGCAGCTCCTGCGGCTCCACCTGCCCCGTGGCATCAGTTTCCTGCTGCCTTAAGCGCTGGCTCGAAGCCATGGTGCTTGGGGAGCATTTCTGGCTGCTTTTCTATTGCCTCCTGCTCTGAGCACTCAGCCAGGAGATTGCTGTGCTTCCTCAAGCACTGCTTTCGGGGGCTTGCCCACCCTGGGTCTGATTCTTGAACATTCTGCGAGTGTCTGGGCCTGCAAACCTTTCTTCTGTTAAAAGGAACTGTTCAGTGGTGTGAATAAGAATTGACAGGGGTGATTGAAGCTTAAAATAATGTGGCTTGGGCCAGTACATATGAAATGAAATACAGGCAAGCTGAAAGGGATGGGGATTCTGAGGAGAGCCGGTAGTGCTGCCCATCAACTGGAGGGATGTTTTTGTGCTAGAAAAGCCTGTCTTCACCTGCATAGAACTCCTGCTTTTAGAGTCATACAAAAAGGTTTCCAAGACCTGCATCTGCGTTAGTGTGATTAATGTGTGTGGCTGCATTTAGAAGTTTCAGATGGTCTTTTTTTCCCCAAAGAAGGGAAAACATGTTGTTTTTCTTTACCCAAGTTCAAGATGAGAGCCTGACTGAGAAGCTGCAAAGCCCTATGATAAAAGGAATAAACCTGCTGGGTTTACTCAGGGAAATTTCTGAATCCTGTGGCTGATGCTCCAGACAAGATCAGCTTATGGTCAGATATCTGCCTCTTGAGCCCTGGGAGCTGATCTGCAGCAGGTTGCACTGGGGGCTGATTGCTCCCAGTTGACTGCGTGGGAGGGGAACTGGAAATAGGAATGCCAGGTTCTCATGCTTCAGGCTTGGCTGATTAGAGTGACTGTGCTGAACAAAGCCAGCGCCTTCTTTCCCTCATTTCCCACCTCTGCCTCCTGGAGCTGCACGTGGGGCATGAAACACCAGACAGGCACTGCCCAAGGAGGGAGAGGGAGGGAAGGAAGGGAATGGCCAGTCATGCCTGACAGAAACTGTCAGCTCTCGCCTCTCTGCTCTCCTCCAGTGGCACCTGCAAAGCCTGTGGGCAAACACTGCTCCCTGCCCTGCTGGCTGCTGTCAGGGAAAGGGGGGAGAGATCCCTCTGCCATCCCCACCGGCCAATGCCTGTGTAGGCCTTGGGATTTAGCCAGACCCTGGTGCTGCCTCTGCCTAAACAAAAAAATGTCACCAACCAATTCTGGAAAAGTATTCATAAGGGTGGCACGGTCAAGCCTCCAAAGGTAATTGGGAAAAAAATCCACATCTTTTCCTGATTGTCACAGCATGAGGCAAAGTCCCCAGTGGCTCTAAACTCATTTGGCTCTACTACTTTATTTGAGTTGTGCTGGTTCATCCGGGCAGATGAACTCATTCAGATGTAGATAGTGTCCAAGTTTCAAATTACTAGACTTGTAAACATTTGGAAAGCACAGGTACTTACAGTGGGGAACACTTAAAATCAGTTTTAATTGCAAGAACTTAGAACCTAAGCTCTTCATTTTAGCCATTTGTTTTGTCTGTGGTTTCCCAGCACTTCTGAATCTGTCTCCTTTTGATAGGATGCATTTCAAAAAAACCAAGCGTAATTACCCTAAAAATCTCATAGAGATGAATTCTAAGAAGTCTTCAGCTGCACTTTATTTTTCAAAAATAAGGAGACCCTCTCCTTTCCCCTCACCCCCCCTTACTGTTTCCTTTTTTTCCCCTCTTCCCTTATAGTGGAAATTCTGTGTATAAATTGCTGTTTCACAATAGTAATTCTGGCTGACACCTTCCATTTTTTCACTTATGATTATGCACTGTGTTTGAAAATGCAAATCTACTACAAAATGAACAGGAAACTGGGCACTTTTTACTTTGATGCTAGTTCTGCTTTTTGGAAAACCTGCAGAACATGAGCTTAATCTGTCTAGCATGCAAAATTCAGTGTGATATGTGTATAAATTTGTATAGCGTTTCTACTGAAATCTAGTAGAACTTATGATCTGCAAAGTGGTCAGCCCTGTCTTATCTCTAAATATCAATGTTGATTAAACATTCTGAGATGAAAAGTAAAAAAGCAGGTATAAAGGGATGTCTAATAGAAATAATAAGTTATTAAAGTGGTGGTTTCAGCGGAATAAAGTGGGATAAGTTCCTGTTTTGAAATAAGTAGGTGGCGTGTCTGCTGCTTGGCATCTGATGAATGTTTCATTCTCGTCTTGTTCACCATCTCTCTGGTCATCATGAATCATTGGGGTTTTTTTTTTTTTTTGTTGCTGTCGTTGTTCTTAGGTTGTTGCGCTTTTTTTGTCCCCCTTTCTGACTAGTTCAGATGACCAGTCTTAGAATTCATGAGAGGAAAAAAATCAAGGATCTGTATTGCTCTAGTCGTTTCTATTCCGTGTTGTGACAGATTTTCTTTCTGATATTCATTTTCTTTCTGACATCTTATGAGATTACTGCAACTTATTTTTAGCCTGGAAAATTGAATGAAAAGTTGAGGCCACTGTGTGAAGTAGCCCTGCTTTTTCACTGATAGTAGGTGGAAGAGGCGCTTGCTATGTTGTAAATAATGTAAGTTGCCTCGACTGCTCAGCCACTTTTCAGCTTGTCGGTCCCCAGGCTTTGCTGCTTACTGGAGTTATTTTCTGCCAGGTGCAGAAATTTCCTTATGTCCTTGTTAAACTTCCTGAGTTTTCCTGTTGGCCGTCCCCCTGTCGTCCAGCTCGTGGGTGAGAATATTCAACCCTGTCACCTCAGAAGTCAGCAAAGATTAAAGGATGGCAGAAGAGTCCTTGCAAGCTGGCTCTGAAAGCAAGCCTGTTGAGAACCTTCCAGGAGAAAAACCAGTTGCTCAGTCTGGTAATACCTGAGCTAAGAAACTGTCCCATTGCTTGAGTCTATTTTGCTGCTTAGTCAGGGAAACTTGTTGTGTCTTGTAAGAAGCACACACAACTTAAAACCCCAAAGCAATCAAGCCCCAATTTCAACAAGCTTTTTCTCCTCAAGTCCCTTCCTGAACTTTATGGGTCTGAATGAGTAATTCTTTGATTTAAGTAACTTTCTTTCCCCACTATTCCTTCTGTACCTTCCCTCCTGCTCAGTTTCTGTTGTAGTTATTGTTTTTGCTTTTTGTTTTTATTTGAGATCAGTGCCTGGGGTACACTGTTCTGTTCTGCTCAGGTGAAGTGGGACCAAAGTAGTTTTATATCAGCACTCATCTGCATCCCCAGCAGGGAAAATGTCTGGGTTGCTCTGTTGATGTGTTCTTGCTGTTCTCAGTCACCAAAGAATCTGTTAGGGGTTATTGACATTTTGGGCACAAAGCAGGGCTGTTTCCCTACAGTTCTCAACAAAAAAGGGAGGGCAAATGAAGGTAATGTCTCAGGTTAGGCTGATAAAGAGGTGCTTATCACTCTTGGTTCTTTTTGGTTTTTTTGTTTTTTCTCCCCCTCTAATTAATTCATTCTGCTTTAGAATGGACTCTTAAATACTTAAAAGGAATATAACCGTGATGTAATTCATGCTCAACTTAGGCAATAACCAAAAAAAAGTGGAAGTTTTGGTATTTTTTGTTTCTCTGAGGAATCTTTTCCTTATTTTTTTGCTGGATTTTTTGGTTTGCATTTTTTCCTTTTTTCCTTGCTGTTCTAGAACTTCATTTCATCTCTTTTAAACCTGAAAATGTAACTTTTGGAACCATAACAATAAACTTAATTGCAAATTCTTTTCCACAAGCTGAAGTTACCAACCTGAATTGTAATTGCAAGAGTAGTGAACCTCCAGAATGTCTATGTAATCAAGAATAAATTTCAAATCATTTCAAAGATTACTCTTTTCTACCTTGCCATAGATTTTTTTTTTTTTATTTGGGGTTGGGCTTGGGTATTTTTCATTATAGTGCATAATGTAATATATGGTATGGAAAAATATATTACACCAGGTTTTGTTTGTGGGGTTTTTTGGTTTTTTTGTTTGTTTGTTTGTTTTTTGGCAGAATTATGTTTTAGGGAACTCCTGTTTCTAGGCTTTTCACCCAACTGTAATTAGTACCAGGCACAATGCTATTTTTTCCCTGAAATATATATTACTTTAACTATAATTTATTTCCACATTGACTTTTATTTTACTTTTTTTTTTCTAATTGTGTAGTAATGTTTCAGATTAGTGAGTGCATGCTTGCATTTAACCAAGTTCTGACTATCTCCAACACGGTCAAAGCAGGTGGGATTTTGCTTGTGGAGTTCTGTGCCTGATTTCATTAAAAGTCTCACAGAAAACAATGCAAATAACCCTGCTACTGTTGTTCCATTGGTTTGTCCATTTTTTTTTGTTTTGCTCTCAGAGGATATTCTGATTATTGATATTTACACTGTAAAGAGATACAATTTCATTTTGATGTTTGAGAACTTATTCTGTTTTCTTTGTAGTCAGCTTATCTTTCTTTTTTTCTTTGCAAACTGTTAGAAATGTGGAGGGTCTTTCAGGACATCTTTTTTTCTCTCTGACTTCATGGAATCACACAAGGGCTTGGGTTGGAAGGGACCTCCAAGCAAAGTGCCAGCGATGGAGGTCTCACATTGACTGCAGCCAACTGTGACTTATTGATTGTTTTTAAAGACTATATGCCACGGCTGTGCAAAAAAGCAAAAACATTTTTAGGCCTCTGCCCTAACCTCCTGTTTCCAGAGGCTGAGGGACAAACCCTTGCTATCATTAGCCTGGCTGCATGACTGGGCTTGGCTTCTTGTTCTGAGGGCTGAATGGCAAATGGCAAAGTGGTCTTATCCCTCCAGGCAAAAGAAAATGACTGACCAATATTTTGCAGCTTGTAGGTCGTTTTGGTGAAGCACTGCCGGGCTTTTCTGCCAGCGTTAATGCAGTTGAAGCCTTCTTTCCCAGCGTGGAAAGGTGGATGGAAATTCAGGCATATATTTCCGCTGATTAGGGCGGGGAGATTCTGCGTGCTGCATGTACCAATTTTTCTCCTTTTGCCCGGTGAGACGACAACTGCCATGTTTGCTCTTGGAACTGATTTTGAATCATAAGACTTCATGCCTTTTTTTTTTTTCACTTGAAGGTTAAATGTTAATGTGCTCTATATGGGACTGCACCTCGAAGTCATTTGTAAGCTAAATACAAGTTCCAAACCTGTTGCTTATTATGAATCACTCTGCCCACATCTGAAGACTTATCAAGAATTATGTCAACTATTTTGATGTTAAGGTTTAAGCTAAGCCTCCAAGATTTGACTTAATGCAATTTTAGGCCTTCCTTTGTATTAAAAGTAACAGAAAAGAGGAAGATCTCAAAGGACCTGTGACATGACAAACAATATCAGGTTTTTCCAGAGCCATTATCATTTCTCATGTCACTGCAAACAAATAAGGAGCCTTTAATCCAAGGACAAACATCATGTAACACTTTTATCTGTCATCTCAATATATATTTTCATATTTAAAAGTATCACTCAGCATTAGCAAGCTGCTGTGCTGCATCCTAAAAATCTTGTCAAAAAGTCATCAGGGTGTACATTAACTGTCTGTAAAGACTCATTGCTTTAAGTTTAGTTAATATTTCTAATTGTAGTTGATTGTTAATTTCTCGTTTTGTTGTTTTAAGCGAGATCCACCTGTACAAGTGACTTATAACAGTGTATATTATGTAATACAACAGATAAAAAACTTCTTCAAGACAAAATAACATGAATTTGAGACAGAAATCTCAGTCACAGATTGAACAAATGAGGAAAAATGAGGGTTTTTAACAGAGATAAAACTTGCTACTGCATTTGACATTTGTTTCCCCTTAGTGAGCAAATAGCATAGGAAAATTGTTTTCAAAATAAGGCAAAGATACATGTTAAGTAATATCCTAAACTCCTTTTGGCATCCCAGTAATGACCTCAGATTCACAGTTTATTGAGGGATATAGTGTTTCCTTATACTAAATAATAGCCTGAGTCAAGAAATTAAAGAACACATTTGTCCATCTCAACTTGAGAGAGCAGCAGTGGAGTTGGTCTTGACGTTGAGCAAAAATAGCAGCATTTTAGGGGTAGCCAGAAATACTGTATGACTAAGAAGGTCCAGAAGTCACTGTGATCTAGACAATTCTCTGAATCATTGCTCATCCTGCTCGTTTGGAGGGGGCAAGAATTTACTGTTGCCCGAGTGAAGTAAATTGCAAACTTTTTCCAGCTCTTGTTTGCTCAGCTGCTTTCATCAGTGAGTTAGAGGAAGGATGCAAAGGGAACAGTCAGCAAGTCCTCTTTTCTCTTCTAAAACATGCTGATAAGTCAGGTAGCTTGAGGTTGATTTCCCTTGTGTGACTGTACAACCTGAGACAGAATTGAGTCTGACTAAAGCTGTTCTCAAGAACAGAAATTATTTACTCTGCTTTTTCCAAAAACAAGCAGAGCTCAAAATGTACAGTGGATTATCTTTTTCCCTCTGATTTGGTTTGTTGGGGTCTGTGGTCTTTTTTCCTCAGTTAAAGAGAAAATTCCCTTCTGCATCTATACACTGCTGCTTAGCCTCTAGGAAATGGAGTATAAAGATACCCATCATAATACTTTCAACATTTTCAAGTCACTGCTGGAACCATGCAAATTCCTATCCACTGCATAGTTGCAGCTGGGGAGCTGGTGTTTGTGTTCTTGGACTTTAGTGTGCAGATAACATCTACTGTCACATAAAACCACTTCATTTCAGTGGAGTAATTTCTAGTCTAAATGCTTATAGTTAGTAAAAAGTGGGGTAAAAAGAGCCCTGGACCACAGGTGCACTCCACCAGTTTATTTTTCACTATCTGCTTAAAAAAAAAAAAAAAAGGCATATTTTATTCCTTCCTACTTTTTTTGTTGTTCTTGGTTTTTTGGGGGTTGGTTTTTTTTGGTTTTTTTTTTTTTTATGTTGTGGCACTTAGTTTGCTCCCCCTCAGTCTCCCAAATGTTGTCTTTTTTCCTCCAGTAATAATTTTGTTAAAACCAGAAAAAAAACGGGTGGAATGAGGAGCAGTCTTTGACACTCTGGAACCCTTCCACGATCTGTTGGCATTCTTCATTTTATTCTTCCAAGTCACACCCTTTTTTCTTCAAAAGTCTTATTCCCACCCAGGTTTTCCCCTTATTCTCACTCAGTTTATCCTTTGCTCTTTACCTCACAGGTCTTGGCGTTCTTTCCACCCACAGTCCTTCCCCAGTCCTCACTCCCTTTTCCACCTTTTCTTTCCCTCGGGATTTTCCTCTCGCTCGTTGCAGATTTGCTCCCCCTGTTCCCAGGTGGATGATGCCCTCGGGTGTGGATCTGCAGGCTCCAGCCCCCACGGGGAGCTGTGGGAGGGCTCGGAGGTGAAGGCAGAGGGCAGCAGGGACCTGCAGGGCTCTCTGCGGCTGCCTGGCATCTCCTGAGTGTAGCATCACTCCAGTAGCTAAAGTGGGAAGACAGAATTGCTTGGTTCATCCCGCAGCTTCTGTCTCCTTCCCACAGCCCTTCTTTTCCCAGCCAGCAGGAGTAGGTATTCATGCCCCTGAAGCAGAAAAGGGTGTGTGGGCAGAGGAAAGAATTTTTTTTTCCTCAACTTGACTCCCTTAAGGTAGTATTCAGGCTCTTAATATATTTTTCTGTAATCATCAGTGTGCAATTCCTGGGGAAGAGGGAGAAGAACTGTGAAAACATTATTTTTTACTTCCCTGGGGTGGGGTTTTCCCCTCTATTGGTCTGATACTGTAGCATGAATATATGATACCACACGGGGAATGACACTTCAGACAAACACAAAAACGATTTCCCTTTGCTAGATTCTTGGCTGAGAACTGGCTGGCTGAGGAGAAAGAGCCGATCTCTCACTTCTAAGTGGGTGCCTCCAGCTGCACAGGAAAGGAACCTGTGCTATACTAATTCTGCACAAAGATAAAGGGCCTCGCTCTTCAAGAGCCTTTATGATTGTTTAAAAGTGGTTTGGCACTCTGAAAAAGGAAAAGAAAAAAGGCAACAATAAACAAGCCCAACCCCCAAAGCAGCAAAAGATTAAATACATTTGAAGGGAACGATGGAAAGTAAAATGAAGGAAAATAGGAGTTAAGTTTTGCTGGTTGCCAAACTGTGCAGTATGTAGATAGGGTAAGTATCTGTAACATGGAGTTTTCTGTTCCTGCTCTCCCTGTCCCTGGAGAACTAGAGTGTTACTCTCCACTGAGAAGTAAAGTAAAAGTTAAACTAAATGCCAATTCTAATTAATTAGTGAGTTTTGCTGTTGGCTTTCATGGTAGCAGAATGTCACTCTGTGTGCTTTATCACAGAAGCAGACCTTCCAGAGCTCTGGAGAGAAATGGAGAGGAGTGACTTTACACAAGAGAGAGAAACAGAAAAAAAGACCACATACCTTCTAGTCGAGGTCAGGAACCATTCTTAGGGGGCTTGCCTAGCACAGAGTGGCATCCAGATAGTCCCAGCTCCATCACCTTGGGAAATTCCCTGCTGGGCAATAGGATCAGGAGGATTTCGTTTCTTCCGGGTGCCATTTTTTTCAGCATCCTCATAGATGTAAGAGTAATGTCCCTGTGCTGGGCAAGCCAGACCCAGAGTTCTAACAAAAAACAAGTTTTGCCAAGGGAGATGTTGTGGAGAAACAGGGATGAGTTGGCTCATGATGGTGGGGGGGTCAGGCACCACCTGGTACCAAGATCCTCAGTGTGAGACACTGAGAGGTGATGGATCTCTCCTGCTGAATGCTGAGTGGGGTTGTTTTAAACTGAAAACCCATGGAACAAAAAGCTTAATTTGCTGTAGCTGTATACAGTACTCCAAGCACTACCTAGTGAAAGAGACAACAGCGGAGCCCAGCACCACATCTGCTAAAATACAGCCTGCTGCTGAAATCTGTGCCCTGTGGTGACTCAGGCTGCACTCCAATAAATCAAATCTGGCACTTTTTCGTGAGAGTTGAATTTTGCTTTGGGAAGGATGAGTTTTTTACCTCTTTTAAAGCATTCTGTAGTGTGTGATTGTTAGAGGAGAAGGAGGAGGGAGAGTCAGGGTATCATGCAAACCTCAGTCCTGAGGCTGAGAGTAATGACATTGAATAAATCCCAGACTCCTTAAAACGATAAATGGATATGAGAATGCTTGATCTGAAATTACATGCCTAAATGTATGATCCCACCTCTGTGAAAAGAGAGGTAGCTGGCTGAATGAAATGTCCTGTCTTGTACCATTTATCTTTCCTGCCTCAAAAATATACTGAAATAGAAGAACCACACAGGTGGTGTCCATTTCTTTTATTTCTGTGACAAAAGACCTGATGAAATACAGAAAGAAACAAGGCAAAGCAAAGCAGAGCATGGTCTTTGTGTTCCACAAATTGCATCTCTCCTGACCCTCTTCTGTTCAATAACTGCACCTAGAACCATCTGCCTTCTGTACTTGAGAATTTTAGTATTTTTAGTCACACTCAGGAACATAAATGTGAAATAAACTTATTAGAGGCTGAGTAAGCCAGACCCTGTTCTTACTGCCTTGAGAAACAGAAGTGTTCACCAGGGTTTTTCTTGAATTATGTGGAGAAAAAATTCATGTACAACCTCGTGAATTTTCTATTTCCGTTTCCAGAGTTTCCATGTTCGAGTTCTCAAAACTGTTGTAGGGAAGGTTTGCCCTTTTATGAACTTAGCATGGAACATTTCTAAACTCTGGAAAAACATGCTGTCAGAAAGCACCCTCTTGCCTTTCATTTTCAGTTTTTCCTTTGTGTTCCGCAGGCACGGGTCGTAGCGCTCATTGACTGAAAAAGGGCTGCAGCTTGAATTGTTCCCAGTAGCACCTGTGAAGGCTGCTGGCTTCAGAAGCGAGAGCACAAAGCTCTGAATGAAGTCTTCTCACTGGTAGCTGCTGACTTGTCAACAACTGGTGAAGTGAGAGAGAAAATAACATTTACATTTTCTTTCTAATTTAGTGAGAAATGAAAAGACAAGAAGAGGGAGAGCTTGGTTAATTTTCCATTCACCATTGACTTCAATGCTTTTACAAGGACAAGCTAAGAAAGGCAGGAAGCTGTAGAGGCTAATAAATCTAGAGCTGCTTGGGTAGCTGGGAGAGGATTCTGTGGTGCTGGTTCTGGTGTATAATCCTGTAACTCAGTGGCTCCAGCCCAGTGAGTGCCACACTGCTTTCCAAGAAGCTCATTTATGATCCCAAGAAGCTCCTCACTGCCAGTTCCTATTTGCATCATCTCCTCACCTCTTTTTTTTTTCCTTTCTCTGCCATCTCCCCTGTCACATTTCATCTTAATTTTGATTTCTTGTCATCTTTTCTTGAGCTGTTTCACCTTTTTTTTTTTCTGCTATCACCCACCATTTCTATCACAGAGGGGCTAACAAATCAAACCACCTTTAGCACCAGCACAGTTCCCAGCTCAGGGCTTTTCTCATTTCCTCTGTCCCAAAGCAAGCACAGGTTCTTTGTGTACTTGCTGTTTCTCATATACCTAATTTTTGCAGCTAAACCAGGACTCCAGCTTCCTTCTCCCATCAAGCTTCCAACAGCAGTTGGAATCATTATAGGAGTCAATGGAGCCCCACAGCCAGTAAATCTGGCACTGGCACAACTGGTCTCCCTTTTCTGTTTAATATTTTTATGTTCTGTAAGCAGTCAAATTAATCTTCATCTCTTTGTTGTCTACAGTTTCTTGAGACTAGACACTCATTGCAAATTGATTTTAATCTGAGTTTCTCTGGGTTACTTGGCTTCGTCTTCTATATAAACAAGTAATAAATTGTTGGTTGGTGTTTTTCTGAGCCTGCAACTTGAACAGGTGTGTGCCACTGCTGTCTCCCATAATTTCCTGCTAGTTTTACACTGTTCCTCTTGAGCAAATTCCATTCCCATCCCCACATTAGTCATGTGTAATCTTATCACCATGAAACTTTCCCTTGGTTGGGTCAGTGACCCAGCCATCTAATTCTTCTTGGCAATCCTGTCACTCACTGTTTCAACAAGCACACCCTTTCAGATAATATATTCTTCTGTCAGAATTTTCCAGTGTTTTCCCACCACATCTCACTCGGTGGTTTCATGAATTTTCACATTATCTCATCCCAGTCCAGCTGTCAGCACCTTTGCAGTCCTGCTGATCTTTCATGCCTTTGCATTCCAGCAAACGTTCTGTGCCATAAGACACAATGAGGTACAGCAATAGCAGAAGAATAAAATTGGTTTTGTTTGTTTGTTTTTCTGATAGAGACATCCCCATTGCAGTACTGCTGTGGGAGCTGATGGGCAGGAGGCACAGTCTCTGAATCATGATGGTCCTTTTGCTCTGGTAGGGATGACCAGCTGAAGAGTTAGTTACAGGTAGTGGAGATTGTTAGGAGTGCACCATTTTCAGGATCTCTTCCCCCAAAACCTGCATTTCAGTAGTGGGAGGGTAAGGAATTTTCCAGCAGTTAGCACCATCATGGAGTTATCCTGTATAGCTGACCTATAACTGACACTATCACAGAATACATTTCATTTCCATTGAACAAAATATTTCGTTATGGTCAAAAGAGTTTTTTTGAGTACTTCTGAAGGCTTTTTGGAATGATATTGTTTCAAGTAAATTCTGTGCATAGGTTAGTACAATATGTTTTTAGGAACGTTGTGTGTTTGTGGGTAAACTGAAAGGGTCATCTTTCTATAACACTTAGGGAAGGAGGCACTTGGGAAGAGTTTCATGCTGATGTCACTCATTATATATTCTCTTCACCTTCTATGAAAAAATTGCGGTTGAGAAATTTGTCCCAAACCTTTAAATTCAGGAATTCTTTAAAAGCATGAACATGGTATTTGCCCCTGTATGAAAGTTACTCCTTTTTGTGTAGAGAGACAACTCTTTAGTTGTGTTTGTTTTTTTTTTTTTTTTCTTTCAAGTAAAAATTATTTTGGGTATATGATTTTGAGATGTTTCCCAAGTGTACTGAGGCAACCTCCAGGGGAGGGTGGAGGGGATTTAGAATATTTGGAAGCTGTGGATGCAGCATTTCAAACAAGGAAATGTGGTGAGTGATTTAGTAGACTGCTTGGTATGGTGTATATTCCTTTTTCCGTTCCTTGTAAATCTGATTTAGTTTTGTTTGCCAGATCTCTTGGCAGCTAGTAGTGGTATGCTCTGGGTGGCCCTGTGTTAGGATTCTGCAATATGATTAGCTTTTAAAAAACCCAACACAACAAATCAAAACCAAACACTTGGGTACTGCTTTAATCTAAGTGATAGGAAAGAGAAAATACACTCCCATTTAGGCAATATCTCTGTAACTGCATGAAATATTCAGGGCTGTGATTACCACAAGGTAAAATACAGGCGATTTTCATCAATAAATAAGAAAAAGAAGAAATTTCATTGATTATAAACTATTTCCTGCAACAGATAACTTTGCCTTTTGCTCTTGTAAGAAACAAAAATCATTCTGAGGCCAATATGGTCAATGTTTGAAAAATGCTATTATTTTTTACTTTTTTTTTGTTAGTATTATTTTTGTGAAGGGTTTGTTGTTTTGTTTTGTTTTTTTTCCAGCTAGTAAATGTCATAGAAGAAGTGGAAAGACTCATCATAAACAGACCATGACCCAAATCACTCCAGAAAAACCTGTCTTATTCATATCTGACAATCATACTAATTGGAGCAGTTACCAAAAAATATAGCCTTTTAAAAAGAATTTCCATCACAGTTTTTCAGGGTGGCAAAAGGAAATATTGTGACTTAGTAAATTCCTTGAATGGGCAGGGAACTGACTTCAAGTCATAGATTATAGGTTTTAAAGGGATTTCAGAATGCCCTGAGGGAAGACAGTGCAGAAAATGACAAGACAAAGTTTGCATTTCCTGAAAAATGCTTTTCTTGCCTGTTCTTAAGAAATTGTGGTGATGGAAAGTGGATTTCCCTGCCCGTAGTTTCAACCTGTTGTTTCTTGTTTTTCCTTCATGGACACAGAGGATAAATTATTCCTTCTCTCTCTGCAAAAGCCTGTAATTTATTTGAAGACTTTTTCAGTTAGTAACTCCAATTTGTTTGACCTTTCCTTGTAGGTTATGAGTCAGACCTCTGATCCTCAGGAATCTCTGCAATAACCCCACACTTTTTCTGTTGGGCAGTACCCAAAGCTGAACCCATTGCTCCAGCAAAACTGGCAAAAGCTGGGGAAGACAGAAGCAGTGCAGTTTATACTGTTGTCTCTAATCCTGCTTCTATGTCCACCTTTTTTTTTGCTAGAGAATGACCTTTCTGATTCATGTTCCCTCTGTGATCCATTGTAATACCACGTATTTGTCTGGCTTTGAGCAGGTGCAATCCAGGCTG
Organism: Donacobius atricapilla; assembly: GCA_013397315.1. Taxonomy (NCBI): domain Eukaryota; kingdom Metazoa; phylum Chordata; class Aves; order Passeriformes; family Mimidae; genus Donacobius; species Donacobius atricapilla. The sequence continues at coordinate 926,608 of WBMY01016136.1, forward strand.
AGCTTGTACAGTCTTCTATTTATTTTTTTTAACTGTACCTGTCTGTGTAAGAAAGCCATTCTCAAAGAGGACAAAAAAGCCCTCATACGTACACATATATATATATATATATATATGCAAAATAATTTCTTGGTGTTTCCTGTGATTTCCCCATAAGCAGCATAGAGTCAGTGCATGATTTACCAGTCTCCCTGCCACAGAAAAAAGGTTAGAAGACCTGCTGTGTCACCAGATAAAGATACTGGATAGATTTGATAAGAATTGTTCTTCCCAATTTCTCTTGTTCTTGTTTCCTCGCTAGATCTTAAAAGTTGTTTGATTGTGCTGATAGGTTTTCAGGTAGTAGGTTAAGGTGTCCGATACATAACTTCTACCAATTTTTAATCTCAGAAATACATTTTATATTAGATTTCTTCTAGTTTTCTAGTCTTGTGCCATTTCCTGGAGATCCTGAGAGAACAACCATTAATGGGAAAGTTCTTCAGATGTTTTAACATCTTAAAGTTGCTTTGAAGAACAACTTTCAGATGTTTTAAATTCCCCAAAATGAAGTTTATCAGGCTCATGAAATCTGAAAACAAATCTTAAGTCTCTCTGAGTTGTTTATTTCTGTTTCTAGCTTTTTGCTGCCAGCTTCAATTGTGCATCATTTTTCTAGTGAGGATTGAGAGCCAAGAAGGCATGCAGTACTTCATCCTTGCTATGAAAAGGACAATATTTTTGTTTGTTTGTTTTTTAACCTCACCTTAGTGTATTCTAGGATAATTTCTTGTTACCTTTTATATTCTTTCCTACTAAGCTGTGCTTCACATTCCCTCTATATATTAAAGCTCTTCTTTTTTTACCATCCTCAGTAATCTTGTGTAGCTTTGTCTAAAATGAAGCCAATGAAGAATTTTTGATTTACACAACAGGGGTCTAATTAAATTTTGCGTCCTTCCTTTATATTGGATTTTTGCCTTTATTATGATTTCTTTAAGGAATTCTTAGCTCTCCAGAATTTCTTGAGGCTTATCTCATCCCCATGTGTGTATGAACTACGAGTTCTCTGAGTATTTTACCCTTCTTTATCAAATTTACTACGCTAATTTTCTTTGTCCTTCTCAAAACTTATGTTTCTAAGAACAGTTAATTTTTCAATTTTCAGTCCCAAATTACTCTCTATTTATCTGGTTTTTTTCCTTACTGAAGGGAGCTGACATATTTAAATCACTCAACTTTTCTCCATGTTCTATAGGGGAAATCAAGAATTCTCAAAAGTAACTTTAAGGAATGTACTGATCTCCCTTCATACTCAGCAGCTCACAGGATTCAGTGTTGAGCTGCTTATACAGTTTCTGCAGGCTTTGATAAATTCCTTGTGTCTGGAAGAATACCAAAGACCTGAAGCAAAATATGGTCCCTGGCCTTAAGGGTTTGACATCATGTTGCCAAGCTCAGATCCTACGAGATACTTTAGACAATTATATCTTTTTTTTTTTTTTTTTCTGCATCCTATTGCTATCTTATATGCTACTCTTATTTCTCTTCTGTGTACTTTTTTCATATCACAGAAACCCAGAATGGCTTGGGTTTGAAGGGACCGTAAAGGTTATTTACTTCCAACCCTCCTGCCGTGGGCAGAGACTACTGCCACTAGAGCAGCGTTTTCCAAGCTCCATCCAGCCTGGCCTAGGAACATTTCCAGGGATGGGGCATCCACAGCTTCTCTGGGCAACCTGTCCCAGTGCCTCATCACCCTTATGGGAAAGAATTTCTTCCTACACTGTAATCTAAACCTATCCTCTTTTAGCTTAAGGCCATTCCCCCTTGTCCAATCCCTGCCTGCCCTTGGGAAATGTTCCTCCCCAGCTTTGTTGTAAATCCTCTTTAGGCACTGGAAGGCTGCAGTGAAATCTCCATGGAGCCTTCTCCTCTCCAGGTTGAGCAGCCCCAACTCTCTCAGCCTGTTTTCATGGCAGCTCCACACCTTTTCGGTGGTGAGGGTCCCAGAGCTGGATGCAGCCCGGCAGGGGGACTCACGGAAGAGCAGAGGGGCAGAATCCCCTCCTTCACATGGTGGCCTCGCTACGGGGGATGCAGCCCAGGACCCTGTTGGCTTTCTGGTTTGGGAGCACACGCTGCCAGCTCACGGCGAGGTCCTCATCAACCAACACTCCCAGTCAGGGCTGCTTCCAAGCCATTCTCCTCCCAGCCTGTTTGGAAAAACTTCTTATCACCGGTTAATTTTTTTTTTTAAAAGTAACCCAGTAACATCTCTCAATCTATGCAGCCCCGAAGACAATTTCCAGATGCATTTCCCGCATATATTTTTCTAAGACAAGATCTCCTAACTTTCTTGGTTTCCTCATGTACACACAATGTACCATGATAAGCAGTCTTCAGTAGAATTGGGTCAGTGATGAGGACATAAGTAATAAATTTCTTTATCTTTGGATTTAATGGAAGCAACACCTTTTAAAATATTTTTTTTTCTCTTGACATCTTTCACGCTATGTTGCTGATGGATTTAGGCAATGGAGCGCTGTGGTCAATTGAATCTCCCAAAATCTAATATTAAAAGATGGAAGAGAAGGACCTTTATGTCAGCAGAATAAACTTAGAAGTGTTCAGGAAGCACCAGTAACTATCTCTGAGAAAAGCAGAAAAATGTATTTGTATTTTACTATTTTCTTCCAATGCTGACTTTAATTCATTAATGTTACAGGATTTTTTTTTTTTCCTAATTAAGATGGTGTCTATCCAAGGTACTTTTGATTTGAATGGTAGAAATGTTTAGTGGAGCCACATTTCTATATTGATAAAGACCTTCTATTAAAGAATATTATTTTGCCTCATACGAAGAGAAAGAGAACCTAACATTCCTCTAGTGAAAATAAATTTGAGACAAGAATGAAAATAATAAACAATTCTGTAGCAACTAGAGAAAGCTAATTTTTTACTTTATTCGCAGTTTCAACCTATTACTGAGTTTTTCCCACAATGCCTCCCTTCTAAATGAGCCGATAGTGCAATGCCGTTATAAGGGCCTGGTGTGCTCCTCACATTTCATAGGTAGAATTTTTGTAGCTACACTTTTCAAATGAATCTGTTATAGCCAGCAGAGATATTAGAATATATCATAGAATCATAGGAAATTTTGAGTTGGATGGGACCGGTCAGGATCATCGAGTCCAACCCCTGGTCCTGCTCAGAACCCCAGGAGTCACACCATGTGCCCAGGAGCATTGTCCAACCACTTGTTGAATTCTGTCAGGCTTTGTGCTGTGACCACTGCCCTGGGGCGGCTGTTCAGTGCCCAGCCACCCTCTGGGTGCCAGTTTTGTTTGATACTCAATTTTGACATTGAGAAAGCTTCTTATTTTAATATTGAATCACTGAAAGTGTTTCTGTGCAGACAAAACAAATCCAAGAAACTCAGCACACAAAACCCTCCAATTTCTCTGATTAGCCTTGTATCAAAAGCAGTGTTTCATCTCCCTTTATCCATTTCAGGCTGATGAGTCTTTCATATACACTTCCTCATATGCCATTGTGCATGGTAAGTGCTTACACTTCTGTTTTTACTGTAAAGGTATTAGCAGGACAGCTTGGTGTGCTTTTGCATTTTTCACAGAATTTGCTCACAGGGCTACTGCAAAGACATTTTATGCTTTTTTTTGTCTTT
>WBMY01016136.1:930301-973142 GCA_013397315.1 Donacobius atricapilla
TTTTTTTGGTGGGTTGTCGTCGTTGGCCTCATTGTCTTCAGGGTTAGTCATGCCAGCACATAAACTGGTATTTGTGGAATGAATGGCTTCATTTGTCCCTTACTTTTTTGCAAAGCGGAGTCCAGGTTTGGTTCCTATTTAATGTTGGGGCTTAAAATGTGACGCTATTTTAAAATAATAACAATGATTGCTGTAAGTATTTCTTCTCTGATGAAAAGAGAGGTGTAATAGGCTAGGACATGCATTTCCTGCAGGCACTGAAGCACATATTTTCTGACACATCAGGGCTGCAGCGTAGAGAAGCTTTATACTAACAAAAAGTTTCCAGCAGATAATTTCTGCCTCTGACCCTGGTACACAGGCAGACAGCGTGACCCTGGTACAGCGTGCAGACATATTCTGTGTCACTTTTTCAAATCAATGTACATCAGCTGGGAATAAGAAAGCATTTGATGACTCTCCTGGAGACTCCATCCTGATGGAGTTCATCTTCCAGTTTATAAGCCTGATAGATTAGGTGAGTTTTCAGACAGGCCTTCTAAGTCCTTTAAAACAAAAAGCTGTATTGGAAGGAATGGGATCTACATCTCTCCAACCCTAGAACCAGGAAAACATCTTATTTGGTGTATGAGTACCCTTGGTCCCTGCAGTCAGTAACTGCTGACTGCATGAATGAAGAGTATAATTTTCCAAAAAATATGAACAGATTTATTGTAATTCTTAATGTGCACTTTGTCTATGCCAGTATTATTTTTGCTGCAAAGACATCCTACTTGTACACATCTGTGCAGTGGCAACAAGGAATGCCTGGCTGTGGGAACTCTTGGAAAGGCTGTGCCTTGGGGAAGACTAATTCCTACCAAACCTCTCCGAGACGTCCTCTGTCAGGGTGAGGCTCCATGGCATGCCACGGTTAATTCTGGGTGACCCTAGGCTGCGAAAGGAAAGTTTCTTTTTCTACATTCCTCAGCAGAGCCCCAATTCCCTTTTGGGTAGTTGATCTTGCTCTGTGAAGGGTTAGGTGGCAGCTTCGAGGGCTTTGCTGCTGTGCCTCTGTGAGTGTCGAACCTGCAGCTGTGACTCCTCTGCACGAAGGGAAGGCAGAGGGGCTGGTGCCTTTCCCTGCTCCTCTGCCTCCCCTCACCTGGGACCCAGGACACCCCCTTGAGGGCCACTCATGCTCTGGGCCCCAGGATTCGCTTCCAGCACTGCCCTCTGAGCACAGAGGTGCTGTATTTGTGCATGCCAAGGAGTTACAGTTATGCATTACAGCAGATGCTTTATGGTAGTTCTGCAATTAGCACTCCGCACTGCTGTGCCAGAGGCACAGATTTGATCTCTTGCTCTCTGAGCTGGCAGGGGATGGGAGCACTGCTTAGGCACTGTGCAAAACCCCAGATGGGCAGGGAAAAGGAGTATTTTTACATTGCTCTGCAGTGGCCCTTAGAGCTAATGATGATGGTATTTTGTGCTCTTATGCCTTTCATTTAAGGATCTCCGGGTGCTCTGCGGGCATTAAGCAAGACATTCTGTTCCCCAGTGGAACAGCCGGCATGGGGAACAGGGGGATCTCTCCATCAATTACCTCTGGGCCACAGCACAGCAGCTGTCCAGCAAGGCACGGCAGAATCGGTCAATATTTTAGGATGGCCAGTAAGCAATACAGCTTTCAATTAAAACCACAGGGAAAATCGAGGTAGGAAGAGAGCAGTGAAACTCTCACTTTGCCAGAGCATTTGGGCCAATGTATCTATTTTTGAGGGAAAACTGCTGGATTTCTTAATTCAAACACACATCCTCCATCAGCAGCAGCCCCTGACGTGAGGATGGGTCTTTGGCTTAGTGATTCAGTGAGAAAAATGCCATTCCCTGCCTGATCAGAGGCCCACAAGACTGGCAGTGGGAATTTCAAAGGAGCCAGACGAATGATCTGACGCTCCACCACTCAGAATTCAAGACTTGCATCAGCAAATATGGATTAAGGCCCTTGTGCTGCAGCCATCTCATCAAGCTTCCAGCTCCATTTAGTGGTTCCTTACAGGACTCAATCTGCATTTCGTTGAATTTTTGTTGGCTTCCTCTACTACATCCTTCACACTATTTAGGCCTGTAATATATTTCTTATGCTCAACTTAGAAGTTTTTTCAACTCAGATGTTCAGCAGCACTTCTTTGGTAAATTTAGAAAACTCCAAGATGTTCATTAAATTTGCTGAGCTAATAGATCTGCGTGAGGGTTTTTGATTTACCCTTTCTTTCATTTATCACCCTCTTCTCTCATCTATTGTGTGCCTGTCTTCATTTCTCTTCCTGAATCTTTTTCTTGCATAGATTATTTTATTGTGATTAATTATACTCTTATGCTTTATCTATAGGTCAAAAATAATTACCTAATTCTTTGTTTTTATCTGGGATCAATGCAGAGATATACATTTTATACTTGTTCTGTTTTTTTGTCCTATATAACAGATTTTGTGGCTGTGTTGATGTAGCCATTCATGTTGCACTGTTTGGTAATTTAAGATTTTTAAGCCTTTTTTTTTCATTTCTGCAGGATTTTTTTTTTTTTTAAATNCTGCCAGGTTCCTCTGCAGGAAAAAAAAAAAAAAAGACACTGTGACATTTTAACCTTTGCTTTCTGTAGGTTTCCAGTCATCTGGAGAAATCAGAGATATTATTATCTCTCTTTCCACCTCTTCTGCATGTTGTCATGAATGCATTTCTCAGTCAGGGAATATGACATTGTAAAATCTCAATACCAACATATTTTTACCGTGTAGCTCTGCTCTTAGCAATATTGGTACAATTGCCTGGCAAAGTTTTCCTGCCATTCTTTCAAGAAAGCATCTACACACCTCTCTGAAAGCAGACAGCTTTCATTCTCTTGTCTACCTTTTCATCTTATTTTTCCTGAAAAGCCACAAAAGAGCAGCAACGTCTGAAAGTGCTGCTTGATATACTGTGATACAAAATATACAGAAGACTGTAGTTATCCCATTAATTCTTTCTGCTATTTCCAGTTGAAAAGAGACAATCTAGTAAATACAAAATCTACGACGTGTTTACCCATCTCACACGTTCAGTTCATGATGTTCCCCGTGCAATGGAAATGGAGTGACTGCACTTGGAGCACCTTTTTCCCTCCCTCATCACCACACATCGAGGTTAGCAGGCTGCACTGGTCTGTACTTAAGCACTGTATCTAATTGCCACATGCTGTTATGCACCACTCCGATTCCTCTGCACAGAGGACACCTAGGCAAGTTTAAATGTTGTCTTGTTTCCATGGATGGTGGATCACTTCCAAGAGAACACTATTAGTGCTGTTGAAGCTTTATCCGTCCAGGAAAATCGCTGACTTTTTCTTTGGTGCCTGTTGTGTTTCTGTCGGAAGGGATAAGAACAGTAACTTTTGGGAGAAAGGTGTCCCCCGTTGCGCTGTGTTCTGATCCAGCTTTGCAGAGTCCTGGCTCTGAGGCACAACATTTGTGTAGAGGCTGATGGGCTGGGCTTGGTGAGCAGCAGCTCACGGGCAGCCAACAGGGACACAACCTGCAGGTGGGCTGGCACCTTGCTCTCCTTCTTGTCCTAGAGATCAAGGAGACATTTTGGGTTTCTGGATCCTATATATAGATATCAAGGACTGCCGTGGTCCCTGGTGTGTACAAATGATTGCTTGTCAATATTTTGATAATTTCTGTGTACTGATCTATGTATTGTTCTGACTCACTCTCTGCTCTCCTGAGTTCCTCTCTGTGAAAGTGGGCCACGCTCTACGGGGAGAAACTGAGTTGTCTTGCTACAGACTGTGGTTGCTATACAAACATACATGAGTTTAGTGTTCCATCAGTGCTACCTTTGACATGCTGCAAAGAAGACTCTTGCAAATATTGGTGACTTGTAATGAAGTTCTTTCCCTAAGGCAGCATCACAAGCTAGATAAGTAAGGGTTAAACCGCATAAATACAGTTTTATCCTTTCTTTCAAGTTAGTTGTGTATTTGATTTCTTTCGTGTTATTCTTTCATTTCCTTCCATGTTTATTTATATCTGGCTTAGAAGCCAGAGCTTCAGTGTTCTGGGCATTGCACAAATACAGAACAAAGGCAGAGCCCCCGTGACAGAGGCTTTGCTTTTATTTCATCTGTTTGTTGTAGCCTCTCATGGAAAGGCTGCCTTTTGACAACTAAAGACAAAGTGTGAGTGCACCTGGAAATTAAGTGGAAATTTGTGTTCCTCCCACCCCCTATTTCAGCCCTCACCAAAGTAATTTGCTTTAACTTTGGCTATAAAGAGAACAAACTTTCCTGGCATTTTTTAAATGAAATTACACAAGATATTTCATTCTCTTGTTTGCTTTTAGAAGGAAATAATTAGGAGACATTTCTGTTTTCCACATGGATCTTAGTATTCTGCAAAGAAGATGACGACATACCTGGGTAAACAGCAAAGTGATTATCAAAACCAAGCCAAATAAAACAAAGGAGATTTTCCCTTTCTTTCAGAAACTCCTGGTACTCTGCAGCAGCATTTCATGTGTAACTGAATCTTTTCTCCTCAGATTAATTTCTGTTGTTGTACCTGTAGCTAAATATAGAATAATCGAAGTAGTTTTAAGAGTAGCAATTTATTTACAGTAATTTTATTTGCCTTAATTCCCTTGTGATTGCATTGGGTTGAATCTGTGCTACAGCAGCCTGCATGCAGAAAAATAGCTTTAATGATTTTTCGTTACGGAGCTTTATTTTACAGCGTGCTTTGTTCTTTGGAATTTGGCAACGACCGCTCCTCCTCTTCCTAAGGTCAGAGTGATTTGAGCTTCAGCTAGTTATTTAGAGAGATCTGATAAAGAAATTTCATCTCTGTGGGTGCTGGCCAGTGATGAACAGATCCCTGGGTTTCAATAGGGCCTAATCTTAACTCAGGAGGGAAAATTCGGGAGGGGAAAAGCAATCTGCTCTTTGGTGACAGATCGCTGACAATTTGCTTCCACTAGCCACCTCTCTCTTCCTGCCTAAACTGTCAGAGTGCCATGAAAGAAAAAGCCCTTTGTGCCTGTCGGCAGAAAGTGACTGTCATCGCCATTATGAATGGTATTTTACATAGGGCTTGTAAAGATCAGCAATTACTTCATCCTTCCTGCCTCTTCTTTGTGCCGGTTTCTCTTCGCGCTGCACCCAGCTGAGGTTCGGCCCAAAGCGCATCTGCTTCCCTGCTGAGCAAGTACCTCTAAGAGTTGGCCTTGTGTTCCAGCTCCTTCTTTCTACTCGTCTTCCCAAATCTTCAGGGGGGAACATGTTTCCTTTCTCTCCCAGTGGGCTGGGACCAAGATTTTTACCTCTGTTTTTGAGCCCTAAATTGGGCTGAGGTGCAGTGGCAGCTGCTGCCTGTGTCTGCTTCAGCCCCCCGGAATTCCTGCTAGGATGGCAGAGATGACAAGGGGTGCATTTGGAGAGGGCAAAGGGATGGAAAAGGATGGGTGTGTTAAGGGACATTGTGAGCAGCTGTAAGGGCATAAAAGTTGGATGGTACCCAAGTGATGTGAAGGAGCGTGAAAGTCGTGATTTCAAACTCTTGGGTTTTTCCTGGATTAAGAGAAAAATAAAATTATTTTTAGAGTAGAAAACTCTACAAAAAATTGAACTTTCAGTAGTTTTTGGCTGGATATTGCACTGTGCCTGCCTGAGTGGGGCCAGCACCTCATGAAAATTAAAACTCAGCTCCTTGTCTACTTTAGCTCAGGTTTGAGCTCAACCTACATCACCTCTCAGTCACTAAAGTCTAATGAGTCAGACAGTGTGTATAAGAGTTTAATTGGAGGGGTTGCAGTGGTGTAGAAATGTAGCTGGAGCTCAATAAAGGTACCTGCAGAGAAAAGGTGAGCTCTAGAAGGAGCAAATTTCTCTGGTGAGGTGTCCTGGCATCTCTGGGAAACCAAATATTGGTGGATCCAGTCCAAAATGAAGGGCATTGTTTGATTTAAAAACACGGAGGGGTTTGTTTCAGATCAAATGTTCTCCAAAGTCCTCCTTTCTTCCTGCCATCTTGAAATAGAAAACATAAAACATTGACATGATAAAGATTTTCCTGTATGAATAATCTGGGTTAGGCAAGACACTTTGATTTCCATTGAATGGGTTTGTCACAGTAAAATTGCCAGTCCCTGCTAGTCAGTGAGTCAGACAAATGAGGTGAATAGGGGTGAGTCAGGGGTTTTATGACACAGCAGTGAGTGAAGATTGATGTGATGAAGGTACCTCTGGTGTGGGTGTTGAAATGACTCTGTGTAGTCAAAGCTTGTTCTGAGAGGAATGTCTGTCCAAGTGATACCAAGAATGGATTTTTATATAAGAAAGGACAGTCCTTGTGAACAAGCCAGGGAAGATTTTGACTGCTCACTTTTTTCAGTAGCTCCTTCCTGCACTTACTTTAAACCTCATGAATTTTAAGATAATGGCTTTTCTTATTTTCAAGGAATCACTTAATTTGTGGGGGTTTTTAAAAATTTTTTACAAAATATACCAGTATATTTACAGCTAGTTGATGGAGACCCTTTTAGTTACGTGTACAAATTTATTTCCAGGTTCTGTATATTACAAAGAGAAACTATTAAAAGCTCACATTATCATATGATTTTAATAAAAATCTTCCAAACCAGAAAGCAGCACATTACAAACCCACAGGATAGGAAATCCTTTGATTGCACCTTTGGGTACAATTCCTACAGATAAGAAAAGTGGGGTCTCATCAGTCAGTCTGTTTACCTATGAGAATCAGGCTTTCACTGATGCTTCATGTTTTTCTGCTATTATAGTAAATGGGGTTTGTGTTATTTTTCCCTTATTTAAATTTCATAAAGCTTTCTATATTGTATTCAGTCTGTGATGTTTATCTCATTTCCTCTTTAATTATTTGGACAATTGTCCTTCTAAATATTCTTGTTGTTGTTTTAATTTCTTTGGAATTATTTAATGTTTGTGTCCACATTCTTTACTGGTTGTTTCCAAGGAGATAATTAGCTTCAGTCTCCCGCAAGTTTTCTGGATTTTTCTTACTAATTTGTAATACAAACATAATTATTTTTAAAGTGTTTTATGAGACCACTTACTTTTTTTTTAATTTGCAAAATAAATTACTGTTCGCATTTATAAAGTGCCTTGACAACCTCTCTGAAGTAAGGGTGAATATGTTATGGAATCTGGAGGAGGAAAGACGTATCTTAAACACTCTCAGAACTGATAAATTTGTTTGCTAGACTGCAGCATCAAAACAAATTTCACTGTGTAGTGTTTTAAATAGAAGGATTTTAGAGCAGGAAAAAATATGATTTGTACGCACTTAGTGCATGAGGAAATTGCGGTGACACTCCTCAGCCTAGAACAAGTTTTTGTTTTCTGTTCAATGGTGCACAAGCCCCGGCTGTGACACAGGAGCTGCTGAGTTAAATGTTCGTGCCCTCTGAGACCTGAGCCTGAGGACACACCTGCACTGTCACAAGTGGCTTCTGCACGAGTGAACTCCAAAGTTCCAGGAGATGGGGATCACTGAGTGTTCTGTCCAGTGCCCAGAGCAGCTTTGTCCCCTAGGCACAGTGCCTGGGGCAATAATCGATGGCCACTGGCCTGAGCTGGCGTGTCCAGCCTGGCCTGGGCCCCACTTGGGGTTGCTGCTCCCAGCAGGTGACACCTCCAAAGCTTTCACACCACACCTTGCTGATGGTGGGTGTTCACAGGAGGAGGGTGTGAAGGTCCTTCAGAACACTGCAGAGGGGCAGGAACTCAGCCTCTGCTAGAAAGGATTTCATCCCTTGCCATTTCTCAATGCTTGGCATTTCCAGCACCTACGGTTGCCTTCTAAAGCAAGAAACACGGGATTTCCTCAGGGAATATTGACTCCAGGTCTACAGCTAAGTGTAGAATTGTCACTACCAGTCAGCAAGTAATAAACCTAAAGATCTTTGATTTTGTGTGGGTTTGGATTGGTTTGTTTGTTGGTCTTTTGGGTGGTTTTTTTGTTTTGGTTTTTTGTTGGTTTGGTTTTTTTTGTTGTTTTTTTTTTTTCTAATGTACTCCGTGACTTTGGGCAAAGCAGTGAGCTCACCATCCTGAGGTTTTAAGTCTGCAAAACTTAGAGGACTAATAACATGCTTGAAGAATCTTGGGGGATTCTTCTTTTTGAGGTATAACTATTTAATGTTGTATTATACCATCTTATGACTTCTTGCTGTTTATTGCAGTAACACCAGGTCTCATATTTCATATTCCTTTTTCTCTTAACATCCTGACACATGGCTGTATAAAAACTTTAACTGAAATAACTTTCTAGCTCTTCTGATTGTCAGGAAATAAAAACCTTGATAAAGCCTCTCCCTGAAGACTGAAAGAAAAACTAGGACAAAAATGAAGAGGACCCAAACTCTGTTCCTTCTTGAAATTATTACAATGTTGGGAGTCTAAGCTGCAGTGTGTGTGTGTCAGGTCTGGCAGCGTTACAAACATGAACAGCAAGGTGGGGACTGTAAATGTTAAGTGTGTGCAGCCAGGCTGATAATTAGAGAGTTCTCAGCAATTTGTCTTCAGTTCAGAGGAAACGTTTCTCTACCAGAGAGTGTAACTGAGCAAAGTTACAGGAAAGGGAAGCAACATAAAGGATGCTTTTCCCCCTCCTCTTCCTCTGTCTATCCTCTTGGCATTATGTATCAGAGGTGTTAAGTGCAACATTTTCTCTCCTTTTTTAATGCAAGTTTTCATTCTTACTAGTAATTAGAAATTAATAGGCTTTGTTTGACTTTAAATTTTTTGATATGCTGAGCATTATTTTAAAACTGCATGTGTGTGACCTTGGTAACCTTGCAAGTAGTTTAAAAAACAGTGTCTCTTTCCTTTGGGTGCCAGAGAAGTAGGCTGTTGCAATCTTGATTTCATAGCACTGCTTTTTGTCTTCCTTTTTTTTTCCGCCCCAGCCCTCTATCTGGACTAGGTATCATGTGTTTTAGAGGATAACTCGGAAAAACACCTCTATCCTTGTATGTCCATTGAAATCAATGGAGCTACACAGATTTAGAGCAATTTGGTATCTGGCACTCTATTGGAAATGCTAGATGAAGTTGGAAAGACACGTACTTGAAAAAGCACACCTTTCACTTGGGAATCTATAATGATCCTAAAAAAGCTGAAATATTCCCCAAAATGTGATTTGCACAAACTCCAGCCAACTCTGCTTTACATCTTTGCACTGCTTTTACCTGGAAAGATATACTTCAAGTAGTTCTCAAAATGACTGAAGCAAATCTGACAACTTATCATAATTGAAAGTGTCTTAGGAAAATGTCTTGGAGGCTCAATTTCCTGCTGAGAAAGGGAATGTCACTGTTGTCACTGACCTGTGGCTGTAAGAGGCACATGATCAAGACTTATTAATTACAGCATTAAATGCCAAATATATGAGACACCACAGACATTTTATTGGATGTGGGAACTAATCAACTTGCTACTGAAGTAATTCAATTCCATGCAGGTTTATTATTCAAGCACTTTAAAGCTCAAGGAATGACAGCTGATATATATGGAGGAAAACTAAGAGAGACAGCAATAGTTCCTTTTAATTGTATTTATTGTATTGGGTAAAAGTGATGTACAGCTTTCCTTTCTGGTCTTGAAGTGATTTGTCTCATGCTTAATTATCACTTAACTATCAATGACCAGGATGGAGAGAGAACAGCCATGCTGAAAACCACAGAGTTCAGAGTGAGTTGCAAGGTACAGGCACCCTGCCAGCTTTAGGTTACCCAGCTCCAGTTCCTACAATTTTCCAGGGCTCAGCAGGGCAAGGAAGGAGGTGAGGTGTGCCCTCAGTGCCATTACAGGCAGCAGCTGTCCTTCCCAGTGCTGGGCTCTCCAGGCAGGAGCTGAGCACTGAATGTTTCATGTAGCTCCTGGTGCTCTGGACAAAGCGAGTGTGTGCTTTCGCCTCCTCGCACGAGGAGAAATTCCTGCAGCCTAACTTGCATTTGGCTATCCAGGGATCAGGGCTGTGTGCTGATGGGACCAGTCAGCCTGGCAAGCTGGAGCCCTCTTGCCAGCTGAAACAGTGTTTTCCACAGGCTTTGTTTGCTTGTGAAGCGCGTGGGATTTGGGTAACTACACAAAAAGGAAAAGATGCTGAATTATACACCTCTGCAAGTACGAAGATGTTTTGTTCATGGAACACAGATAACCATCTCTGTAGGACAGGATTCTTGGTGGTAGTTTTTTTTTTTCTTTTCCCCCCGTGGAAATGTATTACATGGCATATGTGAGAAACCACGCAACTTAGTGAAAATGGAAAGATGATCATGTTCTGGAAGGATGAACTAAATGGACTCCTCACAGAGGCTGCATCTCCTTCAAATGGGGAATAATATGGCTTTATAATGGACTCAACCAGACGAACTGATTCTTCCCCAGTCCTCAGGGACTGGATGGTTATGATTTGAATTCATTAAAAACATTTCTTATTTGTACTTTAAGTTTGAAAGTAAGATATGTCCTTGGCTCAGGAATGAAACTTAGCAGGAGAACATGAATTTACTTAGCCTCTGAGGCTGAAATTTTATGCAAAATTTGTTTTGTGCTTTGCTTTTGATTTTGAAATGCAGACTTCATTTCTGTTTACCCTAAGTGCAGCCATTCATGATCATATTGATACAAGAACTAAAGCTATGGAAACAAAGCCAGTTTGGGGTCTTTTTTTAATGTAACTTGAAAATACCCTGTTGTTTTTCTATTGGGCTCGGTAGAGGAAGGACTGAAGATCTGTTTAAGGGTTTTTGGGTTGGTTGGCTGGGAGTATTTTGTTTGTTGGGGTTTTGGTTTGCTTTTTTGTTTTGGTTTATTCTTTTTAATGCAGTAGCAAGTCCAGAGAGACCAATAAACCAAAAATTCTTGTAAGTTTTTTTTTCCCTTACATTATGGCTGATCATCTCTATTAATATAGAACGTCCATTTGTTTACTGTCCAGAGATTTTTCTAAAACAAAATAATTAGGGTGTTTGTAGATTTATTTTCATTCTTTTCATACTGGTTTGAATATAACATCTCTCTTTGAGAAACTTATCCTCTTTGTGTTTAAAATGGATTACCAAATTATTTCTTGTGTTAGTATCTGAAGCCTTACCTGTAGATCAGGTAGGAGTTGGGAAAGAAGACAAATATTCACAGCAGTGCTTAGGGCTGCTTAAAATCCTTGTGGCAGTGAAGTCATATGCTTGCACAGATTAGCTGTGTTAAAAATAAACTAAAGAATGATAAGCAAATTATTTTTTTAACTTCTTTTTACAGGTGATTTAACCACATGAAATAAGGAGGAAGTGCTAGCAGAATTAGATAAGCATTTCACTTGTAGTTAACAGTGATAAACACAGGGATACCAGCTAAATTTTGAGCTGGAATTTCAGGCAGCATGCTAGCAAGGGGAAGTGTGCCCACAGGGATATTTCTGTTACTCATTCCTAATGGAGCTTGGCTAAGGCGAGGCAGTGGATGTCATCTTTGTGCAGTGCCTCCCGGCCAGAACCAGCAATAAAAATACACAATAGATTTAATGCAGCTTGGCTGCCCTGTGACCAGCAAGTTGGCCACAGGCAGGGGCAAAAAATGCACTGAAATTCTTCAGCCTTGGTCTTCAGGCTTTGCTCGCCACCGTCTTATGCAGTGGACATAAGCTGGGCTGAAAGTGACCCACTGGACACATGGAAATGCAGGATAGGACAATGGTAAGAGCATGGACACTACCAGAAATGTAAGATATCTTGCACTGAAATGGAATTCAAGAATGCATTTGTTAATTTAATACACTGTTCTTAAGGATATGATTATCTACTCCCCAAGTGTTTTCTGTTTGACAGTGTCACAACTTGGTCTTTTTGAAGACAGCTGGAAGGCAAAAGGTTCTGGCCCCACTCTGAGGTATTTAACCAAGGCACAGATCTTGATGATATTACCATGGAGCAGGGTTGCTGTAGCCATGAATGGGTGCAGCTGATTACAGGAAAATTTAATAGCTAAAGAAATCTAGCAATAAACTCTTTAGATTCCAACCATCAGCATCTAATGGGTAAATTACAAATGAGTTTGGATGAAAAAGACAGACCTTAGTCACCCATCCAAAGAGTACAATTCAAAATCCCTCGCTAACACCAAAATCAGAACAACCATGCAGATTTCTCTTTCATATGGTGTTAGTTTCTTTTTAAATGGAAATGAGATTATTTCTGATTTATGCTGGTGATGTCTTGAGCAGGTTTGTGCCCATTTGCTTACCTGGTTTACAAGAGGTGTATTTTTACTCTGGGCCAAATGTTGTACTCCCTGTAAAACAAAGGTTATGGCACTAACACAAGCTATTTACTTGAGGCCAAATTCTACCCACAGCTTCTTGAATGCAAATCACTGGCATTACACACAGGTAACAGAAATCTGAATTTACCCTTGAGTGCTCAGTTCAGTCAAAATTATTTTGTAGCTTCCCTGCTGATGGCTAAGAAATCATCCCACCTCAGTAGTATAGCTACCTTTTATTCAGAATTTCCTTCACAAATAGAGCATAAGGGTTGCTTATAAATATACATGCTTTTGTTGAAAATTGCTGTTGAAATTCACTGCTTTGCATACTACAGGTATAGTGAAAGAAATATCTGAAAGCTCATAATTAAACACTTCTTTTGTTCAGACAATGCAAAGTGAGCCAAGTTCTCAGACATTATATGCAAGATGCCATATCCAAATTGTTTTCAGCTATTCTTCACAAAATTTTGATTGGTTTAGGGCAGAGCTGTGCTAGTTAACAATCCTGGTCATCCTCATCACTGCCAATGCATTGTCGTGTGCTTCAGATCAAATCCTGCCTTGCTCTGAGCACAAATGATTCAACTCCCCACTGTAAATCTTTTCTAATTAGGTTATTTTTGTCTTTTAATCTCTTACTCTGAGAGTCATTAATGATTTTGAACTGAGACGTGTATAATCTGCAACAATTAAGTTTATCTGGCTTTTTAAGACCATTTATTTTGCTTTTAATCTTTAACAACCTTGTTTGGATTTAAGACTATGTGCACTAAATGACAAAAGTAGAAAGAGTTTTGGCATCATTATGCAATTCTTAACCTGATGCTGAGGCCTGCAGCTGCAAAGTTTATGATGCCATCATGAATGAATAAAAACAATTTTTAAAAAAAAAATTATTAAAACTTAAAGGAGAAAAAAAGGTTGAAATCTTAGATGACAAAGGTAATAGTGTGTCATATGCTCATTACTTGTTCTGCTGCTGTATCAGATATCATACTTGGTTGTTTTCTTTTGCCTATTTGAACTGGTAGCTTTAGCCTAATTTTCCATGATGAAATGATGTGGATTATTAGAATTTTTTTGAATCTAACCTTTCAGAGATCCTTATGGACTTCAGGCTAAATCAAACAAACTGCTATTAGTGTATTGTTTGATTAGCAATGCAGGAATTTGTTTTAATGGAAAACAACACTGAAGTACCTCCATTGTGTATGAGAATATGATCACTACACTGGACAGTAATTAGAAATCAGAGGAGAAAGACCAAGGAGATTTAATTAATTTCCATGATTCTACCCCATTAGGTTGTTAGGTGCTCCTCTACGATATGAAATATGGATATGGCAGTCAAATAGAGTTTAAAAGCCGTGGACATGTGTAATATGTTCTAAAGGGGTGGGTAGAATTAATTTGCAATGCACTGTATGTTACCCTCTAGCGCATGTCTGGGATGTTGCTATGCTACAAACAGTTTTGATCAATCAACCATTGCGGTTAAGATGGGATGTTTAGCAAAGCTGGGTAAATACCTCAACTATGGAGGTAGAATGAGCTGTAGAAGTATCTTCACAGCTGTATCAGAATCAGTCAATCAGTGATTTTTTTTTTTTTTATGAAAAGCTTGGTTGCATCTAAGAGGAGGCTTTTTTTTTTTTTTTGTCGCAGTGAAGTGCAATAAAGGAAAAGAAGTTTCACATGTGTTTGGTTTATTTAGCCTTGCCACCACTTCTGCTCTGTGCAGTCAGACAAATGCATACACAGGGAACTTGAGGAGCCATGAAGGGTGCCAGTTCACATGAAACAGCACTCAGACATGTGCTCAGTCCCACTGGATTCCAAGTCAAGCCTGGACAGGACGAGCAGTTTTCTGTTGACTTCTTGGAAAGGATAATTTTACACACCAGTCAAATAGAGCGGATGAATGTGGAGCACCGTGAGAAAAAGCAATATAAGATATGACATAATGAGTTACTCATGCCCATCTGTGGGAAATTCTATTGATTTCTGACTGCTCTAATTACCTTTGAAAATCCCAAATAAGTAGGAAAAACCAATGCTTTGTAAGTAAACACAGGTAGATATTTATACTATAACACAGGTTTAGATATTTATACTATATTCAAAACCAGACTTAACAGTAAAAAGGAAGAGCTTTTCCTTAAAGAAAAAAAAAAAAAAAAGGTAATTTGTTTTTATTTTGCTTTGGCAAGTCTGTTAAATGGTAACATGGACTAAATTCCTGTTGTTGGTAATTTTACAATGGCCTTGAGCTAATTGGGATTGATCTCTGCAGCGAGAGTGACAAGGCCAGGCACAGGGGTGTGGTGTGCTCCTTCTCTACCAGTCCTGTCCTGCAGCTCCTGGCAGGGCAAGCTGAATTGCCACAGACCAGGGAGTGGGAAGTTATGTTAGAACGGCTTTCTGGACTGGGGAAAACTTGGAGGAAATAGGTTTGTGGGAGGATGAATGGATCTGTCCATTACCCTGCTGCTTTGTTCTCAATGATTATCACAAAACGCAAATTTGGTCTCATCCCAAATCCATGTTATTGCAGGCTTTCACTGGATCAATTTCTTCAAATGCCAAATCTTGCTGGGGTTGTGAGAGAAATAGGAAAGAAAAAAAAGGCAGTAAGTTTTTTGGGTTAGGGTTTTTTTTGTTTTTTTCTTTATCAACAGGGAGGCCTGGTGATAATTCTGGTTCATTTGGTGCAGCGTCAGAGCGCACATGGACCTAGCCCCACCTGAGTACACCAGCACTGGAAAACTGCCTTGAACTTAGAGGAAGGCAAGGATATGTTCTTCATGCTTAACAGTTCAGAGAAAATGAGCTGTGCTAGTAACAACAACTGATTTTCAGCCCTTTCAACACCTCTGCGGGCTCCAGCAGGGCATGATGCTTCCACTGTCACCATACAGGCTTATGCTTTCTCTTTCCCCCTCCATCCAGTTTTATTTGCCTGTATGGCAGAGACTTTTCTGAGGATTGAAGTCCTCTTATAAATGGCAGCTTTTCCCCTGCTTGAAATCCAAGAAGGAGCTTAACTGCTGCCTTCTGTGCCCAGTCTCTTAACAAAGAAAACAAGCCTTATTCTGAAAATCTCCTTTTTTGCTGGAAGGTCCACACATGTTAAAATCCTCTGATTTAATAATATCTTTGGTCAGAGCTTAGTGTCTAAATTTGCTGAAAATAAGCAGAAAGGCCCTTCTTTAAAATGGGAAGAAAGGTGGCTTAAGAAGTAGACCTTAATATTCTAGAGTCCTTTTTTATTAACTTCACATTTGAGGGAAAAAAAAAAGTCTTATGACTTATGTCAGGATCTTTTGTTCACTTAATGAATTTTTCAAGGTATTAAAAATAATTTGTGCAATGTGATGACTATTAAGCTAGTAGGTGAGGATGGGAGTAGAATATAATTTCAATTAATATCCCATCTGAAATAAAAAGAACATTCTTAAAGATCTGGGAAAAAAAATCTTTACTGATGCAGAAAAGAGCCTCGTCTTTGTTGGAAACTAAGCCACACGACATGGCAATAACAGCTCCACAGGAAGAGTGGGAAGCATGTTGAAGATCAGTCTTTACATTTAACACTTCAAAAAATGAACCTCAGTGAAGACGCCAGGCAGCCATGCTCCTCGTGCGCTCTCATAATACATGTGTAAGGAGACATATATATATATATAGATATACGCACACCTCTCTCCTCCTCATCTTGCTGATTTCTGTGGGTGTTATGATTACAGACCAGGAGGAGATTAAACCCCAGAGCACAGCCACACGGTGGCTCTAAGCTAGTTTACTTTGGAAGTGTTAAATGGGTGAAGTGATCTCCAATGTATGCAAATTAAAAGCTTCTGGGAGTACTGTGCATGCAATGAAAAGAAAATATAGCCTTCTGCAGATGGAAAAAGCTATCTTATTAGGAATTAATAACTGTCTCAAGTCCTAGGGAAATAAGAGAAAACGGTGCATCTATTTCTCACTACAGCAAAATGTAATTAACATGAAGGTCAGAGGGCAAGGACATAGCATGCAATTAAGTCTTCCTCAATCTTGCGCTACACAGGTAAACACAATATAAGTTTAATAATGAACAAATCCTCTGGTATCTAGCACACATTTTTAGAGCTCTCATTTACATGAACTCTGTGGGGAATCTTGTTTCTTGCTATAGCATATTTTGCAGTTCTACACAGAAAATTTAGGCGGACTCTGAGGACATTTCCCTCACATCTTTCTTGAGGTTTCTTCTGATCCCCCTACCACTGAAGCATTGCTGTAGCTCATTTTTCTGCGTGTTACTTGAGATTTTGTGCTACTGCAGATAAGGCAAAGCTGTGAGAAGGCTGCTGCTAACATGTGAAAGCTGCGCTTTGAAGTGATAGTGTAATGAATACCTATGTTAGTTACTGCTGGATGCATCCTCTACCTTGCAGATCTCAAGCTACTTTAGGATGTGATTTTTTTAAATAATTCTTTTCTAGGACCAGGACACTTGCTTGAGGATCTGGTATTCATTACATGCCTATTCACAAATGCAGAGTGGGAATGGATTTAGCTCTGACCTTGCTTTGAACTGGAGGTTGGAGCTGATGACCTCCCAAGGTCACTTCCAACCTGAATTAATCTATAAGCCTAAGATTTGCATGCAGGTCTCTGTTAGTTTTTTACAGTTCTTTTAGGGAAGAAAAATATTTCTGCTAAATACTGGATTTTACCTGCAGTATATTCAGGTTCTCAGAAGAGGTCTGGTTTTTATTCATGCACCTCTGCCCCCACTTTACTTTCCCTTGTCTCATTTTCTGCCAAGAGCTTCCAGACTTGCCCTTGATTTCTGCCTCATAGCGAATCTGACTAAGACCCACTTCCCTTTTGGTTTCTAAGCTCTTTTTTCTCCATGGCTGTGAGCCCAGGGAGTAATGTATGAAATGCTGCAAACGGTGACACAGAGACCCAGCCCCTGGCAGGCAGGGAAATGGGATGCAGCGTGATGAAATAGCACCAGCAGAAGGGATTGCTATACTGTCAGCTTACCTTTCTGGGCAGCATCAGATAAGATTTATGCAAAGGGGCTCTCTGGACTTGGAAACATCAAGAAACAAATCAAAAGGGCAAATACATACACTAAATCATCCCCGAACCCCTCGCGTCAGACCTCCCAACCTTACGCTGTATATAACTGTAAATGGCAAGGTAGAACCTAATCTGAAAATTCTGTAGTCAGATTAAGGAGGAGTGAAAAACTGACCTGGTTCATCTTTTCTGTCATCAGTGGAGAAGGCCTTTCCCATAAATGCTGCAGAATTTTTTTTTTTTTTTTTTTTTTTTTCATTCCCAGAATTCCCTGNAGGATTCCTTGGGAGAAGACAAGAGGCTACAGTATGGTCAATGCCCTTCTCCCAGACACTCTATGAAAATCACTACCTGAAAAAGAACAAGGAGAGGATAAAAAATGAAACAGAGACAAGTACATAGATTGGTTAGAAAATTAGTGCAGATAATACAATTTTTCTCAAAATAGCTCTGGTTTTTGTGTAACCTTATAGTAATGGTAGATGATCATTTTGAAAATTGGGGGAATTCCTGTTCAGTCTAAATCCTCCTGAGATGAGAATAAAAGCCTCTGCAGAAAACAATTTTCGTCTCAATTAAGATGGAAACACAGGGAGACGAAGAAGAAAGACATTTTTGTCTCTTTTGAAAAAGACAAGCCTGTAATTCAGGTAGCAGGTCCAATTCTGCCAGGGGTATGGGATGTGAGGCAGCAGAATAAGTGCCAGCGTGTGATATGAGCTTACCCCCTCCACGCTCCCTTTTTCCAAATGAACAGATGTGAACTTCAGAACACAGGGATTCTCTTTCCCAGACAGTCAGACTTTCTGCTGCTTCAAAGCAAGAGGAAAAGAGCCAACGTAGCACCCAGCAAGGAGCAGTGCAGAGGGTGAACCGGGGTTACTTTTTGAGAAAAGGCCACAGCAACCCTGTGCAACACATCCACCTCTACCCTGGCCCCATCCTGGCAGCCCTGCACCTGCTTGTGCTGCCTTGGATCTTGGGGGGGGGCTTGTCTTCTGCTTTCGTGGCTGCCAAAGTGCTGGAGGCCACCTCCCCTTCAGTGCAGGGTGTGCCCTGGCTGGCTCCTTTCACTGGCACGGCTGCAGGAGCTGCCAGAGGGGCACACCAGCTCGAGGAATACAGCCCCAAAGGAGGCAACAGCTCTGCACAACCCCCCTTTCTTCTTTAACTTTCAAACTCATTTACTCTTTCCATACGTGTCAAAACATGTCAGCTATTTCGAGCGTGATCTCTTGAGAACATGCTAATTCATGACTCCCTTAATATTCCTGCTCTTTTCATTGAATGATTGTGGTATATTTTACCCTCATCTTTTGCTCACTTGCTTTCTCTGGTGTAAGTTGAGGTTATGTTTGTTTCCAGGGATATGACTATATTTTGTCTGACTGAAAATGGGTGGTTAGTTTGAAATATCTGTTGTTCTGCACATCTCCCTTTTTTCCCAGAGAAAAATAGGGAGGTAGAAGGTGGTTGCACTGCAGTGCTTGCATTAGCAGGGGCAAGAGTACAGGTCCTCTTGGTTTACTGAATACTGCATACAGGAAGGATAAAAACCCCAAATGAATCATAAGTAATTTACAAACAGAATTGGAGTAAAATTATAATGAGCTTGAGCAATCCAAGAGAAGGTAGCACAGATGGATTCAGTACTTTAAAATTAATGTGAGAAAATGTTTTCTTGACTTTGTGGATTTGGTGGGGAGAATGAGGTGCTTTAGTATGAATAATCCTCACATAGCTCCATAGAACAAATGGTGATAGGGGAAATAACCTTACCAATACTCAGTAGTGTATGTAATGAGACTGATATTTACAGTTCTTTAGACCTATATTAATGTTACAAAGGAAATCTTGTCCTTTTTTTTTGTTTTCCTTTTGCATTGGTATTTACAATTTATTACGATCACTAAGAGCAAAATGAAGCTCCTGCACATATGTTTTTCTTGTGAATCTCCTAGCTGAAGAATGATAGAGATAACCTGACCAACTTTTTAATTTTTGCACGCAATCAAAGCTCAGTTTCAGGCATTTTACTTATGAAATGAAGGCTGATATTAGGGAATGTTTTTTGTTCATTATGGTTCAGACATCATTCTGAGATAGCTGTACAGAAGCGTACTGCACTTCTTATCTGAATGTGGTGACTCAGATGAGACATTAGTAATAACTGAGCAGTTTTCTTCTTATACTGGCTGAGGGACTTGTGCCTGCTTGTTTTATCAGAAAGAAAAATAAAACCTGCATCTGACTGGTAGGAACTTTGCCTGAGCAAAAAGTACAGATTGCAGTCCAAATGAGACTATTTCTTTCAGTGCATATTGGTTTCATTTTCTGAAGTTTCTATATTTTGATAGCACCTATGGGACTGGCTTTAATTTGAAGCTTAAAATTACTGCTTTAGGAGACCAATCTGCTGCCGTGATTGTTGAGCTCTTGAGCATTTGTTAAGGCTCTGCTCTGTTGCCTACCTGAAATCTTGGAAGTTGCCAGTGTTTACCTCAAGTCCTAGCTGGGAGGATTTTATGCAACGGAGAGGAGGAAAAAATAGCAGCTACATTCATAAAACTCTTTTACTTCATGTAAGGGCATTCACCCATGACAGCCATCCTCCACCCTGACACGGGACAAAGGTCTTGCTAATGATGCTCCTATCCAGGGTACTGAAGGCTTTGGGCACGCTGCACAACTGCAGGTTGGCAAGGACACGACACTATTAACCAAAGCTGTCTCTCACATCTCAACTGACCTCAATACCAGAGGGGAACTTGCAGCGAGCCCTTGCTCCCTTCAGGCGCTGGTCAGTTCCCTTTAAGTGTGTGGGCATGCAGGGTTTCTCGTGGCACAATTCACAAAATGTGCTGCCCAGTGCGGAGAAATTGAAGAAAACTGCATAGAATGCTAGATTTAAGACAAAGAAGTGTTTCATTGCTTAAGTATTTTCTTTTAATACATATGTGTTTAAGTATGTGCATGCACATAATTTATCTTTCTATGTATGGATATTTCTGGCAGATATATATGTACAACTAGTTCATGCAAATCTCGGCAAAAGATATTAAAAATGGCTGTTTATAAATATAAATAGCTGAAGCAGATATTTGCTTTACCATTACTCCACCTACTGGCATTGTGCTAAACTTACTGAGGTCTCAGAGCTTACCCAGTAAAATGAAAGAAATACATGTATCCCCAGAGCATGGGCACTGAGTGATTAATTAAACAGCAATTTTGGAGGATGATGGTTTTAAGGAACAAATCAAAATTTATTTTGGATGGGTGGAGGTTGCACTATGGCTTTCTATCCATAAATACATATCAGGAGTTTTCTTTCCATTAAAAATATCTAAAATTTAATTTGAGATGAGTCAATATTATAACACATGTATCTGATGATATATTTATAACAGAAATGTGTGCCCATATATTATTTGAATAACGGTGTAGAATTACCTTAGAACAGTGAAATATCAATTAAAATTAAGTCTTCCAAAAGCCACAGCAATGTGAGTAAATAGAGTATGACAGTGTCTGAAAAATTACAGCGGGGAAAACAAACACTGTCACAAATGGACTATGAACAGCTACTTGGGGCTGAAGTTTACAAGAGATGATTTCTTATCACAGTGTAATTGCTGGAGGAGCCTGAGCTCCAAGATGTGTTTCGGACAGCCCATGGAACCTGTCAGTTCTGTGTGTCACAGGGCCTCTCTTCGAGGGCAGTGGCTGCTGGTGATGTCTCAATGAAGTCAGGTAAATCAGGCACAACTGGAGGGCCACCCTGGGCTCTGCAGCAGAAAAGAAAACACAGCAGTGTTTTGCTTTCAGAGAGTCTGTCGCTCCAAGGTAGCCTTTTGCTTGCCTGGTTTTTCATTCTTTTCACCTTCCTTGCACTAAAGTAATGCATCATTTTGCTGGAGCTATCATAAAGAGCCCATCATGCAGTGAGAGCTCTGGGAACCTCCTTCACCAGCAAATTTCTTGGACAAGCTTATCTGGTTTTTAATGTTAAAAGAAAAAAAAAATTAATCCACTGTTATTTGGCAATCCTGCCTATATTATATGTGCCCATCACAAAATATACATCACAGATTATGCTCATGACCACTGCCCCCCTTTGCTTTGTGTGGGTTACCATTTTGATAGTCACACTTTCTAAATCAGTGCCAAGAAACTGGCTTCTTTAAGCAAATTTTGCAGCAGTGTAAATATGCAGAACAGAAGTTCTTCATTTGTGTGGCATGGTTTCCCGCAAAGGCCTGGTAATTAAACTTTTCCTCAGTTTTTGTGGTTGAAAGGGTGATGAGGGCACTGTCACCTTTCACCCTGCTGTACCTCCTGACACCAACTCTAAAAGAATCTTTCCAGAACTGGTTTGAGGACTATTTGTTTTCCTTTTCTGCAGAGGACTGCATGCAAGCAAGAGCAAGGCAAACCTTGATCCCTCCACCAAAGGGACCTGGAATCCATGAAGGATTTCCACTGCAAGGTGCAGCCAGAGGTAGTTCATTAAAACCAGGCAGCTCAGCCTAAATCAAGGGAGAGGGGGAAGAGGACATTCTTCCTATTGTGGCTCTGTGTGCATTGGTCTTCTGAATGCTGATGGACAGCAGAGAAATGCAGGTATCTGGAGCAAATGGCAGGCACACTGTGCTCTGCTTGGGTTCTCACCCGTATGACAAATCCCCCAACACTGGAACACGCTGTGGTGCTGTATTCTCCTCTTCTTCCCAGCTTTTCACATATTTCCCTTAGCTAACTTGTCTGGAGCCTTGGGACGGGAACTGGCATGCAACTGCCCTGGAAAGCTGCCGGGGGTGGGTCAGGGAGAGAGACACCTGGGGAGAGGAGAGTGCAATGATTCCTTTGGAGTGGGAAAATGCCCCTCCTTTACCCCTGGGAGGAAGAGCAAGGGCTGAGCCTCAAGGAGGGAGCAGTGCTTTGGGAGATGTCATTACATGGAGAGCTAATTAGGTGAGTTTGCCCCTCTTCCATGCTGCAGTGCTGATTCTCAGCACTGCCGAGGTCAAGAGGCACAGGCCTGAGTGATCATCCAAGGGATAAGCAATCAGCTCCCACACAGAGCAAAACCAGAGCCAGAGAGCTCTCACCTGTGGATTCCTGATGGAAAAACACTCTTGGCTGGGCACGGTCTGAAGTGAGACCTTTTTCTGCAGAGCACAGGAATGCTGCGTGCTGAATACAAGAGGTTCAACGCAGCAGGTTGCTAGCATCTTGATTAGGGATGGATGAACTAGTTTGGATAAAACAGCAACTGCTCTGACTGCGCACGGGCCTCCAGCTGAGCCTGAATTTGGAAGGGTCAAAGCAATACAAAGCTTATATTATTATTTTCCTCCTTATGTGTTACCATTTGTACTTCCTGGCTGCAGCAACGCAGCTGACAGGCAGTGGAAGGATGGCACATTTCTTGGCTGACTGGAAAGAAAGAGGTCACTTGGTCTCCCTATCACCAGGCATGTTTCTAGACACGAGATGTTTTTTCTCTGAGCCCAAGCACACATCAAAAGTTTTGAATATTTGCCCACTTCTATTGTATTCAATCTGTATCAGTTGAGGGAAAAGTCCCTATCCCTGATAGGTTTTCTTCTGAAGTGTCTGTGAATTTCCTGTAAAGGAGGTTTGTCAGGGCTGGAGCACTGAAAATTTCCATGTGGGCCCTTGCCAGTGCGTTCTCAACGTACTCAGAATGCACAAGGCACTTGGGATGTCACAGCCAAGGGGAGGTGAAGCTTCTTGCTCGGTCATGTAAGTGACATCTTGGCCGTGCTCACCGCTGTGGCTTTGCAGGAGTGCCGTGCTAACGTCTGGATTCTAATTTAAAGTGAGCAGCCACCTGGCAGTTCTGCTGGAACATGTGTTTTCTGAAAGCACATCTCAGTGTTTCGCACAATAAAATGCTGGTACTGTCCAAAGGATCCCTTAAAATACAGTAGTAGATGAAGTTTGGTGTTCTTGTTGAATATATACACGTGGGCCTTTTTTCAGAGTCTTTTTTAATTTCATGAAGATAGAACGTAGGAAATCCTGTTCTGTAGCCCTTCATTTAAACCACGGTTAATCTTTGGAGAGCTATATTTTACAGTGAAAGCTGCTATTTAACATACATAATAAGATTTTTTTTTCCCCTTTAATTGCACAGAAGGGATTGTTTCCAGTAAATTAAAATTTCTTTGACACCAATTATTTGGCAATATGAAGATGTAGTATTTTGCTTTCATTTAATTTCCTCTAAATTAATCTAATGATGATTAGATTTAAATAATAAAAATAATGAGTTGTTTCCCTCCCTAAATTACTTCTTTGTCATGTGTGTTTCCCTTTGTATTGAACTTGGTGACTTATTTGCTTTTAGTAGTTCTGAAATATTCTGACACTAATTGCATTTTGAAATATAACCTTCCAACTATGTTGCTTCTGTTTTTCACTCATTTCAGATTGGTTTAGAAGCATTGACTTCTTATTTTATTGCTGAATATTGAAGCTGAGAGCCGCATTACATATATCAGTGGGCTTTCTTTTCCATCTTTAGCTTTGTTAATTAAATTCTGTATTCTCTATATTGCTCATGATTTGCAATGTTTGTTGCCAAATCTTAGGCACTGCAATGTGAAATCTATTCAATATAAATATTTTATTTGTCCAAATGTTTTTTAGAACTAGTTCAGCCATAATCTCTAGCATTTTCTTTCCTTGCAGTGTACTAAACAACCATTACACTATCTAAAAATCAAAGGGAAGTATTCTGACTACTCCATGCAAAAATAAAAGATTAAGGATATATTTCTCCCGCTGCTAGTAAAAATGTAGCGAGATGTGTTATTAAGGTTTCTGGGCTATGCGTGACAGAAATATAGCAGATTATATAGCATAAAATAGCCCAACAGGAGACCAGTGCTGATCTGGCTGAGCACTGGATATGGGACAGACCCCAGCACTAAGGGTGGTACGGAGTTACAAATAACTTTTCATTCTTCACTTGTAATATATTTAATGCACAGGGGAAAATATTAATGTGCTTCAGGTTCCATGCCTTGTAGCCTAAGGCCACAAACACGCAAGGACAATCACAATGGGTTAGAGCAAAAGTTCTGTGTTCTGACCCTGTAGTAGCCTATAAGTGAATGTTTAGGGAAGACATTCATTTAAAAGCAGAGTAAAGATGGGGGGTGTCTCCACCCACTATTTCTACTGGTCTCCAACTGTTTTCAGTCAGAAAACTCTGTATGCCAAGTCTGTCTCCTTCCGATTAGTAGCTGTCAGTGGATTTCTCTTCTAGGGTTTGTCTCCTCTTGAACCTACAGCATGTGTGAGGAGTCTGTCTCCTGCTACCTTAATTTCATGCCCCTAGTTCTGATTCTATTGAGAAAAAGATTCAACAGTTTATTCCTAGCCACTCTTTTCTAACCAGCAATGATACTGTAAATTTTTCTCATATCCTCCCTCAGGTCACTTAATTTCCATGGCAGAGATTCTTGGCTTAATTGCGTCCTATACAAAAGCTGTCCTACAGCTTTGATTTTCTGCTGATTTTTTTTTCCTCCATATATTTCATATTGCTGTATTTGTTCTGAGGTTAAGGAATGGCCAGCATTCAAGATACAGGGATACCATGGGTTTATACAATGGAATAATGGAGTTCTCCATTTCATTTGCTCTTCATTTTGAAATAGTTTTGAACTATGGTTTGTCTTTTTTGACTACCACTGAGCACTGAGCAGGCATTTTCAGGGCATTGTCTATCACAATTGAAAGATCACACTCTGAAGCTGCAACGCTCAGCTCAGCAGCCATCACTTTAAATGTGGAGTTGAGATTATTTTTCTTCTGTCTGACTAACTGTACCTTTACCTATATTGAACAGCATCTGACATTTTATTGCTCAGCCTCTTCTCAGCTCAATCTCGTAATATCCTTCTGCAATTTTTCATGAGTCTTGTCCTTCCTGCTTTAATAACTCAGTATCGTCAGCAAACTTTGTCAGCTCACCACTGGCCTCCTTTGGGAGGCTATATTTATGGCCATATAAAAACAGCAGGGGTCCCAGGGAAGTTTCACTGATGATTTTCTTTCACTGCTTGACACCCAGTCATATGACATCTTCTCCATCCCATCTTTAAGCCTGTTATCAAGCCAGAAATTCTTACCTTGCATGTGTCCATCTGGTTCTCCAAAAGAATTTTTGTAAGACTTTGTTGAAAAAAAATTTTTGAAAGGCTAAATAGGTTATATATGATCTTTATCTGGATTTCTGCTGAAATCTAACAAAGAGAACCCAAAGAGGTCTTTAAGGCACTTCCTCTTTGAAAAGACACATTGCCTTTTCCAAGTAGATCGTGTTTTTTCAAGTTTCTATTAATCCTGTCTTTTATTAATGTTATTACTAGTTGGCCATGTGCAGGCATCAGAATTCTTTTATAACAATTTAGAACCCACTGTTTGTCTGCTTCATCCTCAGGTTCCCTTGAAACTCCTGGGTGGACACCATCTGGTCCAGGTGAGCCCCTACTGTTCATGTTGTCCATTTGTGTCGTGACTTTTCCTGCTACGATTTCAATTTCATTTGGACTCTCTGACAAGTCTCACAGTTAATAGGACTTGAACATGGTGGTCTGGGGTGTTTTTCAAAATAACAGTGGTTAAAAAATTAATTTGGCTTCTCTGCTATGTTTGCACCTTCATTGAGTGTACTTTTTGTTGTCTTATCATTAATTGGTCATACAGTAATTTTGTTCATTTCATGTCCCTGCTGGAGGAAGGATTTATTACTAGTTTTTGTTGCATGTTTATATTGAGTCTGTCACTTTGATTTGTGTGAGTATATGTGTTTTCATTAGCAGGGCCCAGCCTATTCAAAGGAAGTCTTATCTCAAACCCTACTGCCTTTCTGCTCTTTTAGAGGTGTTTTTTGAGAGGGTTTATATGTCTTCCAGAAAACTCTATGCATTTGCTAGGATGTTCAGTTTCTTTGAAATGCAGTTGCCATGACTGTTGAGTGATCTGTGACAAAATCTGCACAAGCAGTTAATTCTTTCATCAGGTATACAGAGCAGCCTACAAGTGGTGTTTATGGTTTTTTTCAAATTAATCCAGTTGTAGTGGAGCTAGTGAGAAGTATCTAGAATTCTAATCAGGCAATTTCTTGTTAATTTGAGTTAGTATATAAACAAGCTTTAAATGAAAAGGGATATGGAAGTTATTCAGAGAGGGAGACCAACAGAGACTTCTATGATTGCGGTAAACATGAGGAATTCCAGATGGGGTTCCCCACAGGACCTAATGTATGGAAACCTGAACATTGTGCAGGTTCTCTAAGAATTCAGTAGAGTGAAAATGCTATTTTTTTCCTCTGTTGCTTACCCATCTCATTGCAACTTAAAAAAAAAAAAGAAAAAAAAAAAGATGTAAAGAGGATAAATATTGTCAAGGGTAAATTCCTGCCTTGTCACAACTGAAAAATTATTGAACACCTCTGACAGATCCTCACAATATCTTTCTTTCTAAGGTATGTAATGTGTAATGAGGTCATTCTGTGGGCAGCCTTTCCCTCTGTTTTGGGAGACTATTTTCAATTGGAATTTCACATTATATTTTCAGTTACAGAAATTATTCATGATATCTCAGGTATGCAAATGGTGCTGGTTTTTGATTTTGATTTCAGGAAAGAGAATAGGGAAGAGGGATGAGAAGCGGTCCTGGAGTCCAAGGTTGTGGGAACAAAGGTTTAGGAAAGGCTTTTGTGAAGGGGATGGGCTAAGAGAAAAATGGAATGGAAAGGAAGACTGTCCTATCCCCTCTGGGGAAAGAGAGACAGAGAAATGGGCCAAGAGTCCTGAAAGTAGCACTGCTAATGGGGAAAAGGATGAGAGTGGATGTGGTAACAGCACTTACCCCATGTTATCTACAGCTATCTCTCAGAAAAGTACTTCAAAGAGGAGGTGGTTGTTCAGACTTCTTAGGCCTCAAATCAAATTAATGAGTCTTGCCTAATCTGAATGGATAAATCCAAAATCCAGAGGGATTTTTTTGATGTAGATACAAATGCTTCCACAAACCACCACCTCAGATTTGCTTAGTTTGTTCATTTACTTGACTTGTTCTCTTAAACAGAATAAAGCAACTTTACAAGACTGTGAACAGGGACACTGCTCAAAGAGAAGTGAATGCCTAAACTTGTACAGAGTAAACAATTGCATCAATTACTCATTTCTGGGAACGTCGATTATTGAGCACACAAGTATGAAAAAAATCTTGACTATAGCATGAGGATGAGCAGGTCTGTCCTGTAAAAAAATGTCACCTTTAAAAATAGATGCAATTGTCTTATTTTTTTGGCATGCAGGAAGATGTTCAATACTGTCAATGGCTGTCATGTTCCCTCTGCAACATGGGCTAAAGATCATTAAAGCAGATCTCAGGTGAGAAATACTTAAGTGCCATGATGCTTCATTTTTATTTCTAATTTGATTTTGTGGGGTTTTTGTGTGTAGTTGATACCACAAATGTTATGAGTTTTATAAATGAAACTATAGAGGCTTTAATTAGTCCTAACCTCACCAAAACTAATTCCTATCAGGGCATTTTTTCCTTCTCTCTGGAGGAAAGCTAGGCAGCATTAGTATCAAACTTGGAAATTAGCATGGAAAAACACCTAAAAAGCATAGGTTTCTGTTGGCTAAGGTCACAAGGTTATCAGTTTCTCTCTCCCAAGTATCTGTGGCAAAGGTTTCTCATTTACAATATCATTATTTAGATGCCCAAATAGCATAAGCGCTAAGAGGTAGCACAGAGTTTTCCAGTAAAAATAACCCACAAAAACACAGAGGAGAAAACTGGGGATACCTTGGGTGACAACAGCCCCATGCAATGCTACAGGCTGGGGAAGGGTGGCTGGAAGGCGGCGCACGGGAAAAGCATTTGGGGTGCTGGTCACAGCAACTGAACTGAGCCAGGTGTGCCCAGGTGGGCAAGGAGGCCGATGGCATCCTGGCCTGGAGCAGCAGTAGCGTGGCCAGCGGGAGCAGGGCAGTGACTGTCCCTCTGTGCTCGGCATCGGTGCGGCCACACCTCGAGTGCTGTGTCCGGGTCTGGGCCCCTCGCTTCCAGAAAGACATCGAGGGGCTGGAGCGAGTCCAGAGAAGGGAAGGGGCTGAAGCGTTCTGAGAAGCCACTGAGGGAGCTGGGGGTGTTTGGTCTGGAGAAAAGGAGGCCCGGGGGGGACCTTACTGCTCCCTACTACCCCCAGAAGGAAAGGAGGGTGTAGCCAGGTGGGGCTTGGCCTCTGCTCCCAGGGAACGAGCAACAGGATGAGAGGAAATGGCCTCAGGTTGCACTAAGGAAGGTTTGTGTTGGACATTAGGAAAAAGAAATTGTTCACTGAAAGGGTAGCCAGGCATTGCAACAGGCTGTCCAAGGGAAGGGGTTGAGTCACCAACCTGAAAGAGTTCAAGAAATGACTGGACATGGCACTTGGGGACATGATTTAGTGGCAACTTGGCGGTTCAAGCTGAATAATTGGACTTGATAATCTCAAAGGTTTTTTACAAGTGTAATGAGTCTATGATTTCTGAAAATTTAAATGAGGTAAAATGAGGGAAACAAGACAAGCAGAGACAAGCAAAATCATTCTCTAGGCAGTCAGTGAAGAGCCCAGTGCTAACATGGAATAAGATACAGCATTTTATTGATTTTATTTTTTATTTTAATTGGTAAAAGGAAGCCTTGTGTGCATGTGTGTAAACTACATTTCCGCAGGTTAATCTTGGGGACATATATTTTTAAGACATATAATTAATGGGACTATCTATGAACTGTAAAATCAGAAGAAATATAGATATTTCATAGAGAATAATTCTCACTCCTCTGCTATTCAAGAGATAAGAGCTGAAATTCAGCTTGGAGAGAGACCCAGGGGAGTAACGTGCCTTGGAACTTTATGTACAGGAGCAAGAACAAGTCCCATTTCAATGGAAAGTCCTCTTGCAAGGTTATGTTAAAGAATGAGGTCATTCCACATTTACTCAAGTTAACAGAGCACTCCAAAAGCTCCCGAAGAATACGAAGCATAAGATTAATTAAAATACTAGGGAGAGGTGCTTCTGTCTGGAAGACAAATAGTGCAACTTATGCAGGGGCAGCAGCAGGCAGGCTGTCAGTTTTCTCCCTGGAAAAGGAGTTTTCTTGGAATTTTCCAACTTTCCTTATAAATAACAGAGGTAACTGCAAAAGAGGAACAGTGCAATAGCACCAACAGATGCCTGCCCATAATGCTGTGTTTGCAAACACTGAAGACACCTACTTACCCTGTTGCTGGTAATGTGTTGATTTGCAGTTTAAGCTGGCATTAGGCACCCATTGGATTTCACGCGTAGATAATGAGGAATTCAGAGAATTGGCAGCTCACAGAGATAAGACCTCAGCTCCTCTGCAAAGGGCTCTCTGCTGGCACTGCAGCTTGGCTGGCAGCACTGCTTTGGTGGAGGAGGGCTGTGCAGCTGAAGCGTGGCCCCAGGTCTCTTGCTCCCGTGCCTGGCAAGGATGCACATGCTTTTGGGATGACCTGCAGCAATGGAAATCAAGTGCTGAGGCTTCACTGGCAGCGCTGCCTCGGTGTTCAAAGGTGGGCTCTCCTGCCCAGTCTCTTGATAGGCTTCAGAGGAAGCTGCTTACTGACTCCTCCAGCAAAAAAAGGCAAATTTTATGTTCATGCTAATCTAAATTTTTGGAGATGTAGCAGAGGGAAAGGAGTAGGAGAAAGTTCTTTTGTTGCCTTCACACAGACTGTTGATAAGGAAAGACTGGTAGACTAATCGTAGCCAAGAAGGCTCACTGGTCTCTTCCGCAGGATGAGTTGATTAAAACCTTATGTAATTATATGTAATTCTCTCTCTCCCTCTAATATTTTTACATCTTCAGTGTCAAATTAGAGTTAGAAATTGCTCCTTTTAATACAGAATCAAAACAGTGGCTTGTCTTGTTTTGAACTTCCCTGCATTAACTCTTACAAGAATTAGTAACCATTACACGGTATATGGGTCCTGTGAATACTGCTGCTCATAACATACGAGAATCTGATTTTAGGGAAACTAAAGCCAAGGGATTCACTCACTTCCAAATACTGGGTTTCCACTGAATAAAGGATTAAAAGTTGCATTGTAGGCTCTTTGACTTTCCCTTTCCCTTTTCTTTGTTTTTCTCTGCTTCCTTTAAGAGGACTTTAGTTTTCCCTCTTTGCCCCTGTACATCATATTTTTTACTTGCTGTCCTCTTTCCCCTTCTAAAAGGATCATTGGACATGGTTGGATTAGCCTCAAAATATTGCTGTTCCTTTTCATTTGGAGATTGCACACACAATCATTGAGTAATAATCTTCTAAGCTTCTTCTAAGTGAGGTGTGATGAGAATCACTGTGGTGATCGGAGTATGATTAGAGAACACTGTGTTCCAGTTGCAAAGAGAAGGATAAGAGATTGGAGTGTCTAGACTTGAGCTGAGGAAAAGCCACTACATTTCTACTTGTCTAGAAAATCATCTTCAACCTAAAGGGCTCTTATAAAATGGAAGGAGAAGGATCTTTTATACAGACAGATAGTGTTTTAATGGTTTTAAACTGAGAGAGGGCAGGTTTAGATTAGATGTTGGGAAGAAATTCTTTACTCAGAGGTGGTGAGGCCCTGGCCAGGTTGCAGAGAGAAGTTGTGGCTGCTCCATCCTTGGAAGCGTTCAAGGCCGGGTTGGATGGAGTCCTGAACAACCTTATCCTAGAGGAAGGTGATCCTGCCCTTGGCAGGGGGATTGGAACTGGATGATCTGTTTTGTCCCTTCCAACCCAAACCGTTTTGTGATTCTGTGAGCGTAGGTCTAAAAAAAATAGACTGGGGTATAGCTGTGCTTTTTGCTCAGCACTGATTTCAGCTCATATCTCACACATTTGGTTGGAAAATGAATCCCAGAGATTTGTTTTGCTAATCTTAAAAACAGTATTTCAAACCACTGCTGTCATCTCTGAAAACAGGACATACATATTTATGACAGAAATAAGCACCGTCTGATTAATGGCATGCCTAATGCTAAAGGGGACTTGTCCATGACTTTGTATGGGCTCCTCCCTCCTAAAAAGCTCCTTCTCTTCACGAACAAATAAATGAGTCCCCATCTGCATAAATTGTATTATAAGGCAATTAATGGTGTTGTACCACTGAGGTCATTCTTCAGCCTATGAGCTTCTCAAAAACTTCACATATTGATCCTTCTTTGTTCCATTTTCCTCTACATCCAATATCTTTCGCCCAGTTGCTAATTATTTATTTTGGTAAAAACACAAATGCTCCAGTGATCATTGCCAACAGTTCAGCACTAATGAGCAGCTCTCTTGTAACGAACAAACACTGTGTGCATCCAATATGAGAAGTCAAATTGGTAAGGAAAAAGCTTCAAGTGTTGTTGTGCTGTTGTAGATAATAGCAAGGAGTAAAATCTTATCTTTGCAATTATTAAAAAGTATCTGTCATACTGAGAACTGAAACTTAATCAACTATAAATATTATCACTACTGTTACTATTATTATTGTTATTGGGGCAGAAATCTTTTGTTCATGGTGAAATAACAAAGGCCATGGAGAAGCACTAACACTGCAGCAGGTACTTTCTGGCTGAACAGAGAATAAGGAAAGCTTTTATTTTATCTTAAAAAGCAATTCAAGATAGCCTGTAATTCCAACACATTTTTTATCTCTGTCAGATATATCAGTCGTGTCAGAACTCTGTAGCAAATCTTTGAGGTGTGAGAAGAAATTTGTAAATTTCCAGAAAGTTAATTAATTTAGCAGAGGAGAGATTCTGATACCAAATTGTTTGTTCAGCTTCACTGGAACTTTCTTCTTCAGGGTCTGTACTAGAAGTTAAGACCCCTTTTTATCATCTGTTCTCACTACCCAAATATCCTTTGACTTCAGTGTTTTAACAATTAATACAATAAGGGGGTCCTGAGATAGGAATTCTTATAGGCTGTTGTAGCTTGGACCCAGACTTTGGCCTTTCAACAGGAACATCAGGAGGATTACATTCCTTGCTTCCTTGTTTTCATAGAAATTTCAAGAATTAATCCTTTTGAGATACATTAGCCAATTAATTTGAAAGGTTGTCACACAACCCACACATCTTCATTTTGAGATTTCTAGCATTCCTGTATCTGCCATGAATTATGCACTGGAGCTAGGTGCATGAATTCCAACATCTGTCTCATCCATGCTGGGACCACTCGTCTTCTGCTGTCTCCAAGGACTTCATTAGGGCTTTTAACAGTAATATTGTGTTCACAGTTGATGAACAGGCAATCTCTGACCTCATCTTCAACTGACTCATTATTTTCATGGCTGTGATTCCCAAATGTTTAAACTGCATCCTGCAATACACATATCTAGGTATTACTCTGAATTTTTGGCTGACTTAAATATACACTAATGGATGACTATTGTTTAACCAAGAGCTACATTTCACTCTTTAATACTCTGCTGCATCTCGTTGTTACCCATTAATCCTTCTGTGCTCTGCAGATTCTAGTGCTTATGCCCTTGTCCAATAATTAGCATGGATGCTTATAACATTTTAAAAGTGTAGCTATTGAATTTCTTGTTGTAATGTAGGAATCCTGTATCCCTGTACACCACATTATTTCTTCAAATATTCAAAGCTGGGTGTAACAGAGAGCTTCAAAACATAGATCAGAAGGCAAGGTGAGTTCTCTTCCCAAAAGAATTTCTATTCATTATTAATTCAAATATTCCCTATGTTTGTGTTTTACAAGAATGTGGCTCCTGAGATGCCCCCTCAGCCCAGTTCACTGATGAAAATGACATGAGTCATTCTTCAAATCTCAGTGAAAACAGAGATTGAGATATGCTGGGGGGTTTTTTGGTGGGGTTTTTTTTTGGCAACTTCATCCAATATTGAAATTCTTTCTGGGCGAATTTTTATGTATTCTACATTTCAAAAGATTTGTCTAATTGGGTTTTCAATGATTTGTTTTACATAATTTTTGTTTCAAAATAAGTGTTAATTTCAATTAAATTAGACGGAATCTTTCATGGCTAGGCATTCCATTAGCGCATAAGCCTTACAACATCCCAGCTTTGCTCAGATTATCTTATTTCATTCAAATGGATGGCAAATGGCAACTCTGAATTTAGTCCCACTTTTTATGAATTTCACAATGTGAAAAACCTTTTCCAGTGGTGGCTATTGCTTCAGCCTGGGTGCTGGTGAGTGTGTCTTGTAGTGATTAACGATGTTGTAGTTGCTCTGCAGGGAGCTTCGTTCTTGCCTCACTGCCTCACCAGTGCCAGCAGCCACCTGTAGCCACTGGATAGGTTGCTCTGTATTCAGATAAGCAACCTTGATGTGTGCTGGAGGTGCTGCATTCAGAGCTCCCCTGCTTTTGTTTATTAGCTGTGGTGTCATGGATGTGCTCACAGGGGCAGCCCTCACCCCTGCCTGCTCACAGACCCACAGGTCTGCCTGCTCAGAGTGTGAATGCATCGCTGAAGGTATTAGTGGGGCAATCAGGAAGTTTTTTAAAAATACAGTGATTGTAGGAAACAGCTTTGCAGATTTGTGCTAAACGACATTTCCAGAAATGGTGCAGACAGGCCTTTTAAATGAACTGACTTCCCTCCCCACCCCATCCCACCAAAGAACCATTCCCCAATCTCTGTGAAAGCAGTGGGTTTTTACAGAGTTTAGGATAAAGGATACTTGTTTAGTCTGCTGATTTACTCTGTGGCAGAAGTGACTCTCAGCATGATCCAGCCCCTTCCTGAATACCATCGCAGCTGCAGTACGTGCTTTACCCACATAATCTCTCTGGGTCTTGGGCATCGTTGTGGTTCAGCTGGCACTCAGCCCTGCTCATGCAGGGAATGAAGGCAGGGAAATCAGAATGCTCCTTTGTAAACAATGAATTGTAATGGTTTGGGGTGGGTGTTGACCTTGTGATTTCTTTCTACTGTCATGAATGTCAAGGTGAGAAAATATATTTACATGATAGTGAATGGATGTTGTAATTCATATAGAAATGAAACTTTAGAATTATTTGGGAAAGGAGAGATGATGCTTACCCCAGTTACAACCATACCCTTTAGAGAGGTCACTGGGGAAGCCCTAACATAAAAAACTCTGACCAGATTTGGGTTTTCTTTGCAAGTTCTGCAGCATCAGATAACATAAACAATGTGTTTAGGCATAACAAATCATCTTTATGATCGAAGCAGCCTTTTGTGCACATTCTCTTTGAACGACTTCTTGAATTTTCTAAGAAGGCTTATTAGACTCTCTTAGGTTTTGTTAAATTGGTATTTTAATAATTTAAATTGATTAGAGCTTAGCATCAGCTTGGTGAAGTTTTTGCTGTGGAGCAATTGATACGAAGAGGAATTCTAGCTCACCTTAGGCAAGGAGAAGGAATATAGGTTTTGGACCCAGCCCAAACCCATCAAGTATTAATAGCTCAGATACAGACATTGGTATCTAAAACATATGTTGAAGTAAAAAAGCAGGCTTAAAAGTTTTTAGATGAAGCAAAGAGAAAAAAAAAAAAGTCTCTCTAAGGTCCTTTGTCATGCTTTTAGTCCACTGAGGCTTTTTAACCAAAACAGCTCCTATATTCTGTTAAGCTTCAGATTAAAATAACCCTGAAGCGAAGGAATTGTAAGGAAAAGATGTCCCATTGTTAAAGACAGTTCCTGCTGAGGAGCAGTCTGGCTTGCTTCCTCCAGTAATTTCTGTGGGCACACAGAAATGGAAGAGCTCCCTCGAGTTTGAATGGGGAGGAGGACAGCCAACATTCCCCTTCCCACCCTCGCCAGCCCCTCGCTCTCCCACCCCCACAGATGGGGGCTCATTTAACTGAGCAGATAAGAGGGTTGATTCTCACTGATGAATCCAAAACCTGGTTTTTGTCGGGTTTTCATTCTCAGCCTCCTACCTTCACTGTAATATTTTCTGTATTTTCAGAGTTGTAAGTGTTATCCAGAAGCTTCCTTTACTCTGTGTTCAGTTGGGGACTGTGGAAGCGCCTGCCTGGATGCAGGGACTTCCCTTGTGCCTGAAATATTCCTGCTGCATAGGCACAGTGTCCAGTCTCTCTGTGTTACACGGGGAGGGCTGCCCCTGAGAGCAGCTGTGTCTGCGTGGCACTTCTCTTGTTTCCTGCTTGTCTGCTGCCTGCTGCTGTGGGCTGCAGCATCTCTTCACTCTGCGGCTGCTCCTGTGATGGCTCACAATCACAGGACTGTGGAACATCCTGAGCTGGAAGGGACCCATGGGGATCATCGAAGTCCAGCTCCTGGCATCCCTCTCAGGAGGATGGAATTAGGCTGAGCTGCAGGAGGTGGGGTGAGCTTGGGGCCACAGTCTGAGGTGTAATAGGAGGGAGAGGGGATATCCTGGCAGGAAGTGTAAAGTGAGGTAGGAGAAAGAGAAGAGGGCAGCAAAGATCTCCTCTTTGCCTTTTTGCTCATCTACACAGAGCTGGGGGTGAGCACTGCCAGTGATGGTGCAATGTGCTGCAGTCAGTGATATCCAAGCAAAGAAAGCTGGGAAACCTCCTTTGGAGCTTTTTTGTCTTTGTAGAAGAATTTCAGTTCTGTTTCAGGCTGAACAAATTCAATTCTGTATTTCCCATCGCCTTGAGGAGAGTCAATTACAGGCTGTTCTGGAAAAAAAAAAATCACACTACACTTTTCATGGTGAGGCTGTTCCAATTTTCAGAAAACACTGTAAGCTTTCTTAGACCACAGAGAAAAAGAGAATGACATGTACAGCCTATTTGTTAGGCATTCCATGATAGAAAAGAGATAAAAGTTTTGGTCTCTGCTTCACATCACTGCATCTCCAAGTACCTAAAAATAGATTAAAAAACAAATCTTAAGGGTGAATGAGTTATTTCTAGTCAAGATAATTGATCTTGAAATTCTGAACCCAGTAGTTTACAGGGTTAATTGTTGATGTGTCAAGAGCTGCTGAGATTTCTTTTCATGCTGGTGTCTTGGGCTTGTCTTTAAGTCAGTAACTCTTTAGAGATATGGGGCTAGGGCAAAGACACAAGAACTCTGAAAAATATTTTCTGAAGAACTTCCCAAGGCTCAGCATTAACAATGCTCTGTTAGTTTTGCAGTATTTTTTCTTTTTGTAATACTTCTTTCTGTAATACTTTTTTTTTCTGTTTTCCTTCCAAAAAGATTATTTTTACGTTTTTTTTCCTTTGGCTTGGATTATTTCCTCCCATAGAAATATTTAGCTGTGCTTGGCAGTGTATGAGCCTAACTTAGAAACTCTTTTAAAGATGCATGACTTTTTCTACTGCCTATGTAGGAAGCTTTGGGGGGATTAGGGTTTCACCTCATCAGACTGCAGATTTCCACAGTATCTAGATCTGTGCTAGTTTTCTAGACCCCACTTATCATCATAGGAGAGAAATGTCAGTATAAGAAGTTATTTGCCTCATTCTAAGTGACAGAAACTGGATCAGAGGAGCCCCTGCCTGGAAGTAAGTGCTTCTCTTTACTGACTGTGAATATTCCATGTCCATGTAGACCTGTATCAGGGTGTACTCTATTGCCAAATCTCTGTGCTTCCAGTCAGGGGGAGGGGGAGAGGGCATAATTACCATCAGCCTTGCACAGGAGCACATGCCGGCTTTTATCAGGAAAGGCAACAGCTCCCCAGGTACAGGAACTCATCAGAAACCGGGAGCCAGGAGGGGCTGCCTCTGGCAGGGTAAAATGCTGCTAATCACCAGTTCTCTGGGCAGCCTCTTTGCTGTGCCCAGAGGAGCTCAGGAGGCCCCTAACTCTTATCTGCCTGTGAGAGACAACAACACTCTCTGAGCTTCTTCACATGTTCCTCTCCTCCTCAAAATGCAGTGCTGCTGGAAAAGTTTAATACTTTTAGTTTGTTTTGGTTTGTTTGTTTGTTTGGGGTTTTTTTAAGTACGTATGCAGTGCGCCTCTACTTGGTGTGTGCTGAACAAAGTGGAGGTCTGCAAGAGTTGAAGCTGCAGGTGTTTTAGGTTCTGTTCTGCTGTGCTCTCAAGCGCAGACTGAGGTTTGGTTGTAAAAGGTTGAGCTCCTCCTGTGTCTAGGCTGAGGACGTGCAGAGTGTGTGTTTGAGGTTCTTTGGACATCTCCAACAGCCTTGCACTGCATATCCCAAGCAAGATTTAAAAGGCCATCATGTTGGCTGGTACCATGCAAAGGTATTAATTAGGATCCCAAGACCCAAGGGGCTATAAC
Source organism: Donacobius atricapilla (assembly GCA_013397315.1). Taxonomy (NCBI): domain Eukaryota; kingdom Metazoa; phylum Chordata; class Aves; order Passeriformes; family Mimidae; genus Donacobius; species Donacobius atricapilla. The sequence continues at coordinate 968,008 of WBMY01016136.1, forward strand.
AGGCACTGTGACTAATAAACTTTTCCAGTTCCAATAGGATTTGTCATTCTGATTCCAGTTGCAGACCCTGCAGCAGTCAGTGCCAACACAACTCTGTGTGACCTTCCCACAGTAAGCGGCAAAGGGGAACAAGGCACAATAACTTCCAGGAGCATTCAAATATTACTTCCAGAGCTTCAGAAAACACAGAATGTTGTGTAACTAGCCATGCAGTTTTTATATGAGTGTTTCCAGGTTGAAGCGTTGTGGCCAAAGTGCTGATTGTGAGAATGATCTTGGAAAATTCTAAATGGGAAAGAAAGATGTACCACAGTCTAAACTCATCTTCACTTGAGAGTAGGGTGAATGGTAGGGTAGCCTAAGAATCTGCAGTCACACAGGGAAAGGGAGAAAGGGAATCTCACTGAGTGGCAAATTTAAATGTATTATCAAGAGGAGAAAAAAAAAATAAAGAACTAAAGCCTCCCTAGAGATACATGCTATAAATCATAGAGTCCTTCTGATAGCATCAGTTCAATAACTACAACAACAATGAAGATTATTTTTTAATAACTTGGCCTCCAACTAGGCCAGTGCCTTGTAAAATCAAGAGAATGACTGACAGACACAACTATCTTGGAAAAGAGACAGAGCTGCTTTTTAATAATGCAGGTTTAAATTATAAATCATTTCATGGTCTTTGCCCAGAGAAATCCCATGTCAGGGGCCTCACTGAGAGTAGCCTGTGGCTCAACACCTATGCTGCCAACACAGCTGCTCAGATGCAAGGTTCCCCTTTCTTTGTGTGTGCAATTTCCCAATCATTTTTCCCTCTGTCAGTTTAATTGTTTGGAGATCTGATTCCAGATCAGATAGCCACAGTGGAAAAATACGGAGAAGTGGTGCCGTTAACTGCATGGAAGGAAATCATGGGAGCTGCTTGCAGGAATCACTCTTCTTCTTTAGGATCCCTTTAAAAGTTTGTCAGATTGCCTTTGGGCATCATCTATGTCCTCTGGGGGAAGTAAACACCTGTGAAAGTAATGTTAACCCGGTGTGTTGTCCAAGTCAGGGCGGTCACCACCTCTGAGCCTGACAATTCTGAGCTTGACAATTCCTCCATCCACCCCGTGTCCCATGACAAAGGACTCTGGGATTGTCTATGCCCTTCATGCATTCTCCATGGTCCCGGGGGACTGAATAAAGCAGGGTTTCCCTCAGCCCACTGTGAATATTCTGCACTTGTTTACTGTCTATGCCAACATTACCCGCAGAGGAACCTGCTGCATCCTCTCTTCTTTCAGAAGACCAGCTTCTGAGCAGCTCACATTCTCCTTTCTTCCTTTTGGTTCCTCCTTAAAGTGCTGTCTGAGGTGCTCAGGTATGGAGGAGGCAGTCCTTCCTGCAAGCCTGCTGCATGATTTGAGGAAAGCAGGGATGGGAGAGCATTTCCTTGTGTACTGTTGCTGGGAAGACAGCAGCATCTGTCAGCTGTGATATGCTTGAACAAGGACATACGATTATTCCTTGGCACATGACTACCAGATGAAGACTTGACAGTAAAAACAGCTGACAATAGGACAAGGCAGATAATAAATGAGCAATTTTACACACCCCAAGCATTTACAAATCTGGAGGATACCAGAAACCATGAGTGATACCTTAAAAATAATACTTTGAGGTTTGTTTTATTTTTCTCTTTGCTCTTTATTCCTGTGTTGTGAGTTTGTATGATAATAATGTTTTATTCTTGTTCTCAAAAATGTGTAGGCTGGAGATTTGCTTTAAAGAGAAAAGATGATAGCTGAAATTCATACATTCATATAGAATATATATATGAATATATATATGTATATAGTCATACATTCTAATAATGCTGGCACTGAGGACTACTTGGAGGAATAAAAGCAAATCCAACCAAAAGGAACAGAACTATCAGGACTCCATGAGGCTCCCAAGTTTCCAAGATTGTCAGTCTTGACTGAGTCCCCTCTGTTTACATTTCTAGAACCTTTTGCCGTCTTGGTGAAAGTGTTGCCCAGCAGTAAAGGAAGAATGACATTTTTTTAAGTTAGCAAGAGTTTGAAATAGCATATCACTAACAAAATCTTTCTCACCACTCTCAGCCAGTCGCTTTTTCCTTAATGTGCTCTATTTAATGTGCTTGAGACTTACATAAGTATGAAGTCCGTTCCCTTTCATAAGATGGGGATGCCATGATGAATAGAAGCACATTTTCTGCAGTGATAAACTTTGATCCAGATTTTGCTGCACTTCTGAGATTAAATTGTCTATTTTCTGTCCTTAGTTGAAGACTGCAGTAGTTTGATTTCCTAAGTGTTTGTTTATCCAGCAATATTTAAACCCTCTTTGTGCATGTCAGTGTGAAAATGAAAATATTGTATTATGCAACTAAAGAGTTTAAAGAAATTTAAAAACAAGAAACATATTGAATATACGCAATGGGTGTTTTTTTCTCCTGAGGGTGTCTTCAGCATTTCTGTTTCTGTGAAATACAGTCCACCCAGAAAACTCCCCCAAAAAATGAAACACCACTTTGGAAATTTAGAGCTGTTGCCTGACTTGTATGGGGGAAAAAAAAGATATAGTGAGGTGCTGTATTCCCTCAGCCAGCACATGTTTCTGAGATGTTTCTAGTGGGTAATAGTTTGTTAGTGGGATGATGTATGTTCCCTTGTGGAGGCAACAGTGTACTGTCATTTCTGCAGTTTGTCCAGAGAATTTTTGCCAACCATACTATTTTTCTGAGCAGAGCATAGCTACCCATTCCACTCTGACAGGGCAGGATATGCTGATACAAATCACAATGTGGTTCCTGAGCTCCGATGAATCTCATAAAATGAAAGGATAGTCTGCTGTAATTAAATTGTGGAGCAGTCCCTATAGAAAAACAGACTTCCCTTAAGGTATAATATGCTTTTAATAAAAAGGATAGATCTCAATGCATCGTATTCCCTCCCAGCTGCCTGGCAGTGTTTAGGTATTCAGGCTGTTAAATCAAACCCTTGCAATAGCAAAATTGGAAGTCTGAGATGCCGTATTTCTTTTTGATGAGGAACTAATTGTACCATATCACTGACATGCTGAAAAAAATGTTGTTGAAAGATCAAGTTCCAACATCAGTAAGCACTTTTTGAAGTCACACACTTTCAACTGGGAGAAGAGGACCGGTTTGTGATCAGCCTGTTACATTGGATAGTGATTTTCAAAACTACAGCCAGAAATCTATTGAGATAACAATTGGAAATATGTTGGTCTTTTCAGATCTGATTCCTTTACTTATTAATTTTGTATTTTAATATGCAATCTACAAAATCATTGAAGGCGACTGATACAAAGTAGTTATTATAAAGTAACCTGGCTAATTAAAAGCTGTAAAAAATCCCACAAACCGCCCAGCCAATATCTATCACCATCAGAGGCTTTAATTTCATGGAAAAGAAGCCCTCCAGTGAAATTCCACTGGTGGCTGGCTAAGTGGACTCTTTAATTTACTTGTCTGCTTTGGGAGTTTCAATAATGAATGCCACTCCAGCACCTGGAAATGCTGATTTGTGCACACACGACTGCACACACACACACACACACACTTGAGAAAGCTCCACACAAGGAAGGACCTGGCCTTTGCCACCTGGAAACGACACATGGAATTATGCACTTAAACATGGTCCTTCTTTCTTGTATAAAGGCCAAAACTAAAGTCATGTGTGCAGCTGGAAAGGAATTTTCCATTTGACTGCTTGGTAGGTTGTTTTTTTGTTTTATTCTTTCCCAGCAGGGCAGAGTAAAAGGCTGATTCACTCTTATCTAACTTGTCTGAATTGTAAACTGCATCAGGATGCTTCACTCTGGCTTCCTACGAGGTCATGTTTAAGGAACAGCACTGACTCATCTTCAAGTGGCTGCCCAGAGTGCCAATTCATTATAAAATCACAAACCTGGGGACAGGATGGGGGCTGCCTATTTCCAGTTTTGTAGCCACTTCCTCTGCCTTTTCCATGGATTGTACTTTCCGAGCATTACCAGTTGGGCTAGGAAGGTGAACAGTTAGGAAGAAAGAGCAACCCTGTAGACCCCTCTATATACACCTGTAAGCTTCTCTATCACTGCTACAGTGCCTGAGCAATTCCTATTCCCTAGCACAGTAAACTTCACAAAACTTTAGTGTGGAGCATCCCTGTTATCTTCATTTTACTGCCAGGAGCTGGGAACCAGGCAGTGTCTGTCTGCAGATGGACAGATTTCTGTTAGGGCTTTCTTTTATGCAGAAATGTTGTGGTTAGAGCAGTTACATGGGAAATTCAGCTTGAAGAGACTGGTTTTTCACCAATCTAGCTCTCCTGGGAGTGCCACAAAGGCAGCACTTGCGGAACTGGGCTGAGAGAGTAGCATGGACCTTGTTCTTCTGCAGCAGGTGACACTGGGTGTGCCACAAAGTAAAAGATTCAGGATTCTAGGGAAAGGTGTTGAGAAACAGTAACCTGACATCACAACCTGGTGAGGACTGGTCTCTCAGAAGTCTGAGGGTGTGCTCTGTGCCCAGGGGACTGCACCAGAATTTCTCTGTTTGAGCATCACTGAGTGAAATGTATAAACTGGTCCGATTGCAGTGCTGAGAAGCAGGGATAGCTCTGTTTGAATCTATTTTAAATGAGATTAAAAATAGGCTGACCAAAATCAAAAATGAATTGGGGGTGTGTTATGATTGACTGCCTTCCACTTAGTTTCCCGTCAGGGTTCCTTGAGGCAAAGATTGAAGAAGTGGGTGCTTTTTACTTTATCACTGCTGTTGGTTTGGGTTTTTTTGTGGTTTTAAACAGGAATCCACACAGCCTTAAAGAGAGAGCTGCAGTGCCAATCAGTGAAGATCAAAAATACCTCAAACAGCAAAAGGACAAACCAAATTAGATACTGAGCCAAATGCAGCGGAATTCATTCTGAGCAATGGTTTGTGAATATTCATCCTGGCTTTGCCCTTTCTGTCCCCTGTTTTCCAGCTGACTGTAAGGACTGTGCTCCAGCACTTCAGGGTCAGAGGGCCACTGAGCAATGCACTATTTATGCACTGTTATCCAAGGGACATTGTTCCATCAGGACTTGTGAGCTAAAGAACTAATTTTTTTTTTTTTTTTTTT
>WBMY01016136.1:973177-1013631 GCA_013397315.1 Donacobius atricapilla
TTTTTTGTGGGGAAAAAGGGGTAAGAGACCAGCTGTTGATGATTGATAAGCATAATTGTTTTGGGGGATTATTATTTACATTATGCCATGACCAGAACCACAGAATATGTTTGTTACCAGGATGCTCTCAGCTGAGAGAAAAAGCTGTATTTCAATAAATATTGAGCTCAGTCTCATCCTGCTTCTCAAAATATACTCATAGACTAGCCACAATATTCTGTGTATTTGATTAGCTGCTTTCAGTCTGCTTAATTTATTATGGATTTTATTTTCTTTACTTGTGTGGGGACCTAACTTTGCAGACATGCTGATATGAATTCATAAACCTTGAGGATTAAATCCCTACTGATGCTGAGTCTCTGAAGTTGCAGCAGCCTTTATTCTTCTGTATTGTTGTGCGGTGATCCCCTGTGCTGCTAAGCTACTTCCACAACTGATTGCAGGCATGTCTGCATGTCTTAAATGTAGGTGAAATGATCCTTGCCTGCAGTTTGTTAAACATTTTGACGTCCTTTTGATTTAAAGGTGTTAGAAAAATGCAAGATTATTATGTGGCTTTAGATTCCCAAACATCTCCTATAAGTTTTTGAATATTGATAAACTCATGGCACGAAAATGCTGCGTTTGCAACTTCAGAAATTTCTTCTGTTCCAGTTTGTTTAACCAAAGCTTGTTTAACATTAAATATTTAGCAAATTTCTTTCTTCAGATCAGCATACTCATTAATAACTTAAAATATAAACTATCATGCATTAAAGATGCAAATCAGACTTTTTATTCAAACTGGATCCTCAGTCTCCTACACATAGTTATAATAAATAGCACCTTCTGCAGTGAGTCACAGCACTGCTTCTGTCAGAAATTACTCCCCAAGCAAGAAACAAGGCAGAATAAGGCAGCAGTCTAGCTGTATCCAGGGCCAGTGCTGTCTGCCTGTCACAACACACCTTTAAACTTTTGCCCTCTGTTTCCCAGTTACCAGGCTCTAGGAATGTCCTATATTTAACTGGCTTCAGGGTATCTTTACATGGGGACAGTAATATATATATATATATATATTTTTTTTTAATGAGGGTTTTTTTTTGGCAGCTTGATCTGGTGGCATGTTCACCAAATTATTGCTGCAAAAAGGCATGTCCATCCTGGGAGCACTGGAAGCTGAGGACCAGCCAGGCTGGTTCCAGCTATAGTTTTGTGAGAGGAAGAGACTGTGGAACATGTAGATGTCTGGGGGAAGAGGATTTCATGGTGCTGGCAGAGTGCATATGGGTACATATAAGACAAACTGATCATCTTAGGCCCTGGCACAGTAAGAGACCCCAGGGTGTTCAGAGAAGATGCCAACCTCACGTGGGAATTGGAAGGGTCACAGTGAAATAAAATCAATAATAAACTACACAGAGTTTTTCCTCTGAGTGAAGCATTTGTAATAGGTTTTGAAAATGATTCCCAAAGGATTGTGAGGGATTGGTAAAGACTGCAGGAGCTATTCAACCCTTTTGGGACTCAGATATTGATGAAAATAGGGATAGACATCAAATGGTGTTGACTTTGAAATAAGCTATTATTTTATATCAACAGAGTAGATCCTGGAAACAATAAATAATTCCATCCAAGCCTATTAAATAAAAATTGATTGATCTTTTTAGGGAAAAAGGAATTTCAAAGAGACGTTTAATACAACCTGCCAATTCAACTTGTTTTGGCCAGAAGGAAAACTGAGGCAACGCATTACCTAGTTCTAAAATGAGCAAGATCCTGGTTTCAGATTGAGGGCATTTGAGGTTTGTCTCACTAAGCCCCATCAAAATGCTGAGGTTTCTAATCACATCACTTCAGGATTTCACGAATATGCTGCTCCTCTGCCTTCAGCACAGCCTCTCTGCTTCCATGCACTGCCAACAGGCCAATGGTGAACACTCAACAGTTTCTTACATTACCTGGCTTAAAAAAGAAAAGTGTAGTTTCACACAGACACCTTTTTTGTTAACATAAATAATTATTCTTGAGGAGTTTTAGCAAGAATACCTTAAAAGACTAGGGTTACTTGGATGTGTAGTTATTTCATTCTGAAAATGACATGGGGTTTTTTTATATTGGTTTTGGTTGAGGCCCTGCTCTTTCACAGAATCTTTATTTGCAGAAAAGAATTTCATCAGCTTTAGCCAATGCTGCACCATATTCCTATTACACCTTGTGTTTAAGTTTGTATGGCCCAGGCTGTAAGGCAAGGAGGCAGAGGAAGACTCATACAAGGAAGGGAAATATTAGAAGGACGTGGATTGTATTAGATTCTACCCAGGATTTTAATTCAGATGTATTTTCTGGTAATTGGCAGTCTTAGTTTGACTCTGGCATGTTACTGGCAAATAGCGCCCTCTAAATTCTGCAAACTCTACAGTCTGCAACGTGGTGGCTTGATTTATATCTGAGCTCTTTGTCTTAAGCTATATGGATTTCATCTGGTTATCTTCTTCATCCTAGGTTTCATACCAGCGCTATTTATTAGAACAGAAAGGATCTGAACATTGCCCTTCAGTTTCCAGAGCATTTGGCTAAATGGCTATCACACTACAGGTTGCCTTTTCTTTCAAGCTATTTGTATTGCATCTGAGTATAGAAATTGTTTAGTGTACTGCAGCCATGTGAAAACTGTTGTTTCCTTAATTCTTTATTTTCCTTTCATCCTAACTGATTACCACCTCCGTCAGAATTTATCAGCACTCCTCTGTGCACTGGACTGTGTGACCTAAATTTTATGACCTTGAGTCCAAATCTAATTCTGTGGTACAAACTCATATTTCTCTGCTGATCTTTTAAAGACATTTTCCTCATTAGCATGGCAGGAAAGCATGTGGAAACCAAGCAAAACAATATGCAATTTTGCATTGCACTCAAATTCCTTGCTGCGGTGCACTCAACTAACCTTCTGTTAAAATTGTATTTCCCCCCCATATCCTTGGTTTCTCTTTTGCCAACAAATAATCTATCAGTGCTATGGAGTTATTTATTTTGTTCATCTTTGATTATTCCTGTTGCCTACCAGCCTTCAGTTTGTCCATTTTTCTATGGTTACTCAAGTAATCACAGTGCCATCAAAACCTTTCTAGGACTTGAAAAATCCCAGCAACTGTGCTTCTACTGCACAGCTATCTTTATTTAAACTTGCAATATTAACAAGAATTTATATACAATAACAAAATAAATCTCAGTCGTGCAGAAATCTGATAAGTGATTGTAAGTGGCAGCTTTTTTGTGCCCCACAAGAATTCTTCAAGAATTTAGATTATTTTAATAAATATGAAACTAAGGATCTCTGCCAGGAATTTATGTATCCATTCTTAGGCAAAAAACTGTGTTTGTATGTAGCTGTCAATGCAATTTTATTTGACCATGTCATGTCCTGGTTGACACACAAATGCTCATGGGTCACTTGCAAAGCTGTATGACAAATATCCCTCCAGAAATAGCCAGGATCATCAGCTGAGCAACTTAAGATAAAATGTAAGATGTTCTTTAAGGTCACAATATCTCTTAAACCACACCCAGACGTGAAAACCAGGGTTTGTACTTCAATTTATGTAGAAAAATCACCCCAGTAAAATTTGGAAACAAACCAAAAAAGAATGAAGGGCATCTAAAAAATTTTACTGTGATGCATGGTATAAACTCGGGCTGATAGGATTTCATTTTTACTTCTTGGAGAATTTACTGGTGGTATTTAAATCTGATGTCAGTGTCACACCACTTTCAAAAACACTGAAATGGGAAAAAATAGTTGCGTCCCAAACTTGTGTGTATTTATAAGGTATTGTCTGGCTCTGGAAAATAGCAAGTGCAATGATCCAAGCTTTTTTTTTTTTCCTGCTCAATATGGCACAATTTACAGGAACAAAACACAGGTGAGGTTTATGCCCTCATTAATATATGGAGACCACTTTTCTTGTTCTGTGGTACACACAGTATATACTGAGCAACTGGAAAAATTATTAGTGTTAGAGCTATTTGGGGGAGAGGAACACACTGATGGTGAAAATACTTGATGTTTAGACATTTCCATGCTTTTGTTACAAAGAATTGGCAGATCCTGAGGCTCAATACAAGGTCATGTTGTCATTTTCTAGAAGAATGCAAGTTAGAAAGTTAGGGAAGCTTAAAGCACAGCCCCATTTTCCCCCTTTTGTTTGCTGCCATTAAAATATGTGCAGCTTTTCGAGCTTCAGATAAACTTTTCACTGTTCACGGTTTATTCAGCAGATGACAATGCACTTGATTAGGCACTTAACCTCCTGTTAAATTCATTGACTCTTGCTGAGTTAAGGAGGGTTGACTTGTGCACATGCTGAACTGGATACCTTTGTTTTGTGTTTTTAGTTATTTGTGCCAAATAAGTTCCGTATCTCAAGGTTTCCTGCTGTCACGCAGAAGTGACAAAAGCTCCTGCCATGTTCTTTGTCAAAAGTGGCCTGTGAGGCCCCAGTTCCCATCATCTCTCTCATCTAGAAATGACCCTCAAGTATCTTGCCAACAACAGCATCCCAGGCAAGCTGCATAAACCTGCAGTGGTCAAATGCAAGGATTGATTTAGCTGACACGTGCTGGGCTATGAATTCCAAGATCCACAGCATCGTTTCAGTCTCAAGAATGCAAATACCTCCGTTTTGAGATAATTGCCTACAGAAGCCTTCAAAGCATAAATAATAACGAGACAATGCGCAGTGTTTGCTATGGCAACATGAGTTCAAAAGCCAGCAGTGCAGTAATGATGCCTCTGAAGAGAAAAATGTGGAATTGCTCTGGAAAGCAAGTGTCTCAGCATGGCTTAGAAGTTGATCCAGACCTCCCCCGGGTCCCACAGTTGCACCTTAAACAAGGTTATTTGTATGTGAGTGGCTTCTTGTCTAATTCAAAATATCTGAAGTATTGTTAAAGACTATAAACTGTTTGTTTGTTCTTTCCCTAGCATGAGCGCCAAATGTCTGTACTGCATGCTTTGGAACACAGCAGGAAAGGCAAATTTTAGGATGCGGTCAATACTGAGATATAGTACTGGAGGACTACGCGTAGTGAGGAGAACCAAAGCAGCACAATCTTATCCAAAATGAAATGTAGGTAACTGTCCCTGGAGTAAAATATTTGAAACAACTCAGTTTCGTTTTGGTGGAAACTGGTTGGTTGACTTCAAGAACCCAGAACTGAATTGATTTTTGTTCAGTTTGGACAAGCAGGGCACCAGAACTCAGGGCTGAAATGTGAAGCTGATCACAAAGAAGACAAACTCTTGGTTGTGTTTTATTTTCTGTTCAGTTGTGGAAAGAAAGCATTTAGATGCTTCCATATAAAATTCAGTCCGAGTGTTGCATTCCCAAGAGGAGCCATTTGCAAATGTTTTTATAAGCCTGGGTAGAAATCAAAGGCCAAAAGCACATCAGAAGTTTCTGATGTATCTTTCATAACTTCCAGGGGCACGATGTCTTGAGTGACAATAAAAAATTATTTCAAACCCAGCTAACATCAGATCAGGAGCTTGTGCTGCAAAAGAGAGAGTTGAACGAGTCAGATTGTTCTGATAGCTGAATGATCACAACCTCATTCGTGTTGACTAGCGTGGCATTTCAGAAAGATTCGAAAAAGTATTGTCAGAACCCATCTGCTTCCACAGATAGTGTGGTTCACGTGTTGACTGCAATTAAAGAAGCAGAGCTGTCCTCTCCTGTTAGATGCTTTACAAAATCTCAGCTCAGTCACTGAAAAGGGCCTAAATATGCACCAGGTGAACAGTGCTTGCATCATTTCTTCGAAGCATCCACACAGCAAGAACTGCTGGAAAAAAAAACAACAAAACAAAGCAGCTCCTGCTGGCTGTTTACCAATGTAAATTAATAACAGATGTTCTAACAAAGTTATGACATGTTATCTGGATAGTTAGAGCAACAATCAGCCATTAATGCTGTCAAAACGGATCTGGAGAAATGGATAAAACCCCATGACTTCTTTGAAGGTGATTTGACGGGAGTTGAAAGTGTCACCTAGATCCTAGAGCCCACCATCATAGCTCTTTGTGACAAAGGAATGCCTAAAGTTCTGGGGACATTACATAATAACTTTTATGTCACCGAAAGTCCCCAGCCCTGGCTTGGCAGCTCATTGGTAGCAGCAGTGAGTACTTCAGAGTGGCTACATGCCTAGATACTGTGAGAGTTAATTGTTTTGTTTCTCTGGGGACACACACACACACAGAGGGCGGTGGTGGGAAGGAAAAGATGTTCATTTCACGCAGGGAGCTGTGTGTTCAATTCCAGATGCAAGATCAGCTCCCATGAGGAAGCCCAGAAAATTAAGATTTATGGTGGATCCTGTAATTCTGGGTCTATAATATGGCAGGGACAGAGAGACACACAGGTAGGGGTAACAGCATTTCTGATAAACCTTTAGAAGGCAAATCCTTGCAATTTACCCCCCACCTGTGAAGTCCTCAAGTGCAAGGATTTGAAAATGTGTGCTTGAGAAGATATTAGTGGGTGTTCTGGTATAAATCAGAGGGGTATTAAATGTGCTGGTGTATGAGATTACCAGCTGAAAATTGAAGACAGTAAAATGTGATTCCCCCATGTGGTTGAAGCTGTGCAAAACTAGGTATTCATTACTGTCAGCACTAGCAGAGGAATACCTTACAATACCCAGCAATTTCAAATAGTTAGTGAAAGAATCTGCTCAGCTGCTTGTGATATTATCAGTGTTCAGAAGTCTGTCCCTCTGGGGAGGATGTCAATCAACTTATTATCATTAAAGAAGAAGCAGAGAGAAAAGTTTGAAATGTGGATTCTGCCACTCTGAATTTACTGTATTTTTGACATTGGCTTTGTTCATTTAAAACTGTTAATCTCCTTTTGTTGGAGCCGATTTAATTTTGAAACTGCTGCAAATATCTTGTTTAGTATAGAGGCACATAATTTATTGTAATACATGTAATATTTTGGGGGATGCTCTTTTTTTATTCCTTTTGGCTAATTACCTTAAAAAAACCTCCAAAATTCACAGCAGTGTAAGAAGACAGTGACTGCTTTTAAAATGGACTATCTGAAGCACAGTTAAGAGATGTGACCTTTGATCAAAAATATAATGGACAGGAGGAGGCTCATGATTACCAAAAGGAGGAAATCAGAATATGTGGTATATGCAAGAATATGTGTATGTTTCATGAAAGCTTTGTTGGATAAACTTTCAAGAGGAGCTATAAACTCCAAGATTAGGATACTTCTGAATGTGATAGCTGAGATCAAAGGCAAAATCATAATGTTATATATACAAAAGCACTTCTATCTCTGGAATACATTACTCAGTCATGGTAAGCAACCCACTTTAGATTCCATGATTACTTGAAAAACACTTTGTGGCTTACACAGAGCAGACATAGCACTTGAGATATGCTGTCATTTATATATTGTAGGAAACAAGCTTGGAATTGCATAAAAATCTTGCACCTATTACATAGGAAATCAGCTAGGAAGCAGAACAGTAGAGATTGCATTAAGATGTCAAAGGCAGCCCTGTTCAAGGATATTTTAAGGGCTTTAGTTTAAACTTCACAAAATAGAGTTCTGAGACACAGCAGATAATGTGTGTTCTGCTGGGTTAATGACCTTGGTCAGGGACAGGAGGCATTATAAAGTCTTTAATTTACATCCTCACAGCACTTGTTACAACAGCAGATAATAAAAAGAGAGGGTTCCCATTTGTATCTTTCTCCATATGAAGCAATACTTAGAGAATTAAAAGCAGTAAGAATGAGTAGAAAAAAAATAGGTTTTTTATCCAGTGACAATTGTAATAGTGAGTGTTTAGTGATTTAAACACACTAAATAGACAATTTGTAGGACATGGTGATGTTACTTTTGAAGACCACGTCTATATAATTACTCCTCCTGTGCAAGAGGTCAGAATGGGAGAAAAAAAATCCTCACTTTGTGTAGTCAATGTTTAGGCAAAGCTATGCACTGATGGAGAGAGGAGTAGTGTCATAGGAAGAGCAACCAGCCATCTATGCTTTACAAGCTTGAATCATTAAATACTGAACAATCTGTATTAATAAAAGTGGCTTTAACTCCCCGCGGGCCTTCTGGATAGTGTTAATACATGTTATTGTTGTTGTGTTTTGTTTGATGGCTTTTTTTTTCTCTTGCAATATTACAATCTCATAACCTTGTATGATTATCTTGATCCATTTTACCAGAAGAAGTATTTTTTTCACTCATGTCTGATTAGTCATTTATAGAAACATGTTGACTGGTTCTTGTGAATGGAAAGTTCAGTTTGGCACTCTTTTCTTCTTTTCTGGTTTCTACCAACAAATTTCTCTGATGGTTTCACACTTCAGTGGTAACTTGTGATGGATTTGGAGCTGCTTGGTAAGAGGGATGTGGTAGATTTGAAGCAAGATCTGGAGCTGTTCAGGAATAATGTATTAGTTCAGTGAGGAGAGTAGTACCTCTTCTGCTTGATAAGAAAGTGTAACCTCAGCTTCTCTTCATAGGAGGCACTGTAATGGCCCATGCCTCTGAAAATCTTTTCCTGAATGGAACTGGCACATCCATTTTCAGTCTGGTCATTTCTTCTCTTGTCCTCAGCACTGAGAGGCTTTCTCAGTGGAGCTCAGAAATCAGCCTGCCTTTTTACTGCTATCTCTTACTACTTTTTTATTCATAAAATTATGAGCATTCACTGGTATTTTTAAGACCAAAATCTGCATGAATAATTCCTTGTTTGCATTAGGTGTCAATTTTAACCTGAGAGTAGCAAAATGCAAGTTGCTGTTCCCTTCATTTCTCTTCCTGGCAGATGTACTAAGAGGTGCCCATTGTCATGCTACATGTGGCAATTCTTTGTTTCTTTTCATTCTTTCCTTAACCTTTGTCTCTTTCACCATTTGCCGGATCCAGTTTTCCTTCTGTCTTCTTTTTTTTTTTTTTCCCCTGTCCTTTTCCAGCTTCTCATTCTAAAAATTGTATATGGAAATTCCTTTTCTCCTCTTCTTTGCTCTCCTTCAGCACTACCCTGCTAGCACTATTTCACATTCCTGTCCTGAAACGTGCCTTCTATATCTTAGTTCAGAGGCGAACAGTGAGTCATGCCAGGATCTCTGCCTATAAATCTGTGATTTATTTGAGTATCAGTGACATCTCCAGACTCGGCAAATTTTATTCCATGAAGTCCATTAAGGAAAAGTTCACAGAGGAGCAGGAGATTTTGTCTGTGTATGCTATTGTGCTCCAGAAGATCATGTTTCTGTGCTGAATCCAGACTTAAGAGCAGTGAACTCTTTTCAGACGTAGTCAGAGGGTCAAGAAATCTAAGGCAAATGTCTTTGTAATGGATTTTCTTCATGTACACTTCAACAGAAGTAACAGTACTGTACAGAAGGTAGTATAATTCCTGAGACTCTGCATCTCTATCTTTAAGCAGTGCATGTGTGGATAGCTATGACTTACTTTCTACAGAGGGGTGTTTTAATATTGTTTAAATGTCTTGTGTATTTTCAAAAGGTGGCTCTTTGTTTTTCCATTTTTAAACCCCTTGGATACTGCAAAGTAAACTACAAGACACGAACATCCCATTCCACTGAAAAGGTTTTATTTTAGCTTGTGTTTTTGCGTCTGGGAGAAAAAAAATTCTGGAGAGGAGGTTCTCCCTATCAGGGGGTGGGTGTTGGGGCTTTATAGCTGTTTTCTCATGTTGCAATCTGAAGCCAACTATCATGCCTCAAACCATGACTATATGCTTTCACTTTGGCCTGGGGAATGGCGTGATCCTTCGGTTTGGAACTATTTCCCCTGTTTGCAGTGCCGAGGCTGCACAGGCTGCTGCGTTTTCAAGCAGTTTTGTATTTATGTGGCTAACCAGAGACAAAAAGGATTCTTTGGCAGGAACCTTACTAAACACAAGAGTGTTGCTGCAAATTGCACCAGTAATGGAAGCCCATTACTGTGGATAGTGGAAGTCTGTGTAATCTGTGTGTTGCAAGTTTGGAAGCTGCTGGGGGGTTTGCGTGTTGCAGAGGGGACTTTTCGAAGTCACTGTGCACTGAACTAGCTCAGCTCCCTCAGCTGCTGAGAGCCCTTTTCCATTCACTTGGTCTCAGTCAATACAGAGTGCCTTTGACAGCATTATACGTTCCAAATTTGTCACCCATTTCACACATCCAGAATATCTCCTTTTCCCCTTTTTTTTTCTTTTTTTTTTTATATTGTGGTGTGTATCTATCTTCTTTGTTGCCTCATTTAATAAAGGTGTTCAGACTAAGCACCTTATGATGGCTGGAGTCAGTTTCTCCACACTGAGAAGCTTCTGGTCTGATTTGTTTTACTTCACTATCTGCTTTGCATTTGCTGGTTTGGAGGTTTTTATTTTGAGGTGTTTTCTTTGATTTTCTGTGGAGAACATTTGGTATTAATATATCATTGCTACTCTGTTTAATGCTTGTCTCTGACTTGCTGAGTTTTATTGAACAGCTATCTCTAAATACATAAACTCTTTTAAGGTTTGTGCAAAAACCTCAGGTGTCTCAGAATTCAAAATTAGACAAATTATTTCCTTTTTTTTTTTTTTTTGTGCTTGCACAAAGACACAAAACCTTTTGTGGCAGATTGAGGATAACAAGATCTCATATAAGTGTCTGCATCTAATATGGCAGCAGATTACTTTGATTTATTGCAGGCTAATTGTATAGAAAGCCAATGAATTGATATGTCATATGCTCAAAGTAATACAGTTTAACTACAGCAGTTATGCAACTAAGTAGAATTAGAACTTGATTGCTAGTCTCTAATAACCTCTCATAACAGAAAAATCTCTTCTTTTTCCTTTTTTAAGCAGTAGTGAAAGTTAGGATGGTTTCTTCACACTTCAGGGAGGGAAGGCAGAAGAGGAAAAAATGAAAGGAAGGTGGAGATTTGAACTCAACAAATCTATTTTTATCCAGGGCTGTGTATTTTCTCTGTTTACATGAATAGATAAAACCAACCATAAACCCTCAAAAAAACCCAAGCAAAATCCAAACAAAGAAGTAATCCAAGCAAAACAACCCCTCCTAAAAAATCCAAAAATGAAAAATTGGGGCTTTTTTTCTCAAGAAAAATGCCCAAGATGCAACCAAATCCCAAAACCTTCACTGTAATCTGAATGGATAATTCACCTTATGTGCCATTTTAATGCAAGGCTGTACTTAGTAGGTACTGACAGCTCCCCTAACCCAGGCTGGAGAATCAGGAGTGTGCTGGTGTGAAAAGTGTATTGTACAAGGCCTGCTACCATTTTTCTTAAAACTACAGGTTATTGTTGCACTTTGTACCAGAGTAAAAAAGGCAAGACAACATGTTATACTAGGGACAGATTTTTTCCAAGGTATATTTTCAAGTTTCAGCAGCCATCAGGCTTGCTCTTTATTGGCAAGTCTGTATTTTATGTACTGACTTTTAAAGGAAGTGAACCTTGGGAAAAGCACCAGGGCTAAAGCAGGAGAGTGATGGACAGGAGTCCATGAGGGCCTTTACCTCACTGTGACATCAAATTCTTTGTGACTTCTGCGACTATGCCTCTGAAGCTAATTTCTGATTTGTGGTGTGCTGCTGTGTTGAGGGAAAACAGGTTGCAATTATTCACAGCTACTCCACAAAATACTCATTTAACAGGTTTTGAAAGGTGTAGGGTCCCTGCTGCTGTGTCACATACATCCTGCAGCATCAATTTTTAGGCCAGTTCTGTGATTTGTGCAGTCCCTCTGCAGGCCTTGGTGCTGCAGGATCAAGGGGAGAAGGGGCTGGGTGTGATGCAGTGGAACACTGTCCTTGATTACACACCTTTTGTTGCAAAGCAACATCTTTCACCCTCTACCTCTGGTAGGATGACAGGGAGGCAGGTTTTTTCTGGAGGCAGTGGAACAGAGAGGCACCCAGTTATTACACGCCACAACCCACAAATGCAAGGGTCCAGAATCTTTCTCCATGTCAGTAAAATATGATAAGAGGTGCCTTTTGCCAGCAGATCCCCACTGAGCCAATGGAGTAGGAAGGAAGCAATTAACTGACATGTACTCCCAGTAAAAGCTGCTCTAGGCAGCACATTAAGCAGTACATTAATTGATGTATTAATTGATTTATAAACACCAGCTTCCTGATTAGCTTGATTATTGCTATTGTACTGGGATGAGGAGGATGGTGGGGGTCTCAGTAAGCCTTAGTGGCAGTGTAATTAAACATTTCTTTTGTTACACTCTCTGTGACATTCACTAGAACAGCGCAGGAATGATGCGTTTTTCTCTGCTTGAGTAATGCACTGGATTCATTTCAGCAAACTTTACAATGCACACAGTTGCATAAGGGTTTCCTGAACTGTGGCTTATCTAAAAAAAATAAGGTGTTTTAGTGAAATGAACAATGAAAAGACGCAGGGGTCTGGGAGGCAGGGAAGGGCTAAGAACCAGATGTTTAACTGTAATAAAATGTGTAAGGAAAGTTGTTCTGCTCAATGTCACACCGGGACCTTAACCTGTCCTGAGCAGGGGCTTTCCAGATCCCTTTTTAGTGATGAACATCAAGCTTCAGCTGGTCACAAGGAACTAAATGATGGCTTTGTGCAGATAGGTTCTGCTTTTGCTTAGATTCTGCTTTGGAAGTGCGGGTGCTGCCCTTCCATGCTCTGGGTATTTCCACTGGCAACAGGCAAAGGGGAAACCAAAAGAAACTGATATCCCTGATCAATCCTTTCTCTGATGCTGGGCTCTGGAACAACTGCAAGAGTGTAAATTGCACCCTTCAAAGGCCTCAGGAGAGAGTATGTGTGAGACAACACATCTGTATATTTCTTCTCAGCAGGGTTTGTACCTCAAAGTTCGGGCTAAATTCTGCTCTTTCTCTGCAGCATCCTTTGCTCACCTTCCCACTGCAGCCTCACTATCTCTATCTCTGCAGCCTGCTCCTCCCTTCCCAGTGGATCAGCGGGAGCTGTGAGTCATTCCACATCTCATACTAAACTCAGAACAATATTTAATCCCTTGACATCCCCCTCAAGTTCGTAATGGACTCTGTTCCTTCTCCTTTTGCCCTCTCATCACGGCAGGGGCAGGGAAGCATCTCTGGGGTCTGTCAGTGCTTTGCTCAGGCAGTTGATTGGGCATTACCTTGGTGTCAGCAGGAGGAATTAGCACAGAATCCTCAGTGTGGGGAGCATCCTAATCCAGCTTTGAAGGGATGCAGTGTTGCAGTTTCGGACACAGATGCTGATCAGTGTGTAGATGGGGTGTAATGGAATCACTGGTAAGTGGGTGACTAGGGAACTCAGGAAAAAAAAAAGCACAGTATATGTACATCCCTCTGCCCCCCATACCACATCAAACATCCCATTGATTGGTTTTGAGGTGAAGGGGTTTGCCATTGCCTGAAACACAACGATGAAAAGAAGCTGCAGTGGAAACAGAATAATAATACTCATGTAAAAAAGTTTTTATTCCAAGATTTTTCTTATCTTTTCAATTAGATGCCTTACACTAATTTTCATCAGTTTGAGATATGGGTGAGCTTCATGGAAATTAAGCTCCAGTGATCATGCTCTGTATTTTTATGAGCCAGGTGCATTGCCTGTACCAGGGAGGTTTCATTCTCACAGGCACTGGCATATTCCTGCCCCATGGAAAAATGGTTGAGGGCAGCTTAGTGTGCAGGGCATGAAACTTCTGGAGCTAATCTCTTCAGGTTTCTAGACTGTATTAATATTTGGGCAGTGTAGGAAGCTACCAAGTCTAATTGTACACTGGGAAATGCTTCAGACATTTGTAATCGAGGTACAAAAACAGTAAAAATGATATCTTAGACTTAATGAGGAGAGTGGAAAGCAACTAGGAGCAAAAGTCCCACTCATTTCAGTGGAATTTGTGTTGCTGAGATCTCTTAGAAATTCTTGAAAATCCATTTCTAGCTTTGTCGCTGTAGGACACAAAATCAGACCACACGACTCCAGGGTTTTTCAGAAGGCTAAGGACTGAGTTTATTAAAAGTCTGACCTCTTTATATACTGGGTCGCTAGAGCTAAACTGATTGGTGTTAGAAGTAACACCCATTCCATCACATTGGCCAGCACAGAGAGACATCAAATGGTCTCCACCTCCAAAGAAGAATGAAAACAAGATGGAGTTAGCAAAAGCATCTTCTCTTGTTTACAGAAAGTTCCGTGAGAACGGAGTTTTAGAAATCAAAACATCTGAGGCTGAAAAACCAGAGCTACATAGCTTAACTAAAAATATGGAAAGATGAAACATTAGACATGATTTTTATGCAAAATAACTGTGCAAGTCTGTCTTTTCATGCTTATTGCAACTGACAATGAGTAGTCTTGTTGCTTGGGTTGTTTGCACTGTCTGAATAATTTGGGGCAAGAAGCAGAATAACTTCAGTAAATGTTATCTTTTATTTACTTTCATAGGCTCTGTCCCCATAGGACTGCAAATGATGTAAAAGTCTGTTTCTTCTGTTACAGCAACACCATTAGGAGTCTGCTGGGGGAAGAGGGGTCCTGGATAAGGAGGGAATGTGTTTGGAAAGCAAGGTTCACAGGCCAGTGCCAGGGTTCAGCTTGAAATGGAAGCACAGGGATGACTCCCTGCTCTGTTTGCCATTTTGCTCACCTTCAAACCTGGGCTATTTTTCCTGCATGCCTCATATTTCTGTTTTCACATTAGTAAGAAAGCAATAGCTTGAGCAATACAATCATCTGGGCCCTCAGTAAGTGCACCATGACCCCTGATATTACAAATGAATAAGACGCAGAACAAACTGTGTGTAGCTCAATACTTTACACGCGGCATCTTGTCTCTAGACAGTTCAGTTCTATCTCTGTTATTGTTGAGACAGTTCTTCTGGCTCATCCTTTTTTTACAAGAGTCCTTCCCTGTAACAAATGGCAACTGTCCTCCAACTGCTCACAATGATTGTGGTAGAAAACAAGTTTGTTCTTTAAAAATGCCCAGAAGATAATATTAAGTTTAATCCTCTCATATTGTACCACTCGATTGTTTTTGTCCTAAATGCTCCAGAGGTACTAAATTCTGGCTTTTCAATACAACTAGAATGGTTCATGTTGTTTCAATACTAATCACCTGTTAATACACTGTCTGACTGACACCGTGGACATATATGGAAAACCTGATCTAAACCTAGGGGCAGGTGTGTGGATTAGCTGTTATTGTATGGATATCACATAAGTATTGCTGACCAGTGTTCACTTAAGTCTCTTAAACTGAATGATTAATGTATCCAGTCTGCATTCCTGTGTTCTGTTACCTTAGGACTGACATGCCTGAAGCTGTGCCCTTTAATATGCTGGTTGCTTATGTTATGTAATGTTAATATGTCATGTTGCTGCTACTCTGCACTTGCCATACAGGGAGCCAGGTCTGTTCAATCTAAAGAACTGCTGGAATAACTCAGAGTCTTTTGAATTTGATGCTACAGTACTCACACCACCAGTTTTAACCTGTTAAGCATGTGATCCCATCTGAGGCAACATGTGGATTCCATACCTTCAGTGAAATGAGAATGAGCAGATTAAAGATTGTCAGGGATTTAGGGATGATGGAAATGGGGTGTCTCAGATGGTTCTGAAAAAGTG
Source organism: Donacobius atricapilla (assembly GCA_013397315.1). NCBI lineage: Eukaryota > Metazoa > Chordata > Aves > Passeriformes > Mimidae > Donacobius > Donacobius atricapilla. The sequence goes on from WBMY01016136.1 coordinate 988,835, forward strand.
TAATACATTTCTTCAGTGCTACTGGGAATTAGCATTAGTGCGTTCATTGGCATCCAGTCTGTAAGTCCACTTGAGCCACAGAACAGTGACTGTGACTCTTGCAGACCAAAGGTGGGGACAGAGATTGTTGCTGGGGTCCAGTTTCCACCAAGAGCTCTGTTCCTGGTAGGGCTCCATGTAGGTTTTCTGGAATTCTGGCCATTCTGGCATTCTTTCTTGGTGTGTGGTACAACAGTTGCTCACCTGAGCTGTCCTTAATAAACAGCAACGCTGTTGGCATTTCAGGGGAATAAAGTATAGCAGTGATTCTTCAGCCCACCAGACACATTAATATGTTTTCTGATAATTAATTCAGTTTGCTGTAATACCAGCAGTCTCCTCTTGTGACAGCAGTCAGAGGCAAAAGCTCTGACTGTAATTACAACTGGAATTGTAAATGAGCTCCTCAAGACTAAATGGGCATTAGATCAGGTACTCTTTGAGAGGTAAACAGCAAAGACTGAAGGGCCTGATTGATGTCTTATCTGGTTCTGTCTCATTTCGCTGTCTCTAAATCACTGCCATTGTTACTCTTAGATTTTCCCAGTCATGGAAAGATTTGAAAGCAGGAATATTGCAGAGGGTTCATTGGTATGACGAAAAGTGCAGAAGCATATGCTGGTGAGTTAAGTTTTCATTCTCTTGGCTAGTGATGCAGTATTGGAGGTTGTAAAAATGTCAGTTTAGGACATAAAGTTCCAAATAATTACTCTTCTGTAAGTCTGGATAAAGCAATATAATGAAATTACTGCTAATACAGTGAATTATGGTTTAGATTAATGTTCACAGGCAAAGTCTGTTGGGGTTTTTTTTCTTATATTTTTTTCCTTGATTGTTTGTTTTTTCTTGTTTCCCCTGTAAGCAAGGCATTTTGGTTTCAGGTTTAATAATCTGTAATAGCTTCCTTTTTAAGGTCTGCTAAACTAAGAGTATGAGGTAACTACCATTGATCTTAGCTTGATTTATGGTCCTTAGATGACCAAGCAAAGACTTGAAAAACTACTTTGCACTAAAGAACAGCCATAAACCCCATTTTTCCATCAGAATGAATTTTGTTAGTCTGAAGATTCTGATAGAAAAAACCTTGGTATCATGCTCACAGATAATAAATTATCTGCAACCTTTCCCAGCCTGCAATCAATATGTTATTCGCTATTTATTTCCCAATTTTAATCAAATCCAGAGAAAGAAAACTCAGAAAAGTCAACCCAGGACAAAACTGATGATAACAATGACATTTATTGACATTTCTGAGGCACAAGGAGATTTAAATGAAGTTAAAAAACCTCTCAGTAAATGACAAGGGGTCTAATGAAAACCCAGTGAACACAATAAAATATGCACCGTCAGCTGCATGCAGGTCAAAGATGGAATTTGCATAAAAGTAAGATAACTTTGCTTTTGTGGCAGCCTATCCTGCTGCTAGGCAGCTCCTTGGTTGTTGCAAACCACAGCAATAACATTGTCTTGCCCAGGCCACACAGCCTTACCTCTGGTTATGTAAAAGAGAAGGAAACTGAAAGGAAGGATTGAGGGGCAGAGACAATCCAGCAGCTGAAACTCAAAGATCTTTAGGTGCTTATGACATATATATTTAACCGGATTTCTATTTGCTAACAGACCCCTTTATTTACATCTCTGACTCTGGCGGACACGTGCATTTTGACATCCTACGTTTGGCCTTTGCATTTGTGGTGCATTTTAAAATGTTCCACCAGGTCTTCTGCATGTACAGCTGTTACCAAGCCACCTTTCAACCCAGCAGTGTTTTATTGCCCCAGTCTCACCACAGACATTGCTTTTGACATTACTCTGCTCAGTATAAAACCCTCAAAATGTCTGAAATATTCCCTCCTGTGTTCCCGTGTGTGTTTTGGAGACACAGACTTGGAGGCAAGGCTTGCAAACATCTGTAATCTAAAGCCCTTGTTGGATTGCTGTTTCAATTAAGTTATTAGGCAAATTTCATGCAGCTATTAAAAAAAAAACAACCTGTGACTGAGGACAGAATCAGGCAGTATGATGAGAAAATGATGAATATTTTTTATTTGTGTATGTGAAAGCAGACAAGGTAAAAGTTGACTCATGGAGTTGCTGGGCTGGTGAGATGGAAGAGAACATGTGGGAGAGTAAGTTGGCAGCACTTTCAGAGGTTTGAGAGACCATTTCCAGGGAGCAGGCTTGTTAACAAGAAATGCACTGGACATTTGCACAACTTAGGTTTCAGTTTATAGACTCCTCAGAGCAGGTACTCTTACTTGTTCTCCTGGTGCCTGAAGATCTTAATTCTGCAACACCAGCAGTAATTTAGCAGGGTGGAGGAGTGGAGAGGTCTTCTTGATCACATCTTATTTGAGGGCCTGCCACACAACCATGGGACATGCCTGAGGGAAGCTGCAGGAAAGTCCAAAACTTCAAGCAGCATTTAAATGGAACCAGGTAGGGCTGAATTTGCAACTATATTCAAATACCTCCAGACTGTACATCATGAGGCTCTGTTAAAGATTGCGTTGCTATAGAAGTATGGCACAATAACAACTTTCCTGTTACAATCCCTCCAAACTGCTGTGAAACAGAGCTGTAAGTCCAATAAGAAGGGTTTTTTTAAAAAAAAAAAATCGGAGTAGCTTCAATTTTCACAGCCCTATCATGGGTGATCAGAGATTCAGGTTTTATTTAGAAGTGCAGTGGTGTTTGGAAATGAGGTACTACAACTGAAGACCTGGATTTCATGCTGCTACACACTAAATAACAACAACTGAAACAAAAACAGATCCTTGTCTGATCTTTAAATTCAAAATGACACAAAGAAATGGAGACAATACTATGATATTATATTGGTAGCTGATGCAAAAAAACGTTCAGAAGACTTTTTGAACATTGGATACATACAGCCACTCTCTTGTTTATCAGTCTTTGTAGCTGCTACACTGAGTCTTATTCTGTTAGTATCCATTTTGTATGAATATGTAGAATGAAATATGTATAATTACTCCTTTGTACACGGAGCAGAAAAAATATACAATCAAGCAGAACTGTCGTTTTACCTTTTTTCTAGGCTGGCATAAAATGCATGATTTTGTTGTTTCAGAGGTATGGTTTTGATATTCTTCCATACAAATGAAATGAGTTGATGTAATTTAAATGACAGCTTCTGGAGGCATACCTCCATTTACTTAATTCTGCCTTTTTTTACTCTTTCCAATTGTACAGCTGATGACTTGCTTTTAAAGCTGCTACTTTGTATGAATTGTGTAAATACTTAGAGTGTTCCATCAATCTGCTGAAATATTTTTAGAGTTAGGCAGCTGAGAGTGTTAGTTTTTCTTTTATTATAGGTCAGGCTTTTGCATTTATCTCTGCTACTTTCTGCCGTCCTGCAATCTCTTTCTGTCCTGATAAGGAGGAAATCGCAATCAAATAAAATTTATAAATAAATAATAAAATTGATTTTGTATTTATACTTCCCATCCTACATCATGCATCTTGTCAAGAGGGCATCTGTAGTAAAGCTGCTGCTGTACCTACTAAAGTCATTACACCTCAGATCTGTTGTGCTGTTTTACGAGCCCATAATCTGCTTCCGTATGAGGCAACCAGATTAGTGCCTCATAAAAATGGCAGAAGCACCACTATTACTGTTCTACAAGTTTTTATGCTTTGCTGAATTTTATCATTATTATTATTATTTTACTGTTAGTGTGGCCTGGTGAAGCTGTGGTTGCAAGAGAGAATTCTTTGTCTAAAAAAAAAAAAAATCCTCCAACCCAGTAGCTTGAGAGAAGTGTGACCCCCTTGGATAGAAGCAGGAGTTTTATCTGTAGATTTGGGATAGGATACCTGCCCAACCTGCAAGTCATGTCCATGGTGCTGTTCATTGGGATAGGTGGTTTGTGACCCCAAATAAATTTGCAAGTCTGAGTTTTGAAGCGGGGTGAAATAGTAGACGTGAAAATTGTTGAAGTAATTAAAGGGAGATAATGTATCTCCTCGTTTAGTTATTCAAATATCTGGAGTAGTATTTGAATACTAAACTTCTGTAGCTCTTATAAAACCCCTTTCTTGATCCCTCCACCAAGCAGATTTATTGGCACATACCTGTGGTTTTAAAACTGCGACTTGTTTTTCGGTGTCTCTGTTTCTAGGTAACAGTCATGACAAAGAAGACTGAACTTGTGACAAAAGCAGGGCATTTTGCTTCTAGTTTGGGGCAAGCAAGCAGAATTATCACCCATTTGGTCCGTGGAAATTCTCTAAGAAACCTAGGGAGTTTTATCTGTTTGTTCGCACATCTATTGTATTGCTCTGAGAAAGTCATGAACAGTCTTTGTTTTTTTTCCCCTAAGTGTGCCCTCAACTTTAGAAAAACAGGATAATCACAAGGACGGTGCTCCAGAAGTTTTAATGAGAATTCCTGCAGATGCAGAATGATTGAAATTATGTCCCCATGTGCCAGGGGAGAAGAGAGATCCTTGGAATGAGAGGGCAGGCAATTTATCTGTCCCTGCAGCTTTTGAGGCAGCAAGGACATCTTACAGGGTCAGAGAACTGCAGGTTCTGGGGGGCAGCCAGGCAGGGGGAGAGCTGAAACAGAGGCACCCTGGGGGCAGATGGTGATGCCCATGCCCCTTGCTCTGGGCACTTGGGCTTTGCCAGGACACCCAGCTCAGGGCTGACCCCTGCAAAGGCTTTCAGAGGCAAGGACCTGGGACAGCCCCAGTAAATCCTCACTGCCACCCGGCCGAGTCAAAATCAAAGAAGTTCCTTTCTTTGTAGCTGTCTGCTAACTGATGAGAACCTTTTAGTTATTCTCTGGTGCTGCTGGTTCTGAACACCTCACCTTTTAAAGTTCATTTTTCTTCTGTTCTATCTGGTGCTATATATTGAATATAAATTATAATTTCAAACACAAATAAGGATATTTATCTTGACATCACTTTAAGTGTATTTTAGCAGAGTGATTCCAGAGTGCCCATTCAGCAAAATACATCCTTTCAGGTGGGATCATTTGCTTTTCCTTAGCCTGTCAGACAGAAGACTATTTCAGCTTTTGTCTCAATAACTCAGGGCTCTCTTAATTTAAATTTATTAGAAGCCAGGGAAGGTGCCCTGCTGCAGTGTAACCTTGGATGTCTTACAGGTTTTTCAGCTGCAGTATAAGGGCAATGCCCTGAGTAGATACAAATTTAACTAGACATGAGAAATTGCAAAATCCTTTTTTTTTACCACCAGTTTTCAAGTCCCTTGATTCGACCATCAGAATAAATTTTCTATGATCTCATAACTTCAAAAGCTCTCCTCGCTCCCTTCTTCCCCCATCTGTTTAACCAATAACCTATTCTCACAAACCCTGAAAATCACATTATAAGCAAAGTTGTCTTGATGGGTCTGGAATGTACTGTGGATCCAGGCTGAATTAAGTTATATATGTGCTGAGACTAGGCAGGATAGAGTAAAAGTGGCCACTCTTTTTTTTTTTCTCTTCTTAGAGGTAGACTTTCTAAAAAACTCTCTTTTTTTAGCAAAGATAATAATAATGGACTTCAGGCCAACTAAGAAAAGTGGTGATGATTTGTACAGCTGAAATTGAGGGGTTTTTTATTCAAATATATTGTAAATCATCAAGGAATATGGAAGGAAGATTTTTCCCACCATTTCCTACTACTACTGACAGGTCAGAATTGTAATTTTGCAGACTTGTTTATATTGTTCCCCTAACTAATTTGAGGTGATGTTGCCGGTAATCTCTCTCTTAGTGAATATACATGGAGCATCCAAGATCTGAATCCACTTGTAGGCAATGAGGTCAGTGTGGTGTTGTCAGACATGGTGGTTATCACAAAGGATACCATGATCCCTATTTTAAGAACTGAAGGAGCCAATGAGGTTTTTTTTTCTTTTCATTAGACCAAAGTTGCATTTTAAGAATGGATTTTTTTGGGAGGAAACAATTGTGTCAACCAACCTACTTCACTTCTACAGCATGCCAGGGAAGAAGCACCAGATCCCTTGGGTCTTGACTTTGGGAAGTTTCCTGACCCTCTCTCTCCCGATATCCTCAAAAGTAAAGGAAGCACAGTCTGCAGAGATCCATGACAGCATGTGTGTGTGTAAAATTATTTGGAACTTCTACACAGAAGGCAATTATCAGCTTTCCTATCAACAGAGTGGTGTTGGAGCTGCCCTGTGCTGCTGGTTGTTCATTAATGATCTCCACCCTCAAGGTGTGGGCAAGCTGAGAGGGAGGAAGTTGTGCGCACTGGGCAGTGAGAGCAGAATTCGAAATGATCTTTGCAGCCATGGGAATATGAGCTGAAATGGAAGAGGGGGAAGTGCATGATCCTTCACGTAGGCAAGCTGAGTCAACTGCATAAATAAAGTATGAGGAGCAGCTGGCTGGGAAGCTGTTATACAGAAAAGGGTCAGGGGTTGCGCTGAACCACAGGCAAATATGTCTGAGTCATGAGTTAAAAATGTCACACTGCCGTGGTGAATCCAAATACCATACTGGGAGGCAGCAGGGCACTTGAGGGGCTGTTTCCATTCTGCTCAACTTTCGTAAAGATCCCTGGGCCTCTGGCTAAAGGGTTATACTGAATTTGGGGCACTCGCTTAAAGAAAGATCTGGATCAGATGGAGACATTTTAACAGGAAGTTCCAAGAATGATTAGATTCCTAGAAACTGTTGTCTGAGATCAGAGATCAAATTGAAATTGCATAGCCAAAATAAGAAAAGGAAGCTGGAGGGAGCACATGATATTTTTTAAAACTACAAAAATTTCTGGAATGAAGGAAAAATGGATCTCTTCTCCCTGCTTATGGGCATATTCCCAGTCTGCAGTGGGCTATGGCCATATCAGAGTAAGCGCAATTTATTGCAGACACAGAAATATAAGGAGAGCTCTGGGAAGGGGAAGTGTTCAGGAGTCTATCGACTGTGTAAATGAGGATTAGGAATGGTTTGGATTATCAGACATAAGGTAGCATAGTGCCGCTGGCAATCAAGTAAGAAGGTGAGATGCTTAATCTCCATCTTTCCTAGGTGCATAAAAGTTCCAGGTAGAGTTCTGCTGATGTGTAGAATATAGGTATTGGCAATTTGGAATGTGACAGAAAGGAAAATGTAGGAAGGAGCAACTTGTTAGGTTAAATTAACCTGGGGAACTAGAAAAATAAGGGGCAGATTATTTACAGAGGAATAAGAAACTCAGCTAAGGAGGGAATATTGCTATATTGCAAACATGAAAGGTTTATCTGGAGACTTGCTTTGAACATCTCCCTGTTTTAAAGGACGAGGAATTAATGTGCTGCTTTTGAAGTCTTAGGAGCTTGAAGAAACTCAGGAGGGACTGGACCAGTCTCTGGCAACTTTTACTTCCTATTGAAAAAAGTAGTCACTGCCCTACTGTATGTATGTTGACACTTAGTACAATTGCACCTTTGTTCTGCATCGTAGATGTCCCCTGGGGGGAAGGCCAGTCCCAGTGGGCAGAAATGGAGGACCAGGCAAATGTCATCTTTAGTTTATATCCCACTCAAAAATCATGATCTGTGTCTTGGCTTGTATTGGAGCAAATACTAAAGTCAGGAGGTGAAAACAAAACCTCAGGTTACACTGTCAAAGCAAAACAGAAAAATACGAGGGGTAAATAAAACCCAAAAAACTCAAAAAGCAAAACCGTATCTGACTGATGCAACAAAACATTTCTGACTCTTTGGCTGACTGGAGAGAAGAGAGGTTAAAAGTAGAGTTTGGGAGGACAGATGGAAGAGGGAACAGGGAATACACTTTCTATATCCATCATGGACTATGGCTGGGAAGATGAGTAAGAGAATTTGGACTGTGGCTGCAGCAAGGAGCTTTCTCTTGTGAGATTTCTTCATTGCCACCTTTCTTTTGTTAGGGGAAGGCACTGTTTTTTACTATTCAGTTATTGATTATCCAAGTATCAGTTTGGCAATGTGCCACTTGTTCTGTGTCCTATGCTGCTGTTTCCATGGCTCAGAGGAAAAAAAAAAATCACTGTCAAGCCAGGTAAGGATGAGTAAAAATATAAAAACAAAATGTAGGGAGCCATCAGCCTGTGCTTTTTACAGAGACCAGACCTGACCCAAAGAGAATCCTTGGCCCTGAATAAATTTTAATTCAGCCCTATAGCCTTTTAGGTTTTGGGATGGGTTGTTCTTTCTTTACTTAGATTTTTAAAAACAGTATTATTTTAAAGTGCCTGGACACTACACATATCCATAAAGATTATATTTTTTTCTGAGATTAAGAAATCTCTATATTCTCCTAAAATGATGGCTGAATTCTAAGCAAGTAAAACAGAGAAAGGAAAAAGGAAAAAAGAAAAGAGAAATTGTCACTTTCTTGAGATGAAGATACCATTTTGCCACAAAACTATATGCCACAAAACTATTTGCCACAAAACTATAAAATTGTAGAATGGTTTGGGTGGAAGGGACCATAAATATCATCTATTTCCAAACCCTCCTGCCAAGGGACACCTTCCACTAGACCAGATTGCTCAGTGCTCCAGCCAACCTGGCCTTGAGCACTTCCAGGGATGGAGCATCCACAGCCTTTTTGGGCAACCTGTTCCAATGCTCCACCCTCCTCACAGTAAGGAATTTCTTTCTAACAGCTGATCTAAATCTGCATGCTGGTAGAAAAAGTCCCTCCCCATATTTTTGTAGGCTTTCTTAAGGCACTGGAAGGCTACAATGAGTTCTTCCCTCCAGAGATGTTGAGCTGTTGATCACAAATTTGAGTGCAACCATCCAGCCAATCTCTTCTCCACTGGGTGGTCCATTCATCAAATCCAAGCCTCCACAGTTTATAGATAGCCACGTCATATAGGACACGCTGTCAAATGCTTTGAACAACTCCAGGTAAATGACATCTCTTGTTCTTCATTTATCCACCCATGCTTTTTTAGACCACTAAATTTGGCAGGTATGATTTGCTCTCAGTGAAACCATGTTGGCAGTTACCAATCACTTCCTTATTTTCCATGTGCCCTAGCATAGCTTCCAGAGTGATATCAGTCCATCATTAATCTTCTCACACTGAGGAAGGGCTATGTGAAAAGTGGTGGCTCTTCAGCTCTTTCATTATCTCTTTAGCCATGTGTCTTCAGAGAAACTTCAGTGTTTTCCTGACCCAAACATAGCAGTGAGATAACCTCACTCCTTATTAGCGTTGACAGAGGTACCTTGTCTCCACAGACCTCACGGTTGCCTCTTCTTTTAGCACTGTACATCACAGAGTCCTTGCATGAACATCTCAAGGATATGCAGCAGCCGGCTTTCGGCTGTGTCCTTTAAGGCTTTTCAATCTTTCATATCGCTTCCCCCAGCCTTTGGAGATGATGTATTATCCAATTCCTCGCATTAAGAATTTACCATTCCTTGGGATGCCATGCTGGCATCCGTCCCCTGTGATGCTTAAGAGGACAGCAGTATTTCATAGCTTTAGTCACTGTAAGAGTAACCTAGTTTCACACAATTTTAAATTGGAGTGAGCTTTAAAAATTATTTGAACTCACCCCCTGACCTGAATATCCACATTCTTGTCACATTAATCCATTTTGATATAATGATGTCGTAACAGATTTGGGGAAGAACTCAGGCAAGAGTCTTTTCAACTTAAGTAAGTCTGGAGAATTCTTTCTTCGTAAGACCTAAAGCACATTAAGTCACACATTGCTAGAGTTGGGCAATACAGCTCTGTGTGCTTAAAACAAAAGATTTACCATTGAAAAAGCACCGGACACAGTGGAAAAGATGAGCTTTGGAAACAATCTATACCACCCACTGAAGACAAGAAAAGGGTATTCAAGTCTTTATTATTGTGATAATAGTGTCTATAGTAATGAAATCCAGATTATTTATCCACTCTTTCAACTAAAATTCCTAAGAAATAAAATGTGTCATGGAGGTGCAGCAAAATAATTGAGTGCAAATAAAGGATAAATATAGTAACCTAATCTTGACTTTTAAAACCAATATCCTGCCATTTAATTACTCAGTGTCAGTGTTATTCACTACCATACTAGTAATTTGGTTTTCTTTTGGGGTATTGTACTTTTTGTGGCTTATTGTAGACTACATTCTGCCATCCATGTCACTACTGTATAACTCACATTCTGCCCTCCCAGTTACAGCAGGAATATAAAGGGAGTGAGAGACTAATCAGAGCGAGCACAAAAGGAGGCAGAATGTGTCCCTGAATGCTTAAACTCATCAAGAGAAGGCCTGCTGCCTTTTCTATTTTGAATGCACCGTTGGTGCCTGATATCAAATACTTTTCTTTTGGTAGTGAGGTCTGTGGTTGCCTGCACAGAAAGCATTATGATCCAAGCACTAATTCCTATTCCCTATTCTATTCTGCTAAAAGTTGTCAGTGCTTGCATGCACCCATTGAAGTGGTTTCATCCTACTGCCTTTCTGACACCTGAATAAAACCAGACTCCCTGCATGGCTTAAGGGGCTGAGCAGATGTTTCCACGAGGCAGAAATGAAAACAGGGATATTCAGGTCAATGGCATTTCAGAGACAGTAGTCAAGGCCCAGCAAAGACATGAGGTGTAGCAGCAAGGTAAAGGTCTCTGGCAGGCCTACCAAATACATATATATATAAATGTAAATGAAGAGGTGAACAAGGGTGTTTCCATATGTAAAATATAATTCCACATATATTTGCACATGTAAAAGAAGAAGCTGTCTTCCTCTTGGACATAGTTATAAAAACACCGACATACGACAAAAAGTTAACTTCACCAGAGACCAGGAAGAAGGATATATGCAATGGATCTCTTAGGCACTTGCAGTGCTCTGAAATCTAGCAGGATCAGACATAGGGAGGCCAGAAAAAGCCCAATGAAGGAAGAAGTTAAGGTAGAGATACATTTGATTATTTTTCCAAGCAAAAAAAGATTGGAAACACTTTTCAAAAGATGGTATTCACTTTATGAACAAAGATATTGGGATAGATTTTGAAAAAAACATTTTCATTTAAAGACCTGGCAATAAAGGAAAAGAATATTAGAGCCATTAGTTATGCACCACATCTTAACATCAGTGGTAGAATTTCAGCTGTCATAAAGCCACAACATCAGAAAATTATGATCGTGGCAACAAAGACAAATCTAGAGATCTAGGTAATTAAAATAAAACAGGCTGTATAAAGACATGCTTCACAAACAGCAGTGGCCGTTCAGTCTGAGGTCCCAGCTTTTAAGAATAATTCTCATAAACCAGTCAAAAACAGAAAATGCAAAAGTGCAGAAAGGTGTAGTCCCATGTAGAAATGCAATTTTGCCAGTTTCAAATGTCTCCCACCCGCACTGTACCTTCAAGGGCGTAAAGGAGCAGTTGTAATATCCGTGTACTCGATATACTGTGCCTTCTGCTTTGTTGTCTTCTGGTGTTATGTGCCAAGGACAACTCATCTTTCTTTGTGAGACAGCTGGGTTCCTGTGTACAGAGATGTCCTTCTTTATGCTTCATGTTAAAAATCATCATTTCACCGGAATAGCTCAAAAACCCTTCCTGAGGTTTCTGGGAAAAAAGGTTTTATTTCCTTCACCCTGATCAGATATCTTCCTGCATCCTTCCCTTGGCTCCTATGGGCATTCACACAAATAACTGAGTAGAAGTGAGGCCTTCATGCCTTCCTCAGGCCCTTTTCAGCCTCCAGAGCAAATGTGAGCCACAGCCAGCAGGTCTGGGGTGGTTTAGTGACATCCTCTCTTCTTTCCTGCCCTGATAACCCGAGCCCCCTTGAGAAGTTTTCTTTTTCTCTGCACGCTTGGCCTTCTTGTGGGATGGCTCTGATGTGACGGACTCTTGAGGTACATTCCATGAAATGCTTTCTCTTCAAATAATTCCTCAGAAAATACTTTAGGACTTGCTTCCTCTCCACAGAAATCTAAAAATTTGTGTTTTCTTTAGCAGGTTTGGCTGGCAGGGGAATAACTTCCCTATTTTCTGGCAGGCTCACCAAGAGCCAGAGGACATCTGCCCATAGGCTGCTTATGAAAATGGCTTTTGCTGGCCTGAGAGGGAAGAATGGTAAGAGACAAAAACAGTGTTGAATTCTTAAGTGCTGGATAGTAGTACTGCAGATTATTGTGGGCTAAAATCAGCTGCAGCCGTAATCTCAGCAAATTTTGGGGTGTGCTACCCCTACTATGACAGACATACATGTCCATCATCCTTCTCTGTTTGAAATGGATGGCAGTGAAAAATCAAGAAAGCTTTGACATTCCCTGTATCCCTAAATCATGCCGTACAAGCACTGTGTTGCCCTCAGTGAGGTCATGAATGAATATCTGCAGAACATATTGCTTCTTTCCTGTTTGTTGAGGAGTGCTTGCACCACTTCCTCCTCTAATGCTTGCCTTCAATGAAATACCTAGATCTAATGAGAAACAACATATTAGCAGATTGTAGGTGTTCAAACAGCAATCTTCTCTCCCAAACTCATCTGGTTATATGGCAATTAATGGCAATATTCTAACCATCACACTGTAAAAAAGCAGGCAATTCAGTACCAGTTATACTGTTAAGATCTTGTAGGGCCTACCAGATTTGATCAGACTCTTGGTAAAGTTTCATAAATGCCCTTGTATCTGGAAGTTGAAAATTAACAAGCAAATTTTCTAATTTTAATGTACTTTTAACCTCTGCTGCTATTAGTTACTTCAGCTTATGGAGATGATTCACTACACTGTATGTAGCAATCAGAAACACTAACTTTGCTAATATCAGTCTGACTCAAGATACATTAAAAATATCTGTTCAGAAAGCTAAAAATCTATTAAATTTGATCTGTGTATGTTCTCAAATCCTTGAATCTTTGTGGTACTATTCAGATATCTCTTCTGTGGGCCCAGAAATGAGAGAAGCAAAGAATAAAATTGGCCTTGATATTGCAATTCCGGAAATGTGGAGAGCTTGGGCAAGAAAAAAAGATCCTCACTTGCATCTTTTGAAAATGGCTTATGTTTCTAAGGATGTAAAGATGGTGTTATACACCCCTTTTCACCAGCCAGTACAGAGATTCGGTGAAATGTGCTCACTTGTGACAGGTTCTTACACAACTGAATAAAATTAACAGCTTTCCTGTTTATGTAGTCATAGGGAAAAAAAATCTCATTAGGATTGGGTCCTATCTCAGACTGCACTACACCTCAGAAAGCTGTTTCCCTCTGACTTTGTACGGAAAAATGGAAGTACTGGCCTTGCTTAGAGTGCATGCAGAGGCACCAAGGTGACACACCGAGGGTCTTTGCTACCTCATGATCAAAGGAGTGAAAGGATCAATTCATACACAAATGCTGTAATAATGGTGCCATGAGGCAGTAATGGTTTCCCTTTGAAGGGAAAGGAAACAAATGAAAATAGTTCTTAACTGGCAAATGTGAACTTAGTTGAACTTTTAAAAAGTAGAAAAAAACATAAATGATGTTTCAGACCTTTTTTCTTTTTTTTTCTTTTCCTTTTTTTTGTGCTTTTGAAAGGAAACCATGTACCACTTTAAGATAGCAAAATTCTTTAAAATAAATTGTCAGGAGAGATCAAAGAATGAGTCAGGGATGTAGGAAAGGCTATGTCATATCCAATAAATAATGAGTGTTTCTTTAGCATGTTGCCAAAGGCAGCCAGGATCTGGTCTTTTACATAAAGCACTGGAAGCCTTGGTGCTCGAGTTAGGTAAACAGGCTTGAAGAAACGAGGAGGGAAAAGTAAAACCAAGGTAATTTTTAGCATCTCCTTTTGGTTATAGATTATTTTTCATAATCTGTTATTTGGTCAGCTGCTGGGACTGCTCAGACCTTATGGCAGGCATTGACATGGATGAGAGAAATGCCACAGATGGGGAAGGAAGGAGCTGAGAGCAGTGGCAGCACAAAGATGACTCACACATAAACATGACACAGGTAGCAAGGAAAACTGCTTGGCTGTACAGCTCAAATTAAAAACATAAAAATATCAGAAGCAATCTCATCAGACCTCTCATTTCTTTTCTTGCAGCTCAGAATTTTCTGGAGTTTTACAGTTGTCTTCCTTCATCCTGTTGCTTTCAGGTACTCCACCTTTAGCAGACCAGCTGCTTTTCTGTGTGTTACATCTGACAATGCAGAGCTCTTGTATTTGTCTTGTGTAACAATGAGCAACCTGATCTCTGCCTCTTCCAAAAACAGACATGGTTTGAAATACAAAATTTTCCCACACCATCCCCACCCCATCCTCTCCCTTGCAAAGGGACTCAGGTGGCAGCCCTGGAAGAACCTGTGGGCTGAAAGCAGGCAGAATCACAGAGCTAAGTTGGAGAAGACCTTTGAGGTCATCAAGTCCATTGCATCCTTGCAAATTTTTCTCTCTTTCCCCTTCACACATCAGCTTGTGTCTGCTGTATTTGCTAGGCACCCCAAGGAGACTCTTTGGAGGCTGCTGGTGGGCTACAGCATCACCTCTGTGCTTTGTGCACAGCCAAGAGCTGGTAGAAATCACTGTTAGTGCTGTCCCTAAAAGGCAAAGCTTAATGTCACCACTGGATGCCCTTCTGGCTACCAAGATAAAACTGCTGATGTTAAGCTCAGCTTAAGCAGGGTAATATGAGGAGTGTATACCACAAGGCATTTAGTGCAGAAAGATAAACATGATTTAAATGACTGAATGCTCTGCCAAATACAGCTGTGCACCAGGATCAAGACATATCTGAAGCTTAGCCTTTAATGTTCCTGTATGCTCACCAGTCACAGGATTAGAGTTGATTTGGGATGGGTACCAGCAGAGTTTCTGCGGTTGCTGTGTTTCAGGAGTGTACTGGGTCACTGCAGAGCAGAACAAGTCAGAAATTGTGATCTGTGTATTTGTGGCCGGCTGCAGGGCTGGCAGTCTGCTGGGTGGGTGGGTGAAGAGCCTGGCAAATATAAATCGTGAGGTGGGAGTGAATGTTCCCATCTGATGATAGACACATCTAAATGGGGACGTTAATTAGCTAAAAATATTACTTCTTTTAGCACAATAAAAAAGTATGTGAGCTGGTAAAAAAGAAAAGAGGAGGATTAATGGAACACATTCCTATGAGTCAGTGACAATACCCAGCTAGGTAGAGAGCACTGGTTTGGGTTTGGTTATGTTTTCCTAGATGAGCTGTCAGAAAGCCTTTCCTCATCAGATTTTCTTGAAAAAAGCAGATCTTCCCATGGTGGGAAAACAGATTATATATATATATATATATATAGTTAAAGTTAGAAAAAATAGAAAAATAAATGAAAACATCAATACAGTTATATTTGGCTAAATAGTTCCATTTCATAATTTATATTTTGCTTAGAGTCTCATAATTTAGTGCTGATTTTCCGGCAAGCAAGAGTATATGATCCTGTTCAGTCTCAGTGTCATTTCCACTTATTTCTGAAATAGTTATCCAGTTCAGCCAAGAATTAGATGGATTAGAGGATCTCGAAGATGAAAGTCCTATTTTGTGAAAACTCATTCAGGAGAAAAACTGGAGTCATCGCTTTTGTGGAGGAAAATTCACAGCACCGGGTCAATAGTTGATTGGCCTGATGGCCTCTTCTCAAACCAAATCCGGGGCTTAGGAGGAGTGCTAAGGCTGACTTTGCAGAGAAGGAAAATAATAAGGCCCTGTTGACACAGGGAGTAGGGGTTCAGGTCATATGCAGAATTAGGAGTCTGCTGGTAACAGAGGGATATTTAAACCTGTCTCCAGAAGGATCTGCTCATCATGGAGTCAGTTGTGTCTTCCCTTTCTTTTCAGCCCAGATGGTAAAGCCAGTTCTCACATGGAGATAAAATTATATTTGTTTCTTTTTTTAATTTTTTTTTTAATGGTGTTAGTCCTACTTTACCATGAATTCTGTGGTGGTGCATTGAGGTCTGTACTCCAGAACAATTCCTTCAATTCCCTCTGGAGTTATTCCTATCTCCGATGTTTGTGCACCACACTGTGGTATAGTGTCTTACAAACAATACAACATTAAGTCTGTGAAAGAGTCTCAGTAGGAGATGATTAATTTATAAGCATGAAGTTTTGTATTAAATTTATTTCCTACCCACCACAGACAAGTTCCTCTTTAATATCCCCTCTTAATACTCTGTGTCAATTTTCTGATATTGGATTGGGCTTTTCTGATATTAGCTCTTTCTTAAGTGGACAGAGGGATTTTTGGGAGCATCTCATTCATGCCTTGAGTGCCTGGAAGGAGGGAAAGTGAATCTCCTGAAAGCAGGCAAGTGCAGGATGGTGGCAGGTTTATTTTTTCTCTCACCTGCTCTGCTCCAGGAGCTGCTCTCACGCCTCTGCAGTTGCTGCTGAGCCCTGGCCCAGGGTAGGACCTGCTCTGCCAGAGCCTTGCAGGCACAGCTTGATGAGATGCTCCTTCAGCCGTCATGGGCAGAGAGAAACAGAGAGAGGAGCTTTAAAAAGCAAGCAAACCAAGCAAACCCAGGCATGGCTGCCCCTGTGTACAAATGAGGATGGCAGGAATTTCCCTGCCCTATTAGACCACTGGTCCTGCGTCCAGCCTCAAATCCCAGCCAACGCCAGATGCTCCAAAGTGTGGATGGAACAAGGCACAGTGCAGCAGGCAGCCATGCTGGCAGGAGGGGTGACTATTAATACTCACTGGTTTGATTTTTTTCCTACTTCTCCTCTTGGAGGCTTGACTCAATAATTTAATTTCAGCACATTCTTTTTCTCCCGACTTTGGCTCAAAAAAGGGTTTGATTCTTCCAGTGTAATACCAGTTTCCCAGTCATCTTTCCTAAGCAGCTGAAGGATTGACTGTGTTCTCTTAATAGCAGTTTAATTCTGTAGGTATTGATAGCTGGGGGAATTTATCTGCAGTTAAATCTGCTCTTTGGCTGTGTGTAGTAACTTCTCAGGCAGGTCATGTACTCCATTCCACTGCTATCTCCTACTCCGCTGTATATTTTTCTGCATTTTGCATTATCATTTGTTAAATACATTCCAACCTGCAATTTATCTTAGTCAGCAGTTTTAGGACCTTTGTGTCTCTCTGCACACCCAGGGAATTTAGAAATAAATCACTGCTCTTACTGGTTGTTTTTAATGCAAAAAATGTTTTAGAGAAAGTCAAGAGGGGCTTGGTCAATATTGTCTGGAGTCTCCTGTGCAATAGAGCATTTTCCATATGCTTTCCCAAGTGATAGGAGAATCCTGATTCAATTCAATTTTTTGTACTTGCTATTTTTAATTTTTAATATGTATGTTTTTCATTGAATTCAAGCTCTGCTGGTTAAATTTCATGTGTTGGAGATAATGCAGGCTCTAGTCAAAATTACTTTTCTACTACTTATGTGTTGATTTTTGTTGGCAGGTTTTACATAAAAAGAATCTTTCTGCAATATTTGGGAGGTTAGGTAATGCAAAATAAGCTAAGAAAACAAGAAACAGCACAGCTTTGTTAGGCAGGGTTTCTTAGATATTTAAAGACAGAACCTGTTTTTAATAAGATGTTTCCTAAACTACATTCCTTTGCTGAGGTGGAAACTGCATTAATGTAAGACAAACATGTCTCTCCTTTAAAACTTGTCAGAAAACAGGGCTCTTTGAAATGAGAAGGATTTGCATAAAGATCTAGGTCTCCCTCCTGCACCGCTGAAACAAGAGAAAGCTTTTGTGCGTCCGAGCCTGATCTTAGGGTGCCATGGGGTGTAAGGCTCCCAGTGCAGTGAATTACCCTTGCTAGGCTTGCCTGCCCTCTCTAATTATTCGTGGAAGGTGTGCAGGGGCTCCTTTGGTGCTCAGTGTGAGCGCTCCTGCCTCTGTGCTCCTCTGGGTCAGCGCCAGGGCACTCGGCTCTGTCCGGGCTGTGGTGGTGACCCATGGCCCTGCTGGCCCTTGGCTGCTGGGCGGGCTGGGGGAGCACCCCTCTCCTCACCACACACATTCCGGAGCCATAACTGAGGATGTTCAGGAGCAGAGGCTGTCACCCCCATCAATTTGCCTGTCGCTCTCAGCGGGGCGAGTCCTCCACAGCGCTGGGAGCCGCTGAGCTCCCAGGTAATAACGCGTAATAAATGATCGCGGAGTAAAAAAAAAAATTGTGGTGAGGATTGGGTGAAATTGATTCAAATGGGAGGCAATTGTCACAACTCATCTCAAAAACAAAAGCAGGGCTTTTAACAGAGCTGCGGCTATAATGCTTCATTATCGCAATCAAGTTTCTGTTGAGAACTAAGAAAGGCTGGGAGCTCATGGGGACCCCTCTTGATAGAGAAGTAACATTCACTTTCTGTTTGTGAGATTAGTCTACAGGTTTAACAAATTATAAATAATTGCTGAAATTAAAAATGATTGAATAATGCATTCAAGGGACAGTTTTCATATTAGCTAACTGGTCTGGTGTACATTCTGAGGAATTTTCTGCCGTGTTATTTAGCAGCAGGGATCAGAAATATTCATTTCCTCACAGTAAGATGCATCTAAGTTTCCTTAATTTGGAGACAATTAAGACTGGAAAGTGGAGGGACTGTTGCAGTGGAGTGATTCATGCCATACTTATTAGGAAACAATGAGATTACTTTCTGAAGCAAAACTAAATCTCCAAACTACTTATTTTTAAATAACTGCAGACTATATATGAACAGGGATAATCGGATTCAAGAGATTTTTCTGTTACTGAACCAACAAAAAGCTGACACATCTATTTGCTGTGCCTGAACAAAGTGAAGAAAAAACCCCAACAGTTTAGAGAAAATGACTTAAGCTTATAAGTACAACTGATCTCTGCATCTGTGTGTTAATACTTTTGGGGTGTTTTTTGAAGTTCTCCAAGCATTGGTAGATGAGTTATTTCAGCTGAGGCAGAGGGCAGAACTTTGCGGCTTGTGCTTCCTCGCCACTTCATCAAAAATACAGTCCCTGATACATACAGGCAAATTCTGAAAGAAGGCAGCTGTTATCCTGCCAGTGTGCCTACCCTTACCTATTTGTCATGGGACAAGGCTGCTATAAATGTGAATTTATAATACACTGCTACCTCTGCCTCCAGCTGGATGGACATCTTCTCCTCGAACTTCTTTCCTCTTCAGACAGACATAAGACTTTCAGATGGTTATCTTTCTGCCTCATCAATCTAAAAAAATTATTATCTAAATATTTTGCCAGAAAGTCCATTTGCTCAGAAATCTGTCAAGAGATTCTTTTTGGGTTTTATAGATTTATTGGCGTAAACCAAATTTCAAATAAAATTGTTCATGTGGGCTCCCAGGATGAAACCTTTACCAAAAAAACTTCTCATGACACAAACAGACTTTGGAGAGAATTAGGGAGTCACTGAAATAGGAGATGCCAGCAAAAATAGGGTTGAAAAATCAGTGTAGGACTGTCCCGTGCAGCCTTTGTGGTTTTCTTTGTCCTTCGTTGAGGTTCGAGTGTAGTGAGAGAGTAGAAGGAAAGAAGAGGTGAAGTCTGGACAGAGAAAGAGCTTTATAGAAATGTGAGGTCAGAGCATATGAACTGGACAGGTGAGAGGGAGGGAGAGCATGGGAAAAGGGCTCTGACCTTGTTGTAGTTACAGCAAGAAAGGAAGATGAACTTGTCCTGGAGGCAGGGAGAGAAGAGGAGCAGGGAAAGTGGGACGAGGAGCTGTAGCCTTTGCAGAATGCTTAGCAGTAGGAATAGTGATGAATGATCAGCTGTGCAACCCAGAGACAGAGAGAGCTGCTAGGCAGAGGCGGCTGCGCAGAGATAGCTACAGGGGAAGGAAGATGGAGAGATAATTACAGAGAAGTAAATCACAAAGCAATATGTCTGCATAAAGAATTTAAGTAGGAATTCATTAAGAATAAGATTTTTAAAATATTTTCCAGATATATTTCAGATCAGATAGAATTACTTTAGATATATGCTTTATATTAAGGATAAATGAGAAAGTTCCCTGCACCATCCTTCTGAGGGAGGAGTGTTGTGACGTTTGCTAGGAAGTACAAAGATTTTTAGAAGATAGTTTGCCTGCTTACAGTTGAGATCTCAAGAGAATCTGGAAAGTTTTAAGGCATCAATATAGTAGTCAGCAGCACATTGTTTGAATTCTCTCAACTTCAAGCGTAATTTTTGCAGATGTAATGGTTGGACACTGAACAGGTTTTGAAAGTGTGTCCTACAGCAGTAACACCATTTAAAAATCAGTTCCTCATCAAAAAATCTCCTTCTTTTCTCCTGAGATGTTGGTCTTACTTTTTTTCTACAGATTTATTAAAATAGAAGAACCTAAGGAAACAGTATCCATTTTGCCCAGTGACTTTAGGCTATAACACTGTCATTAGAGATTATTGGTATGCACCCAAAACCACATACCATCAGAAATGGGATGGATAGCTGGTGAAAAGTAAATTCAGCATGATCTCACAAAAGTCATCTGAACTGATAAGCTCTGAACACAACAACTGGATTTATAAGAATTGGAGATGCTTTGAAATCACAGGAGAATTGTTCGCTGCTTTTAAAAACTGTATCAGCAAAAGAGCTTTATAGAACAACAACAAAAAGCTATGAGTTGCAGGAGGTTTGGAATAACTTCACTTAAGATTCCTTTTTACTTGTCTAGCTGTGCTGATCACTGTGATCCTAAATGTAGAAGATTTTAGGAAAAGCAATTTTCTTATCCAATTTCTCAGGAGAAAAAAAAAAGCACAAGAAAAATACTAACATTCAAAAACTAGAAATGTAGGGAACTCATGACTGTTTGCAACCAGCTGTGAGCCATTACTCACTTGAGTAGTCTCACTGATTGCAGAGGGTCTATTTGCGGATGCTGGCGCTTACACCTGGGAGCAAAGGCACGGGAATCAGGCACCAGTTTGTGGAGGCAGGCTGGAGCAGGAAAAGACTGTTCTGACTGTGCTGGAGGATGTCTCCTACAGTCCCAAGCTCTGGTGGCACCAACTCCCACAAGGTTTGAGGGCAGCTTGTGCTTCACTACCCTGAAGCTTCTGCTCTGCACCTCCTCACTGGCCCAGAGGCAACAGGAGCAGTAAGCGAGGGATTGTGAGAGGGTTATTTGGGTTTTGAGTAAGAACAGCAGATCAGAAGGGAGAACAACATGAGATGAAGGTGCAGTTCCCAAGCTGGTCTTTCTTTTCCCCCTCATGTATCTGGTTTTTGCACTAACAACCCTCTGCCCCCTTGTTATGCTATTCACTCTTCTCCACACAGTCCCCCCCCTTTTCCTTTCCACCTCACCTGCAAATCCCACTCCTTTATCCAGTAACACTGCAACTCCCTCTCTCACTCACCTGTAGTCCTTTCTGCCACATGGAGAGACTCAAATTTTATTGCATGCCTGTTACCACACAAATATAATTTTCTAGCTGTTCCTGGCCCTCCAAGCACTGCCCTTCACCCCAACATGGGCACCTGTCAGCAGGTGACTCCTCCAAATCTGGCCTGTCGCTTCTGCTGCTGAATTGAATTTGCCTGAAGGATCTTTGGAAGGACAAAACTGAATTTGTAGCTGAGAAGCCTTGAGCGTTCCCATCTACAAAGGAACTGAGGGAAGAATCAGATTCGAAATCCAGCTTTTAGTGAGTCATATGCGAGACAAGTTTTACAGAAATGTCTTAAGTGGAGTGTGGAATAAAACTCGGAGATCTCAGCTAATAGCTCAAAGCCAAAAGAATAAGGCATGATGTGTTAAATCCCCTCGCTAAAATCTACTTACCTAGTCTAATTACAGAGATGTCTCATCAGGACACTGACATACCATATAGAACCTACTCCTCAATTTTTTTTATTGTGGAAGAAATTTATCGTGAGTTCACTGGAGAACAAATGTGACAGATGAAAAGTAATAAAAATGACCTTTATTCTTGTTTTATTTCTTCCCTTGGATTTAGGGCTTGGGGTGAGTCTGCTTTTGCAAAATATGCAGAATATAGTGGACAGGTACATGAATGCTAGCTATCATATGACTATGGAAAACTGGAAAGATTGAAAACTGGCCTAAAGTTATTCTCTTAAACTTTCCTTTTTTTCTCGTGACTACCCCTAATATTTCTTAAAGAGCATTTTTTGCCTGATATAAAATACAACAGAAAAGATCAAAAAGTACTGTACAACTAAACACCGTTGGAAGTTTTGGCCAACTTCAAAGTGTCCCTGGGAAACCAATATCCTGTTCTGGGGCAATATGTTCATTCAATGCAATGTTTACACAAATACTTAAGTCTATGATAAAAGAAATACTTTCATGGATCAGAGACCAAGATCATCATAAGCACCTAATTTCAATTGATTTCTTTTTTGTTTTTAAATGCTCAAAGTGCAGGGAACATGGACATTTTAAGACAGCTGTCAATTCATGTAATTCATGTAATTTTGAAAATATTTTTTAATATCATCTGAATTGTGACAGCGTGTTCCTGGAGTTTATTTCTCCATCTACAAAGGTAGAGATGATCCATGATTCTGTTCTCTTTTTAAATGGCTATTTTGATATTCAAGTCACTCGAGCTCAGTGCTCTGTCCCAGCTGTAGAAATTTTCTATTCTTTCAGGTGATTGGATAGAGTCACCAGGATATATGCATCTCTGTATTCATATTTGTTTTTGTAAGAGCATGGTGCCTGGAGAGCCCTTCAGAAAGCATTGAATAGCTTCTTGAAGGTCTAGATTATTAAAAGTGTGCCTCACAGAACCTAATCTTGATGAGGATTTAACTCTGATCAGCTGTGTTACAATCAACAAAGAAAAGTTTCTTCACTGTCTTGCCTTAGTGGCCAAATCCACTCTGTGTTAAAGCAAATCTGCACGAGGCCTTTTTGCACAAAAGATGGCAGAACATGGCAGACATATCACTCCTTTTTTATTTTCCTTTACTATCAGGCTAAAAAGTAACATCCTCTCAGGCTTTCTCCCTCCCTCCCTTTTTCAGACCCAGTTACCAGTTATTTATTCAATACATACTGAACTATTTCTAACGCTGAAAGTGAGCGCCTCTGATCACTCCTGAATGCCTGTCACTCACTGCTAGAACACCTTCCTTGAAGCTGGAGAATACAGGTTCAAACAATCTCAAATGGCATTCCCCCTATTTCTGTTTATAAACTTGAAAATGTCTGCAGACCCACCAGGCTGTGCATCTGCTGAGCCCAGCAATCCCAGAATGTGTCAGATTTAATCTGTGTGGTATCCAGCATGTCTAAGACATGCTGAACTCAGAGTACACTTGCTCTGAGTTGATCCTGAATCTACAGTGGCATTTGTCTGGCACTTTGGGGCGTCCAGACTTATTGATCAGATGTTCAAAATCCTCAGGTTCCGCCAGATGGAATAATAATTCCTCTGAAAAAAAACCTCGAGAAGTTTGACTCAAAAGGAAAATTTTTCTGGGTGTGCCAAAAGCCTGAATTTGAATATGCAAGAAGTGCCAATGTGGTGGACCTCGGCAGAGAAATGCAGTCATTAAATACAGGGCAGCCATGACCACAGCCTTAACCTTGTTACAAACAGCAGATCAGGACACCTGTAATTCCAAGATGAGGCAAAGAGTCTTAATCCCAGAGGGACACCTCTCTGAAGCTCATTATAATGCACCTGCATGTCTTGGACAGCATAAATGTGTGTTTTGGGAGGCTTAGGTGACTTCTTCAGCAAACTGAGGTTGGTGAAAACCATATATTTATGTCAATTTCTTCCACCATCCTGCATGTACTCCTCACCCCAGGCAGGGGATTGCTGTGCACAGCGAAGAATCTAAAGTTTGGGAATTTGAGCCTAAGGTTGGAATTTATGGTTTTACAGGTGGCTGAGTTGATCTTGTGCCTTTCATCCAGAAGGAAGTGATCTCGCTTTTTCCTCCTTCATGCAGAACTTTGACACCTGTCAGATGCTTTTGGAAGAAGTGTTTCATCTTTCACCTTTTGGTGGAAGAGGACTTTGAGAACAGCTCACTAAATGTCTTGTGCAGCTCTGCTGTGAGCTTCACAGCCTATGAACAGCAAGCAAAAATGACTTTTCTTAATGGATGTCCACACTTAAACGACAATGAGGAGCTCAGTTTTTCCAGTAATGGAGATAAGTATTGCAGACAAAACTGGCTGGGTTATTATCTAAGCTAGTTAAAATATTTCAGACAATGTGGTAGGATTCTGGAATGCAACATCTTTAAATTGTATATTATGTGTTGATCACAGCTGATGGCAAATATATGTATTGGCTGAACTGGGCACCCTCAGAAAAGCAGAATACTTTTATGCAATTATTGCATGCAGTTGGGTATATCATGCAAATATGACTAATCCTATATGGGCCCTCACATACCAGATGGGGCTTTTCACATCTAAAAAGGGTTGTGCTTAAGTCAGATGTAAATAAGACTTTCTATTGTTTTAGATTCCCAATTCTTACTAAGAATAATGAATATGATATTAGATATCATGCATTAAAATTTGTTATTTAAAATATGATACATGATATACCCAGTGAAATTTATCCTGATGAAGGAAAAAAATCACCAAGAGATGATAAAAACTGTAAGTCACACATGAATTACCTGGAGAATAGAACTTCCTTCTATTGTATATAACTTTTATAAAGATAGTGGTCCCACTGAAGATTTCATATTGCTAGTTCTAAAATACAGCTGCTTGCACGAGCTTATGATAATATAAAAATGTTGGAAGGGGAGTTAATTCACTCCTTCATAATGGTGAAGTTGTTGAGCTATGACAATAATTTCTGTAGATTATATATTT
>WBMY01016136.1:1013668-1080683 GCA_013397315.1 Donacobius atricapilla
GGGGGGGGGAAGTGCTCCCGATGGTTGCTCATTGGGCTGAGAGGGATCTGGGTTTATTCACTCTGGCTCTTCTCCCAGAAATAGATGGTTGACCTAGAAGATATTCAAATCCAAGGTTTTTTTGGGTAGAAGCCCATTTCAAGCTGCAGACCTTGTCGGTGTCCTGGAGCTTGGTGAGAGGGAAGCCTTGACCAGTTGCCTAAAGCGTGCCACTCCTAGCCATGGGTATGGGCTGTGTCCTGACAGCACCTGGGGGGCAGAGGAGTACAGCCTGCCCAAGTCTGCTCTGCAGAACAGATTTGCCTTTTGACTCAGAGCAACTACTTCTCCGATTCTTTGTCAGTTTCCTCCCTTTTTTATCATTCATTCTATTTTGTATTTATTTATGTGACAGCGAGTACAAGAGCACTTGTAAAATGCCTGTGGCAGATTTGATCTCATAGGAGCCTTCAAGGCACCGCTCTCCCACAGATAAGTTAATAATGACCTTAATAACCTCAGAGAACTCGTGACAAGGTGCTGCAAATTTGTAACCAAAATATCTAACCCAAGGTACCTGCTTGATTGTGGTGTAGCTTACCACAGCAACAGGAGAGTGCTGTGTCACTCAAACATCCTTCAGTTTGAGGGCTCTCCTCACGTAACAGATAGGCAAAGCCATTACCATTCCACACCGCTCAAAAGCTCCTTTTCCTCTCAATTTTCTTGCTGAAATTACCTTTGAGACAACACTTCACCCCTCACTCCTATTAAATGATTACACAGCAAGAGCTATTTCTTAAGTGGGATGATGTCTCTGAATTTGCAGCGCTATTCTTTTCAGGGTTTGTTTTTTTGTTTTTTTAGTAAATATTTGGAGTCCCTCATTTTGGTTCTTTGTTAGACATTATGCTACACATGTGGGCTCTGGCAAGTTGAGGGCTGTGGGAGCAATTCTGATCTGAAACAGCCTCGTGGTAAACACAAAAATGAGTGCATACCAATTTCAGAATCTCTCCATCTCGAATTACCAAAACAAACAGCTTTGAAATTGGAAATGTGTTTACCCTGGCCCTTCAGTCTGGCAGAGCAGCCTTGGCCTCGTGGAATGGAACCTTTGCATTTGAAACATCACAGTCACTATCAAGGTTTTGAGACCAAATATGGAGAAGACTGTGAGCATTCTGAATAGAAATACATAAGGAAGGGAGGACAGAGCTGGCTGGATCCACAAGATAATGCAATGCCCTTCTGTTGTACAGGGTTAGCCACAGAGCTCTTCATTTCTCAATGCAATCACTGTTACTTCAACAGTCTTGAATTCACTTCTTGAATTCTATAGTAATTCTATTTTTTAGAGGCATTGCAAACGTTGTAATGGTTTTGTCTGTACTCTCTGTTTGTTGGCAATAAAATAAGTCAGATTTTTTTTAAACTCTACCATTATCAAGCTTGGAACTTTTTGACAAAAACCAATCTGCCATGCTTTATAATTTAAATTATTAAAATGTAAGTTAGAATTGCCAAGTTTGCAAATTAAGTGCACACAGGGAAAAAAATTATGACCACTGACTTTAATGGCTAAATAGTTTTATTAGATCTTCTGGAAAGATTATGGAAAATAGTAATAAAAATCTGAAATAGGTTACATTAAGAATTTTTGTGCATAGTTAAAACTCATGCTCTTGGCATAAATTTTAAATGTTGTGTGGTTGTCAGGGCTGACAACTATTTTACACCCATAATTGGCCAGAGCTGGCTGAAAATAGTTTATCTTGATATTATTATAGACCAAGTGCCTAAACATATTGTAGCTAAATTCAGTGTATTTATAGGGATCCTAAGAAGCAGGTAATTAGTGCATTGCAATTTTATTTCCAACATCGACCAGCGATATGAGTCTGTGAGCCAGCTTCGCAGATGGCATAGTCAACTTTGACTCCATTTATTTCATTGTGATGTCCTTATTTAGCCTCATGACAATTTCAGAATCAAACAATATTTTGGAATCAAGTCTATAATTTCGTCTTTTTCCTTGATGATCCTGAACCATTCTGGCCAGCGCTGTCCCACAGATTTGTGCTCATACTCTGGATTGCATTCAAGGTGCAGCTGGGAGCTGGTCCTGTTTCTCTGCAGGTACACTTAGGTGCTACAGAAAATTACAGTCCTCCCCAAAGCTGTGTGTATCTTATCAGGATAGGTTACACGCTTATGTGGAAAACAGATTTAGCTGAAGATCCAGCAGACACAACTCTGAGCATTCTTGTGTTTGCCTTCAGTCTGGCTCCAGAATGATCCCAAAGACTGAACGCCATGGCTGAGGCATGCAAGGAGCACTCACAGTGCTTTACTTTAGTTTGATCCAGGAGGAACCAGTTTCACACTGAGTCCGCTTTGGTATGCAGACCAAGGCTCGGTGAATAGCAACTGCCAAAATTCAATTGCTGGCCTGAACCAAAACGCTATTGTAAGGCATTCTGTAAAATACACTCAAAATCACTCTGAGCCTGGAGAGCAGTTTGGACAATTTCACCTTTCAGCAGTCTGGTTTCAAGTCAGAATCTACAGCCTAACTTCTATGTATGAGAGGTAACCCATGACACATTTCTGGAATTCCTTCCAAAGAGCTCCCATTATCTTCCAGCTTTTTTTGTTTTACAATGTCCAGCCATGCCTCCCTTTAGAAAAGGAAAGATGCACTGATTTGAGGTTTTTCTTTTCTTTAACACTGTAAAAAAAAAAGGACGAATGTATGAACATAATTACTCCAAAAATACAGTGCAGTGAAGGAAAGAAAAGCAATGAATTTTTCAAAGACATGATAATGCTATTGAAGAAAAAGTAGCTAGAAGAGAAAGTAAGAATTATTGAGGGCTTCTTCACCTAAGATTTACAGTATAGAGAAATCAATGGAGTACAGGATTTCTGTGTTTGTGATGATATCAAAGCTGCAATAACTGTGTAAGTCAGCTGAGATGAGTTTGCAAGAAAAGCTTAGCCAGTCCTTGTCTTTGAATTAATTGCAGTGTTAATGAACAAGTCTTCATACGTCTCATGCAAACACTTTAGCCTGATACACTGCAAACCCCTGAAAGGCTTTACTCTGTTGGAGCCAATGAGCACTTTAATAAAATATTGCCTCATACTTCTTCATTGAACCAGTCATGAGAGATCTGGTGACTTAAGGAGCACCAACCTGGTGAATGCAGTGAAGACCTGAATTTTTATCATGGACAAACGGTGTCAAGTCCTTGACTCGAGGCTTTTAGGTGAATAATATCTGAAAAACTTTGACTGGCAGCTCCAGTATTCCTCCTTGCATGTTCTAGCATGACAGCACAACAGTTCCCCTCACCCAGTGAAGGTAGGTGCCATGTTTGAGCATACACTGCCGAATCAAGCTTACCATATCCAATAGCTCTCAGGCTTCCAAGATATTTTTCCAACTCTTTGAAAAAACTCTGGGCAGTGCTGGTAGAAGAAAGTGAGCAAAGCCAGTTCTTCAGTTGTAGTAAAGTTTCCATGCATACAGTAAGCAAAATCACTCAGCTCTACGGTAGCAATAGATTTACAAACCACATAACCTATTAGGTAAAATGATTTATAAACAGTTGCTTGTAAAGTAATTTGAGTTGATATATCATTTGGCACCTCATGAAATCCTTTTCACCATTATGTGAAAACACAGTCCTATCAAATGTTATCACTTTTTCTTGGTCACTGCAATGTACATCATTCATGCCATCTTCATCATGTATTGCATTTTATTTTCTTATATATGATATGTACAGGTATGTCTTTGTGTGTGTGTATCCTCTGCATTATAAATCTACATCCACACACGTGTATGTGTGCGAAAGTATCTATATATAGAGAGAGAGAGAATCTGTGTGAGTGTCTGTGCGCAGACATTCTGTGTACAGACTGAATGAACCTCAAATTAATGTTTCATGGTGTGGTGGTTGTTCTTTCTGGCACGAGGGATGATCACATAACACGTTTGCCAGGATGCTGTGGAATAATTTCTTTGTGGGTTCTATGAAGGGCTTGCCTGTGTTAAACCTCTTTGTGAGCATATTCTTACAAACCAAGCAGGCTGAAAAACACTGTAAACAAGATACGGCTTTCACATACTCTACTAATTTTACTCCTTGCTGTGACATCATCCCTATTTTTTGGAAATTTTGGTGATGTTTTGCTCTGTTCATGGTTACGATATAGCCACTTCTAACAAAATTTGAAGCAACTTTTGGTCTTATTTCATGTGCTTAGGAAGATGTGACCCTGGCTACACTCTCCAATGGCTTTTTTCCTTTTATAATTTTCTGCATCATCATCAGTCACAGATGAGGTGAACCTTGCACTCTGCAGTGCCAGGCCTGCAGGCAGCTGTTAAGGATTTCTGCTGCTGGGACTACATGCAGAACTTTTCATCACTGAGTGTCTTCCTGACTGCAAATTGGTAACTTTTAGTTTCATTTCTCTGCTTGAATTCTATTGCTTTGCAGGTTTGTATTCTGGGAGTGCCACACTGGTTTAGAATTCTCTCTTTGAGACACGAGCTCTGTCACAGCTGAGCACATATAGCATCCCTTGTGGTGTATGAGACATAGAATGGTCACTCCTGCTTTAAACTTAGACAGCGAAAATAAATCCTCTGTCACTTTGTGCCTCTCTTTAGTTTCTTTGCAGAGAAACAGCGTTGAGAGGAAAACTGCAGACCATGACTGCAAACCACCATATAACCTGTATTAAAGCAAAATGAACTTAAAAACTTACATATGACCAAGCTGTAGGAGTCCTCATCCATTATCTTTATAATTCTACCTGCTAATGAGTTCTGTGACTTGCTTCTGGACCAAAATGCGCCTTACCAGCGTTAATGAACCTTTATCGCTTTTCCCTTTAAAAGTTTGTGATCTGAGCTTTTGGGCTGGAGGAGTGTTGCTAAAATAGATGCTTTATAAAGAGCTGTTAGTCTTGTGCAGCCAAAGGTTTGACAACTTAAGGGGTTACTGAGACCATTTTCTGGTATCATTTCACGTTCCTTAGGCATCTCCTTCAGGGAAAAGGAAAGATGATACCCAGCCTAGTTTTCTCCCAAACCTGTAAGATACTATGGAAAAAAATATTTATTTTATTACAGGTCCAAACAGGACATTTCCTCTAAATGTTTTTTTAGAAATTATTTTTACGCTATTGCATCTCAAGGCTGGCAAATATATCAGTATATGAATGTGAATGGTCATAAAAATGCCTGCATTTGTGTTTCTTAGACAAGCTGCCTAATCAGTTTAAGGAGTTATTTATTCAAACACTTACTCAGAAGCTGAAAAAATTTCAGGCTTGGAGATACATTATTCTATGAACTGAATTTAAAACTGCAGCTGACTTCACACTGAGGTATAGGCCCTGGTTTAAAGAATGAGAGGCGGACTATATTTTTTCGTGACATTTTTGATTGGATTAACATTGGGTACAAATAAAGCTATTCTGTATCTCCGAACACAGACATTTTTCAGAAGGACAAAATTGCATACTGTTTAAATATTAGATATCTGTGTCAAACGTTTCTTTTGTACATATTCTCCCAGTATATTGGCATTACCCAGGTTTAACTTTCTGCATTTCTACTTGAGGAATCTGAAAACCATTATTCGCCGGCTTCGGTTTTTTAACATTGATAGTTTTGTCACGTCATTCATTACAACCTTCTGCTTCTCTTTGGAAAGCATTACTCCACTGGAAAGGAGCAATAGGATTTCACGACAGCAGCACGTTAGCCAAGACAATCGATTACAATTGTAATTTCTCACAGATGTTTTAACCCGGTGGGTTCAAATTGATATCCAGGTAAGTTTTAAGAGACTTCACGGAATGGATGTGCATCGCCACTCTACATATGGCTGTCTTCCTGACAGCACCACGTATAATCTGTAAGGAAGCACCATATGGCCTCAACTCAGATGAGACAGCACCACTGTGTACTAGATGAATTTCTCTAAAGCTGAACAGCAAAACTACAATGCACCATGCTAAAGCGCATATGTGAGGAAACTAGGAGTGTTATAAACACAGGTGACAGCCTGGCAGGCTTTTCTGGAAGCATCACCTGTCCTCTCAAGATGATGCATGATGAATAGATACTGGCTGTACACGTTCTTCATCCTTCCTTAGTGCTTGGTGGTGCTCATGCTACTTAAGCTCTTGGGTTCTTTGGTAATACAATTAATAATGTTGTCAGTTTTGACCTCTAAAGACCTCTGCAGTAAGTTACATTATTTTAGTTGGTTGACTCTAAATCTGTGGGAAATGCATGTATTATAGAGGAGATTTCTTAAAATTTGTGTTTCCCACTGGGCTGTCATAGCAGTTGACATATGGCCTCGTGTTATGTGTAAAAGTTATCGCTGCACAAAACCCACTCCAACTCACATGGGATGTATTAACAACTGGCTTAAATAAGAAATCTCACAAAGAAATTCAAGTACAGGCATTTTCCTGGGGTCATGGAGAGATTTGGGTCTTGCTAATGTTATTCAGTAAGTTGCTCGTGCCTTGGTTTTTGTAAACTGGTGCCTTGCCACTTTTCACCCAAATATCCTGGTGTTTGATATTTTGCTGAAATATCTGTGGAAAATCTTGTTGAAGTGGGTTATGATGTAGTGCTTCCACTGGGGAAGTAAAGTTTAAGAGAAGAAAGAAAATCGGTTTCTTATATGAGACAACTTTTCTTTTTAAAATGCAAATACCAAGGTCACTGGAAGCAAGTTTAACACTTATTTCTTTTGAGCCCAGGTGGTGACACTTTTGCAATGGGATGGGTGTCCAGGTGAGATAGCCCTGCCTTTGCAAAAATAAGATTTTCTTGAGGCATTATTGAAAGTATGCTATTTCTTTAACCCAATTGTTGGCTGTTAATTGATTTTGACTACTGATGTCTTTTCCCCCTCATTTTTAATGTACACTGTAAGTGTTTGCTTTGTTGTTGTTGGGGGTGGTTTTTTTTATCCTATAGCAACTGCGATTTCTCAACTGCTAGGGCAACATTTTCCAGTAGACTGAACTTAAAATTTTACAACTGGAGGTGAAAGCTGATCCAGTACCCAGGCTGTCAACTACCCAGTCCCCACACAACACACTGTCAGGCAACTCTAATTTATGCAACCTTTGTGAGGTATGATGGAAAAATATCTCTCTGACACATCTGTTACCATCATTCTCCTTCATCAGTGATATCACCTGTGAAAACATAGTCCAGAACTTCATTGCTCCCACCTTCTGCACAGAACTGATGCTAATTCCATTTGCAGAGCAGGGAGAGATGAAGGAAAAAAAAAAAAATCCTAAACTAGTGAGACTGGGTGATTTCCCCTTCTTTGCTGGAGTATTTCTTGAGAAAATGGTGTTGTTGTCTGGTGTGTTAAAGCAGAAGTATAACTTAAATTTTTTAACAATAAGACACTGAAAATTAGGGTGCTGAAGACCTGACCTTGACAGGTGTGAAACAGTTGTCCTACAGGTCTGGCCAAGTTCATCTGTTCTCTGCTGAACATCCTAAGATGGTCAAGAACCTTTTAAGCTTTCTTGTTCCCCTGCAGTCACTGAAGCAAAAGACCTCAGTGCTCTTCTGAACAGATCAATCATAAGAAGGCTTTGGCTGTATGGAGGGAAAAACAGATCTGGTAACACAGAAAAAAAGTGGTTTATGCCCTTAGTGAATGCTGGCTATTCACCTCAAACTCTGTGCAGTTTTCATGCTACCTGTTAAAAAACAGCTGTAGAAAAAACTGAGTTCATTGGGGAATAAACAAAAGTCACACAGAGTAAAGTAGAAGTACAAGATAAAATTTAATAAAAACTTATACACGTTTGGGGAATTTTTTATCCCAATGCTAAACTGACCTTGGTTTCCATTGCCACAGGATGAATAATCAGAGAGGTATTGATGTAGAAGCAAATACAAAAAGATACAGGCATTTAGATGGCATATCATTGTTTTCTGCTTATAGTAGCATAAATTCCTATGAAGACTGTCTGGCTTCATGCTTCAAGAGAGAAAAAAAAATTATGCTTTTATTTAAAATACTTGATACACAGAAAGCAGAAACAGATCATTGATTTGGCCCATGATATGATTGTTTTACTCTAGGCATTATTGTACTAATAATTCTAAAATATTTGTAGTGCCTCATTCAGGTTAGATGGGTTTTGTTTTAATTACACAGAATAGTCTTAATAGGAATGTCATAATCATCTTTTAATATCAAAAATGACGTACAAATAATACAAATAATGCTTCTCGTATAGCAATGAAGCTTTGGTGATATCAATATGTATATTTTCCTTTTCTTCTAGTTGTTCTAGTAGTTCTCTGTTAGGTGGAGGTCAGCACTAACAGACACTAAATTTGAAATTGTATCCTTAGTCCTGAAAAAAAAATTAAACAATATTTTCTTTTTCATAAAAATAAGAGCACTAATTCAACAGCACTGTCTACCTCAGTAGTTGCAAGAGAACACCAGAAAAGTCTGTCACAATAATTCCCACACAAACAACACTGAGGAGCCAGAACTCCTCCTGAAGGTATTTTTTTTTATGGCCATCCTTTGTGCCATTTTATGGCCATCCAAGTGTTTCTTGCTCCAAGATAATACATCAGGCAAGCAGAGGGACTAATAGTTTTACTTTTTTGACATCTTTGGATATATTTTGACTCATTTTGAAAGGTGTTATGCAGTGCTCAATTTTAATGTTTTGGATTTTTGTCACAGAGTTGGAGTTTGCTCATTTGGCTTTTCTTTTTCTAAGAATTTTCTTTTTCTTATGCAGCTTCTTTCAATTAATATCCAAAAAGATAAACATTTATATTGGATATCTGAAGTGATGAGATGTCTTCAGTATTAAGGCATTGATTGCCACAACAATTGCAGAAATTGATCATGAGGTCTGTAAATTGAGAGGCTGTATTAGTGGTACTCCTTTCCTTTGGCTTTTAGACTTGTGAAGGTGGGTAAATTTCCCCACTGAGTTCCAAATAACAATATCTGCCTGCACTCTTGAGAAGTAACAGTCTCAGCAAGCAACAGTGGTCATGTAGGCAGAGTTCCCCTGGTCTTCCAAGCTGACAGAATTTTCTGGCTGATATTTGTTTATCCATGCACTCATAGGTGAATCTTTTAAACGATGCAGTTTTCTTGAATATTGAAAATGCATAGAGGTTGTCTCATACATTTACAACTAACAGGTCTGGTGGTTATTACAAAAAAACTCTGTAATCTGCCCTATTAGGCCAAATATTGCCTAGATAAGTTGGTTAATTTGCAGCTATCACTGTGAGCAAAGTGGAATAATTTAAAGAGAGCTTAGATGGGCTGACCAAATAAGCTGTAAAAAATAAATAACTGCACATATTTCTTTAAGCTGTTTTCCCTTCCTGCTGCCCCTTTCCTTCCAGTTCTTTGAGGTTAATTCCTTCATTTCTTTTTTCTTTACATTTATTTGTGGCTTTCTCCACCAGTCTCTCTTCTTTGCATCTCTCAGGTTTCCTCCAAGGACAGCCTTCCTATGTTTAACTATCGTTTTGTCAAGGCACACAACATATACATCAGGGAACAGAAAAGCATAATTTACCATCACTCTCTCTGCAGGCTATATGAGTTCTATTTTCACATTGTCATTTATGTTTTAAAACTCCTCAGATTCTTCTCCACTCAGGTCTGCTTCCTTTTAGGATCCCTGGTAGAGCAGAAGAATGTGATTATTCAAGGAGCAGCAATCCAGGTTAAAAGTGGAGACAAACACAAAAGATTTCTGTTGAGGGCCAAGAAAGTATAGAGTAGAGAAAATCAAAGCAGGGAGTCAGGCTGAGGAAGCAAACAGCAAGAACCAACAAAAACCCACAAATGGTCTGTTTGAGAGTTCCCTGCATCATGCCTGTGGCTGCATTTCCAGATAGTTGACTAGCACATATATCCCGTCTGGAATGGGAGCTTGTTCTCACCAGCATCTTTAACTTTTCTCACACCAATGTATTTTTTGTGCCTCCTCATCCATGACGCAGTAAAAAGCAGCTGGTAAATAGAGCTTGCCACCTAGTCCAAAATAATTTCCAGCAAAGCAGTTTTAAACTACAAAGGGTTAAAATATCTCATTTCTACACCACTGTCCCAAACAGTACCACCACCTTTCTTTTAAATATATTCCTTCTTTTTATTCCTCTGCCTGATTTAGGCTTCCAGTCCTATTTAAGGTGGAAAACACTCCTGACTGGGAAGCTGATGTGAGCAGACGTTTAGGTGACATGACTATATAGGAGAAAAGAGCTGTAGCAGGTAGGAAAAACAAAGTGTAATATAATGCTAAAAATATCTTTTGTTCAGGATGTCCACATAGTTTAAAACACAATGAAATCAGTTTTGTATGGCAATTTTATAGAAAAATCACCTGTAACTACCATTATGTTTTACAGTGTTCTTCAGTATTTTTTTTTTTAACTTTTGTGAGGGGGGATTGCAATCTTCTGACCATCAAAAAGTATTTCCATTCTACTCTTGTTCACTTTAAATACATTCCACTGCTCAGGCCTTTCACTAGCTCAGTAAAACGTTTCAGATCTGAACTCTATCACTCCATTGACTGAACTTTGCAATTTAAAACTAATGTGCTGTTGCACTATCTACAGGCCCTCCTAATGGACAACTTTAACATTGTTTAGATGCCAGGTAATTTGTTACAGCCTGAATTTCCTTTTCTGCTTAATGGCTGAAAGTTAAATGTTTGCCATCAAAACCAGTGGTCTGTTGAACATTGATCCATGTGAGAACAGTGAACCTATGTCTTTGCAAATTTGTAAGTCATCTAAGAGGCAAAGCAAAGCTGACCTCGTAATGTCAAATCCCATTTAGAGCTGGTGAATAGGTTGGAAAGAAGGTACTTGATATCTTTTGAGCAGTATTAAAAATACACTACTGTGCAGAAGGATGAAAGCCTCAGTAAATTAATGTAGGGAGTCTGGCCTTTAAAAGTAATTTATAGTTGGATTTTGTATTTTAGGAGGAACGGGATGCAGTTAATAAGTGTTGTGACTTCAGTAAACAGTTTCTGAGCACACAGGCTTCCAGATAAGTGTTAGAGGCTGTAGCTTTGCCCTTCTGCGCGCACCATTTTATTTTAAATTGTCTTTCCTTAAACCTCATTAGTAAATGCACTTTCTAACCTCACTCAAAAGTGGTAACTCACATCACTAAGCTAAGGCATCCATTTGGAGTTGAAATATATATCTAACTGAATTTTGCTAAAATATGAAGTTTTCTTTTAGTCTGTATTTTGCCTAAATTCTTCTTATTAACTGGCTACAGGCCACAGCAGCTCCTAGGCATAGAGTCATGAGGCTGGGGCTGATGCCTCACTCAAGACTAGTTTCTAGTTTTTCCGTTTCCCTGTCAGGTGTCTGTGCTGTCCTCACTCAATAAATTCACTCTCCTGGATGTCAACTGTGAAACTTTTGGGGCTTCCAGACTTGCACCTTTAAGACCTGACTCACACAGCTTGCAATTTTCTGCACAGTTTACTGGATAGGTATCCACTTTATTTGGCTAAACTAGCAGGTATCGTTGTCGTTTAACATTAATATTTTTCAAAATGGGAATTAAATTTTTAAGGACTTTTTTTTAACACAAAAACAGCTCAATAACTGAAAATGAAAATGTTTATGTTGAAAAGCTTTCACTTGTAGGGCTTGCAAAGGCTCTGAGCAAATGCAAGAAAGGTCTTCATCCACTCTCTTTCCAGAGTGTCACTGCACTGTTTTAAACACATATACACGGGCAACACCCAGGGCAGGATTTGAAATGGAAATCAAAAGTTCTTCTGAAGGGCAGTAGCAATTTATCAGAATTGTCAGGGACCAGTGAAGAGGATGGTTGCTGGATGTAAAAACAAGATGTGACTCTGATGGTTGTATGTGCTAATATATTTATGAGTTTGGGCAGAAAGATGATCAGACACTTCATCTATGCCTAATGCAATTTCATGCAGATTCTCACCAGTTGTGACCTCTTTGCATTGCTCCAGAATGTTATGCCTGAAATAGCTTGCCCTCTTCATCCCAGTATTTTTTATTAGGCTTCTGCTGTGGCCAAAACCTACAAAATCTAACTATGCAGCCTGTGGAGTGCAGTGCTTTCTGAGGAATTTAAGTGGAGCCAAAAACCAGGCTCCAATTAGACAGCTTGCTACATTCTCACCATGGAGAGGAGACAGCATGTAAACTACCCATATGCATTAATTATAATCTCCTCCCCTACTTTCCATTTTTCAGCTTGCCAACTCTCTCTCTCCCCAAAATTAATTCTCCTGCCCTTCCTTTGTGGCTAAGATTAGGAGGTTTTGCCCCCTGAAGTTAAAAGGAGATGAGCACGGCCAAAAAGAAGGCTTTTCTGTGGGGACCCAATCAGGCTGGTGTGCGTGGTTTTGTGTTGGTTTTTTTTGTTTTTCTTTTTCACTGAGTCATTGGTGGTTAAGAGTGACAGTGGGGAACAATTAGTGTT
The DNA here is from genome assembly GCA_013397315.1 of Donacobius atricapilla. Lineage (NCBI taxonomy): Eukaryota > Metazoa > Chordata > Aves > Passeriformes > Mimidae > Donacobius > Donacobius atricapilla. The sequence continues at coordinate 1,026,202 of WBMY01016136.1, forward strand.
TTCATAAAACTTAGACCTAGGGCTGAGGAGAGAGCAGGAAGCAATATATCTGTGGTGAGTAAGCCTCAAGAGCCATAATTTCCCTGTTTGTTTCAGTTCAGATGAGTGCCATCCTGTTGTTTGTTTTATAAACTGTTTAATAAACTGTAATGTTTATTAACAGTAATCCATTAAGATCATCTCCTTTGAGACCTTTCCTGTACAGTCAGTGCTCTGCACTTCAGTGAGGAACCCAGTTTTATTTTCCTCTTGTTTCTTGTTTTGCACCAATTCAGAAACTTTAATGATTTTATCTGAACTTTTACACCATGCTGCATAGAGAAAGAGATCTTAAAGCTGTTTAGACAACCTCTGCCAGCTTCAGATGTGTCATACAGAAAAATAATGAAGTCTAAAATATGGGTATGTGAGCCCCATCGTCTGAAATTGTAACAGCTCAATTTCCTTGCTAGGATGTGGGAAAATTAGCTGTGCTATGTCATGTGGTGGATCGAGGTGGGAGGTAGCACAGGTGGTCATAACAACTGCAAAGGTTTTATTACAGAAGGCTCTGCTCATTTTTAATAAAATTGTCCTTGAAACGCAGCTAGCCAGAAATTAATAGGAAGCTTGCAATGACTTTTTTTCTCAGGAAAGCACTCTGAAATTTCACATAGTGAAAATAACTTATCAGGGCATCTAAACCGAGTTTTATTTTAAAATACAGTTTTTAATTAAAGTTTGCAATTCTGAGCCTGCTGCTAGTACCTGATATCTTGCTAAAAGGTCACAGCACTGGTGGCATTAATGGCATGAGAAGCTGATGTAGGAGATTATGAATGTTTAAATTGCAGTTTCAGTTTATCATTAGGAGGGGCCACAGCCATTCCTGGCTGAGGACAGGTTTAGTGATGAAAGTGAGGTGTTTGTTCTTTGGCATGGCTGCTGTTACGGGAACCAGCCCCTTTCCTGGGGTGGGTGTGAGCAGGGAAGGGGCAAATGGTCTCAGCCTCCTCCTTTGGGGAGGGTGTTGCTCCAGCAGCCCCAGCAGTGGTGTGGTGGGGATGGTGACTGGGGGGCACTCACAGCCTAACCCCTGGAGAAAACAGGGGCTAAAAACAAACATCACCTTCCTGCCCAAAGCTTATGAGTTGTCCTTACCAAGAGCAGGAGCTGCTCCATGCGGCTTGCGTCCCTCACTCTTCACGCGACAAAAGTGACTTTGCCGGAAAGCCTTGAACTGGATTGGTTCCAGTTGTGTCTTGAGATGTAAACAGAAGATCCTTGAGCTGCTTCACTGCAGCTGATGATACAGGGGGGCTGTGGAGCTTTGGGCGCTTGCCAGAGGAGATGCAGCTATTCTCAGAGTGGCGTTGCAAAGAGCTAAAGAGGAGCAAATTTAATTTGGAAGCTGTGAAAGGACCTCACAAAGTAAGGCAGAAGTAGATGTTTATTACCGGGAGGGGGCTGGCATTGCTGTTTTCCGAGCTCCTGAGGCAGCCCGGTGTCACACCTTCTGCCTCTGGAGCGTATCCGAAGGAGGAAAGCAGAATGATGAACTTTGCGCAGCAACTTGAGTAACTTTGCTGCTGCCTGAGCCAGCAACATGAAGCTGCTGCTGTGCAGGGCAGGCAAAGGACAAGGCTCCAGTTTGGCATGGAGGAAGATGCTAAGGAGGCCTTAGAGCCAATGTTCTCCAGCAGTAAGCGCAAGACTAATCCATCCGCAAACAACCCCAAGGATAGATTGGGCACAGCCTTATTACTCTGGTCATAACTCTGAATTACTATTACTTTAAAAATATATTGGTCTAGTGAAAGCTGAAATTAAGTGGAACATATTGCCACTGCCCTCAGGGATCTGGCATGGAAGCACCACTGAAAGCAGAAATGATCATTTGCAAACAGAACAGAAACCAGAGTTCTGAGAGTCGGAGGCACTCGCTTCAGAACATCTGCCAGATGAGCCATGGCATAAGCTGCAGCATCAGATTATATGTGTTGGGCTGTTGGGTTTTGTTGCTATTTTCTTTTAAAATTGCTGTTTGGTCCCCTATAAAGCCATGAATCTTTGCCAAAGACAGTGCTGAGGGTGAGGATCCAGATGAAGTAATTATGTCTAGCACAGGGTCTCTGACAGAATATATTTCCAAACTTGTGTTATCAATATGAAAGTGAGTTAGGAATAGCAAATTTTTCTAAAAAGTATAAAGGTGGTCAGAATGCTTCAGAAAATAAACAAATAAAAGGGCACATTTAAAAGGTTTTCATTAAGGAATGAAAAATCTGAGCCTTGGCTTCAGCCATATTGAGGAAACGACCATGGCAAAAAAAATACTACCTGAAATAGCTGAAAGTAGCTATAGAGTGAGATTCTAAAAATAGTCTCCCTGTTTACTTTTCTTGTATAGAGAAGAAACTGCCTGTTGTAAACAATTATTCTTATTTTTATGAAGTATCATTTCAAGTAAACTTTCTAATTTGGAGCCTTGGGAACTGCAACACTTTCCAAAGAAGTCTGTGGAAAGAGGTGGTGACAGGCAGAGGCCTTAGGTATGTCACAATGATATCAAAAGGGACTTCTGTCACTGCAGAGAAATTTTTGCTCGGGCAGAAGAGGTTATGTCAGTGTAAGGCAAAATGGGAGGGAAGCCCAAGACAGTTTTATATGGGCAATAACCTCCCCTCGATGAGCTGGCTGAGCCTGGGGACGTGATTCTTCTGGTGCTAATGAGCTTTCTGCTGCCTCCAAACACCAAAGACAACACAGGGTGTCTCAGAGATTAGCTGACTACAGTTAGGAACTTGCTTTCTTGTGCTGGAGACTTTTTATCATGCTGACTGCTGTCAGGGCTGTGTTTGGTTGAGAAAGGTGGAGGAAGTGGAAAACTGTTATTCTAAGAAGATCTTTGGGCAGAGCTCCGTGTTAGAGGTTCAAGGCCAAGCAATAGATCTTGGAAACTGAATGAGTTTCTCAACACAGCTTTTGTGTTGCTCAGCAGCCAGGAAAACAACCTAAGGATAATGGCTTTTGAGAGAGGTAAAAACTAAATAACTTTCGGTTTTCTCATTAAAATCTTCTCATTATTTAAAAAGATGTTCACCTAAGACCGCAAGCTGCTGTTTTGTATTTCAGACTTCCTCTGAACTTGGGCCTCTGAGAAGTTTGTGCTGTTAAGCAGACAGAAAGGGCAAAAAAATGGAAGGAACGGCTTGCTCAAGGTAACAAAGCCCACCCAGGAACTAAATCCAGGCTGCGTTATCCCCCCACCCTGCATGCAGCCTGAGGATGCTGATTTGGCTACTCTGTATTAGTGAGTGACACATAGTTTATACTTATGAAAAAAAGTACAGTCGCTGATAAGAGTCTGGATATGCTTTGTCCTTTTAACAACAAAGTTAACCAGTGGAGGAGGTTTTGCATGTAAATGAGGTTCTCTTCGGGTTTCAAATCTAATCAAAGTGGAATTCAACTTTCTTCTAAAGGATATGCAAACTAGTTGGTCAAACATCCTTCAGCCTCTAAGTTTATCACCAGCCTGACGTCAGTTTGGAAATCCCAACTTTCCTAAGAGATGATAAATGTTATCTGCCAATCTCTTCCACTGAATAAGCTCTGTTTGATCTGCATTAATCACATTTGGCAGAAGCTGTTCAAGCCTGCTAGCAGCAATCCTGGTGAACAGCTTGGCATCATTGCTTAATAATGAAGTGGAACGGTATGAAAAAAAACCATGAAGGAGCCTCCTTCTCATAGCCACCCCAAAGTTAATGAAACACACATTAAAATGTATGGTTTGAAATATTCAATATATCTGGAACTGTCTTCTTGTAATCATATTATTGCTCTCAAGGGCAAAACATATCCCTTTCTTTTTCACTTTTCTGTTACAATGATATGTGTCAGAAGTGCACAGAAAGAGAAATACCAGATACTTCTGTAATTTTTGATACTTTTTATAATTTTAACAAATGAGTGTTCGATGTCCTGAAATAATCTTCACAAATGTCGCCCAAGAAAGTTTGAGTTTTTATCGCTTTCATTCCAATATGATCCATCACAGTTCAGAGCTCAGCAACTCCTGACATTTTTCTTAGTAAGGGGAGAGGGCCTGGGACAGGTCCGTGCATCACTTCAGCCCAGAAAACCCTGTTTTGGGGTGGGCTCTCTGGATATTTAAGCAGTGACTAGAACACATGCTGAGAATTTCCACAAAAATGCTCTGTCTGTTTGCAGGTTCTCATCCAGAAAATGCTTCAAAGCCTTTTTCAGTGACTTTTAGTGTGTGGCTGCGTTAAACTCAGTGGGACTGTTGACACAGGGAAAGTCTAGCACAGAAATAAGGAATTGATAGAAACATCTATTAGAGTGCTCAGGGAGAGTGAGAAATGTGCTCCTGGGGGGCGACATGGCACCTGCCTTGGTTTTGAATAAATGGGAAGTGGGAGTAATAAAGAAAGTGAGTAGAGGGGGAACTACAGACTGGAGTCACAGCACTGGAAAATGGGATGTAAGAAAGGAAGAGAAAAGAACAGAGGAGACAAAGTGAAAACAGTGAAAATATTTTGTTTGCTTGTGGCTAGATGGGGAAAATAATGATTTTAAGAAGAGAAAGACCTTCTCCAAAATCTCCCATACAGTTTCTGGGTGTGCAGGGCCCGCTTAATGCAATGACTTGCGATGTTCTATTGAGGAATCTCTCCTGTAAAAAAGAACATTGGCAAAACCAGCATGATTGACGAAGGAAAAAACACCAAATAACTCTTTCCCCCTAGAAGAGATAGCGGACTTCTCCAGAGACATTGAAAATATTTCCATGTTAGGAGTGTTGCAGGGATGTAAGGATAACATGGCTGATTTTTATAAACGTTCATTCATCTCAGCTTAAGCCTTGAATTTTTGAAACTAAAAGACAACTTAAACACGGGTTTTTTGAAGCATCATCATCACCATTTTGTGGTCCTCTGGGTCTTTTCCTAAACTTTTATTTCTGAAGGTCGAAGTTGCCTTAAAACATATTAATAAGTAAAAAAAGCATATTCCATCCTAGTGTTCAAATAGATTCAATGAATCCATCCTGTTAAAATATAAGCTTCTTCCTCTAGCCTATAATATTCACTACTATCGGGTTTTTTCCTAATTAAAAACTGCGTAATTTGAGTCATGAGAGACACGCCCTATGAAATCACATAACATTATAGTTAAAGTAGCAATGAACCTTCTTCTTTTACTCAGGAATTGCATTGCACAAAAGTTTCACTGAAGGGAAAGGCTTAGAAAGAAAAAAAAAAAAAAAAAAGGAAATGAGGGCCTAAACATACATTAGATAAGACATTAGCATGATGTATGACATTTTTTCTGAAGTCTGTGTATTTAGACAAGAAATTCAAGGAGGAAGTAATGAAGTTACCATGTTTTGGAAGATATGTCTAAATACTTCAGTTTAGTGCTGGCCACAGAAGCTACTTTCATTCTTAAAACAAACAAACAAGTAATCACTGAAATTTTACTTGGATACTTGAACTTTCACATTAGACACCTGGAAGTCTATGAAAATTTTTAATTAATTACTAGTGGGCCAAAGTATTTCCTATTACTGGTAACGTGTTTTCTTTCTTGCAGGCACCTACACTGATGCCTCATTAATTTAAAGGGAGTTGCTACATATTCATCTCACTTTTGGCTATGCCCACAAATAAGTTACATTTTTAATTCTATTCCATTAAAGAATTGCAGTATCCATATGGCAATATATATGTAATGCATACGATATTAATTCAAATTACTCTCCCCTCTCTAAGAAACTGTCAGTTTAATGAGACATCACAAATAAAGTTCAATCTGAAAAAAAAATCTCTCACTTATAATTGCTCAAAGCATGCATTCTCTCTCCAAGATTCATTTTCACTGCATGTGTAATGTTTTTTAAAGTGGTGTTGAACGTAATGCATTTTACTCTGAACACTCTTTGCTTTCTGGCTTGAGTTTCCTTCTTGATATGAAAGGGAAAAGTTGAAATTGCTTCTAGACATGTAGGAAAAATCTAGAACACAAATTCTTTACAAGGTTTTGAAAAGTCAGGAGTCCACTATGTCAGAAGCAGTTAGGCTAATCAATAAGGAGACAATGTTAATTAATTCATGTGCTTGTACAAACTTATGTATAAATATATGTATGTACATATAGAAAAATATATGAAGTGACTAAGGCCACATTCTTTTGTCTGTTATTCAAAGGAACATTTTCTAAAGCCTCTACTGAATACTGAATCTGATCACACAAAACAGGAAGACTATAATAAAAGGAAAGTATGTATATGATGAGAAAGAAATGTATGAAAGAAGAACTATCAAAAAAGTATGGACCCAAAATAAGGGCCAGTATGGAAACAAAAAATTATGGATAAAATTTTTAAAAGCATTTTATTCCCAGGTTCCAAAATGGTAAACTACACTGAATTGAATTTTACATCCATGTCCTGGAATATTTACTCTCAGACACGTTTTAAACCCAGGAGTCTGAAAGCAACTATTGCCCCAGTGCATTTTTGTTAGGAACTTTTGTATCTAAACGTAGATGGTGAGACAAAGAATAATTTATAATGGCATGATATATACATATTGGTAACCACAGTACCTCAAATTCTTATTTTCCTTTTGATGTTTTTCTGGGATTTGTGTAAATGGCAAGGTTCCTGCAATTTCAGTTCTCTTAAAACAACTGTATGTTTGGAAAAAGATAATTTATGAGGAGCAGGGCCGTTTTGGAAACATGCAGCTTTTAGTATCAATCTGAATTTTTCAGATAAAGGGTAAAAATTGTATTGAGTAATATGGAACACAGAAGACCTTTTCAAAGGTTTATGTAAATAGCAGGAAACCATTTAGACTGTTCTTTTTTATTATTATTTTGTTTATTAAGATTAAAGGACTTATTGCTGTTCTGAAGAGGATCTTCAGTACCCTGGAGAAGGAAAAAAACTCTGCTTAGGAATTCAGGTACTGCTTACAGACACATGCACTATGGTGTAAAATATCTGAGGATACTGCTGCACAGGATGCTTAAAAACTTGGAAGGTGATTGGCAAGTTGGAAACCTTTCCTTGCATCAACATAGGTTTTATTAGCCATGTATTTATATCTTATAGAAAATGGTTATTATTTATGAATAAATTCACTTAGCAAATCAAAACTAAAATGCTAAGCAATCCTCTGTCTTTCTTTCAAAACATCTTGTCATTGCAGGACAGCCAGGACTGTGAAGGACCTGGAGATTAGGAGGTGATCTCAGGATCATGAGCAATGAATGCATGTGCATGCTGGCTAAATGGTCCTGATCAAGATGTTATAAATATCAGAGGCAAGGAGATGTAAAAGTGGTGGAAACACACTTCTGAAGATGGTTCATCAGGATTTCTGGTAAGCACATTTTTTTGGCTTCATTTTCTGCTGTAATCACTGATGTGGACAACCAATTCCCCAAATTTTAACTTCGCTACTCCAGGTAGCTGGGATGCTGAAGTAAATGTACTTATCCTTCCAAAGGAAGAAACCAGTCATTACCATGAGAGCTCGAGGGTTACCAGTCTGAATTTTCCTCTTATATGGATTTGACTCTCTGGGTAACCTGCCAGGTCTCTCTCCTCACCTCTTTTCCTTTTTCTCAAGTCTCAAGTTTGCTGTTGGTATTCTTTTGTGCTTGTTAAAACACTGTCACTCCTGGTGATCACGGTTGAGTTTTTACTGTAAACTTATCTAGAACTTCTGACAGAACTTGAAGTGTAAACAAGTAAACAAATAAGCAAATAAGTCTGGTCAGAGTGATGGCAGATTTGTACTTGTCTTCCAGGTAGCTGACAGTGACTCAATTCTTTCCAAAGAAATGCCAGCTTTCTTTGAGCAAAACTGCATTAGAGTGGGTAAAATGATATAAGAACATTTTAAAAAACAAAGCAGAGCATAAAATGCAGTCTCACTTAAAAATCCCAATTAAAAACTAAAAAGAAACAGACATAGTATACTTGAGGTATTGGATCACACATGCTGCAGGTAAAACTAACAAAGCATCACCTGACTCGTGGAACAGGAAAGAAACCTTGTCTGAACATAAACAAATGAATCTGACAGGATTATTTTTGGCCTGTTTTTAGAGAAAAAGAAATGCAGACATCCCACTACAACAAATGCAGTCAGAAGCAATGGTTAGAATCATTACTCTTGATAATTAGAAAAAACTGAAATCTTTTTTCAATATTGAGATATAATGACAAGCACCCCGGAGTAATATTTCCTTTTCCTTGACATGTGGGAAATTTTTAACTTTTATTTTAACGGTGAGAGTTATACTATGGAATCTAGAATTTGGAAGAACATGGATTTGAACATGTGCAAGTGCAGTTTTAAAGTTTCTTTTAATGCAAGTGGCCAAGATTCTTTTACCTCTTGGTTTAACCCTCACATATGGTCAGGGGTCCTCCTTGTACCTTTATTACTCAGGAAAAAAAAAAAAAAAAAGTATCAAATTGTGAATGTATCAGAGTTCTGATGGTGAATACAGGGACTTGTCTTGGCAGTGTTATATCTTTGTAAAAATGCTTGCCAAAAGATGTGATAATATTGCCACATCACATCTCTCAATCAACACAGATTCCCTTTAAGGACCTTGGCTACTGTGTCTTCAGGGAAAAGATGTTTCTAGGCCTAGGAGCTCACACAGCAGGTCTTCCTCTGTTTTTACTCATGGGATTTTCAAACACTCCCCAGTTTTCTGGAGATAAACTAGACAGATATATGCAAGCTAATTTGATTTTTTGTTATGACAAGATTAACTTGATTGTTATGACTTTGCAGTTTTGAGATCGAATTCTGTCATCATCTATCTTGCCAGGTGATGCTTTTTTCCTAAGAATTTCAAAACTAGAACCAGTCCAGGGTTAACTGTATGTTTGACTGCCCACAGCATTTATTCCAAGGTATCTCACTAAGGCATTTGACCATCAGCAATCTGCTTTATCCCTGTGGCCTTCATCCCTTGCTGTGAAGATGGGTTTATGAATTAAGCCCCTTGCCATAATCAGCTTAACAACTCTAAATTTAAGTTACTGTTTGCAGTTGCTGTTGTCTCTCAGGACTGACAGAGTTAATGGCAGCCTTCATCAAACCCATGAATGCTTTTCCTGTACACAAAATAACTGCAAGAAAAAGAACAGTGAAGCTAAGAACAAGACGATTAAGCTAGCATCTTTAAACAAGGCATGATACATAGCAGGTAATAGCTGTGAAACAATTCTTTGATAAAAACACATTCCTGCTTTGTCTTCAGATGCCTGTCCTGCTGTGAGCTCACGGCTAATTGTTTAAAGTATTTCCCTCTAGCCTCTTCCTTTTATTTTTTTTTATTCCTTCTATTTTCATGATTAGTAACAGCTACTGCTTCACACTGGTACAAGCAGTCAAGTCTGAACAAGTATCAGGCTGATCCACTCCTTGTCGTCCTTGTCCTTAAAGTCCTTGACCTATAGTGGTGGACATGGAGAAGTTTCATCTTGAACTGAATATGTGGAAAGGAGAACCAAATTTCTGTGGTGTATTTGCACCTGAGCTTTTTAATAGAGACAATGAAAGGAGCATGCATTTGTTATTGACTGGGGAAGGAAAGCTAAATTCTCTGCCATCTGGGGATTTTATTGAGCAGCACTCTGAAATATTCTAAAGTGAAAGTGAGCAGCCTGATCCATGTGTTGGACAAGGAGAGAATGATTTGAATTAAATTTGCTGCTCTGGGCTCTAAGACAGTATTGGTCATCATAACCTTGGAGCTAAAAGAGGTATAATTGCTTTCCTGTAATTATAGGTGAAGTTCATACAGGAATAGTTCCTAAAAAGGTGAGAGAAGTATCCACCAACGGCCAATTACTGCAAGCCAAATTATCTGCCCACCGAAATAGATACAACCCCATTGACATTAGAGGAGTTTTTTCCACTTACAAGAGCAAAGATCTGCCTTCTTACTGAGGTTTGTTGTTGTACACATTCTGCCCCAGGTCATTCTGTAATTACTATAGAAAATAGTGTACTTACTTGATAACTTCTTTGAGCAGAAAAGCAATTAGCCTGCCAAGTGACTTGATGTACCTAAGGAGGTACTGGAGTTTTGGAGGCTGGAGGTTTCAGCAGAAATAAGTGGAAGTGAAAGAGGGAAAAAGCCTGACTGGCAGAGTACAAAGGAGAGGTCTGGCTAGGGAGATAGAGATGGCCACTTTAGGAATTACAGTTCTCAACAAAAACTCAAAGCTTTGAGGCAATACCAAACTCAGAAAAATATTTTGCTGCCAGCTAATGGTACAGGGCCCTTGCAACAGTGAGAAAAACAACTGGAGATTCTGCCTGAACAATTTGTTCAGGCTATTCTAGGATGGTGAGCAGTAGCCACATTCTACAAGATCAGTTGTCACATCTTTTTGATCTAAAATATTATTGGTGCAAAAAGGAAAATGATCCTTCTGTACAGAAGTGATATTACCTTATGAATATCATTGCTAATGTGTAAAATTCTGCTTGACCAGTGCTTCGGCCAAAGTTTAGTGGATTAGGATGCTGCTGGTGAAATCTCAGTATATTGGGCACAAAGGCAGAGATGGAAATGTTAGTGGATAGCTGAGATTGTTGCAGTATTGTTATCAAAATAGCACAAAGTGTTATTATTTTGTTATGGAAATCGAGACAACTTCTCTCAAACAGAAAATAGATGCAACACATGATGGACTGTGCAACGTCTGAAAAAACTGCTTAGGTGGTTGGGAATTGAAGGATAAATTAAAGTGCAGCAAGCCTAAAGAATAATAACCATTTTTTGACTCTATTAGAGGGGAAAATGATTTTGCAAAGTGTGATTTACCTGGTTCCATAGAGCAGGCTGTATTGCAAGCCTCCGTTGTGTTTTCTTTTCTCTTTATAACTCTCAAAAAACAATTTTGAATCAATATGATGTAGAATATTGGAATGTCAGTATCTATTGAAAATGAATTGTTTTCTGCTGATCTGATTTAATTAAAATCAATGCAGATATCTTTAGAAAAATGTTTTCTTTTGGGGATGAAGCCACATAGGGTTATTGGGTAAATAAAATGCTCCCAATTGTCTTCTTTTTTGGAGAAAATGTTTATGTGATTGAATTTCTGTTTATTGATAGCTAATATTCTTTTTTATTCCATGCAAACTAGATTAAAAATGAAGAGACTCATAATTCACAGTAAAATTTATTTTAAGAGATGGGACTACATGTATATAAATATGTAAAATAATTTTTTTTAGACTGCACATTACTGGCGTTAGTTGGAACAAATAGAATGTTAAGCCCACATATGTCTAAAAGCTTTATGTTTTTGGGGAAATATTAGGATTGTATTTCCCCATCTACATTTAAAAAATGAAAACAAAACAAAACAAAAATTAAAACCAGCCCCTTAATAACACAAACTCATTTTTAAATCCCAATCAAGTTCCTAGAAACCTCCTACCAGCCTGATTCGAGTTTTTTAAGTCACTGTAAGTTCAAAAGAAAGCGAATTTGTGCAATGCAATGCCTCTGAGGAAACAAGGAACACAGACTAGATCCAAGAAGAAGGAGGGTTAGTTTTTTCTTCAGACAAGCATGCACATTATCTAGGTTCATAAATTCTTCTTGAAATCTTCACTTTTTAAGGTAGAAAAAAGGGAGGGGATGGGAAAGAGTTGCAAGTTGATATTTTTTAAGGGAAACTTTTGAAGTTAGTTTTCATTTTCATTTTAAAAGGAGAAATATACCTTCTGTGTTTAAGAAAGTAAATTCTGGGTAAATTTAAGTGGCCATCAAGCTCTGTGGTGACAATAACCCCAGTAAGAGCAGTTTCAAGACAGAATTCACTTCACGCATCATCTCAGAGGATGTATGACAGCAGGAGTTCTCACTGCTCCTCAGAGACTGCAGCTGGTGGGAGGCCTCCTGAGGGAGCAAGAGGAACAGGAGCACAAGAAATGCAGAATGTCTTATAAGCACCAATGGTTTTATCCTTTCCTATTTTCTAGCTTTTGTTGGGACAAAATCCTGCAGACTCATGTGCAGGGATCCCACACATCTCACCTAAAAGAGTGAAATCTCCAAAGTAAGGAAAAGACTCACAAGTAGTTTTATAATAGACGCATATTTTTGAGCACGTGTCACTTTTTAGGGATATTAGATGTACGAACAAATGTAATGAACTAGTTAAGTTCAAGTGTAAGCCTGTCATTGCTGCAAGCTGGGAGTAAGATTTGTAGCCCGCAGAGTTCACTCTGCAAGTATTTGACACCCATATGCAATGTCAAATAATTTTCTAGGGCCAGATAGTCACGAATAAAAGTTCATAGATTAATTCCACAGTTTTCTCTGCTACAATTTTTAATGAGTTCTCTCACTTAGATAGAGATTTACATAAGGCAGCCTGTTAAAAATTAAATTGAGATACTTCCACTGAATCTGAACATGCTGTAACATCAAACTCTACTAAGGCAAAGTAAACTTCAAGAGAATTTTTTTAGCAACATTTAAATTTTTGCATTGGTTTTGGAATGCAATTTAATGACAGTTTTTTGATCTTGTAATGGTTCTTTAGATACCTTGAAGAAAATATTGCTTTCAGTCTACACTCAGCTGTAATGACTTTTACACGTATTTGTCCCACATATTGCCCTCAGCCCCTTCACTCCAGTGTAAAAAATTTAGTGGTGAAGCCTGTACAAGGTAGGCTGTGTACATTCACAGGTAAAAACAATTTTAATGCAATTAAGTCAGCTAATTGTGAGAGTCCAGCTTGGAGTAATGCTTGTCCTGTCACTATAGAAAACTGTACCCAAGGGGAAAATGTCAGGGGATTATCAGAGGTGACTCCTGATACAAGGTGTCCTGACTACTTTTGTTATTTCCAGCCATGGAAGTTTCACAAACTCACACTCTTGTAAATCACTGTGCTTGCTTTGATGCATCCCCTGCTTTTGATTTCATTTACAGCAGCTTTTCCTCTCTCATTCCACATGCTCTCAAATTACCCATCCTGGCAGTTGTTTGCAGTGAGCCAGCATCACAGTTTTAATGAGCTGGTTTGTGGAATTTTTTTTTTTTTTTCCTCTGAAGACATATCAGGCATTGCAGACCTCTAATTAGTGGTACTTATAGTTAAAGTTCAATAGTCAAGTCTTTTGAGGCATTAAGAGATTATCTTCTATAATAGCACTGAAATTAATGAAAACCATCCTTTTTTGCTTCTCATTTCTCAGCTTTACCGATATCAGGATATAATTTGGTGTCATGGAATGTGTGCATTATGTCTACAAGAGGCTGTACTGGTGCATTGGCACGTCACCAGAGCAGAGAGAAAGCTCTTGTCTATCAAGGAACAATGAAACCTAAAAAATTGAGTGACTCAAAATGAATGTGTGTGTGTGTTTGTTTCTGTCAGGGAGAACTTCTACTTTTTTATCCTTGGCTATGATCTTGCAATAGATCAAGTTGTCCCTTCTCTTTCATTTGACTGACAGCAGAGCCAACACTTGCTGAAACTTTTTTTTCATTCCTCACGTTTCCTTTCCCTTTTTTTTTTTTAACTTCATTTTTCTCTCTTCCTCTCCAGAGATCCATCACAGCAGCATGCAGCTCCCAAGTGTAATCTTTGATTTGTTTGGCAGAGTATGTCTAAATCAAAGAGAAGGGGCAGAAAGTACCCTGACTGATGTGAAACCTAATAATGATTTTCTTCCATAATCCCTCACAGAGTGTCATTCAAGGAAAAGCTAAATAATTACTTTAAAACAAGACCTCAGAGTTTCATGATGATGTTCTGCATGTCAAAAGCTCATTCTGTATCTCAGATGCAAGAAATAGTCTGTCTTGTCAAACAGTCAGTCAATTAAAGAAAAAACAAACAACCAAAGAACAACTCAAAGTCCAAAACAAGAAGGAGCCAAAAACTTGAAATATTCCCCAACAAATCAGTGATCCTAGCTAGCTGGAGGAGCCATAAAAATTGATCCCAGATACCCCAAATATTCCTTTCTGTGATTAATGTATTAGAGTAAAAGTCAATGAAGGCTGCCTTGAGTTACTTTCCCACCAAATTAACAGTATTGAGTTGTCAATATACCTCAGCTTTACAGATCTTATCAGATGTAGCTAAAATCTGCAGTGTAGGAGCATTTTTTTTCTACTGTAGTGTTCAATTGAAGAGTGATTTCAAGTGTTTGTTGTCAACATCAAAAACATTCAGCAAACTTTAGACTCTTGTTTTTAAATGGAGTTGCCTATGTTTTGTAATTATGGAGTATATTTATTTATCTGTAAGGTATGCAATTCTACTTCCAACACGTCTCTTTACTAGATATATCACTTTGCTCACCCTATTGCAGCATATTTTGGCTCATTTAAAGAAGAACCGCTCAGTCCTTGAGTGCAGCTCTCCCAGGTTTCAAGCCACTGTAAAGGAAACATCCCAGTGCATCTTCATGAGCTACACTCCTGTGATAAACCTGTGGCAGAAGAAAAGGTGTCAACATTTCTTCAAAGGTGAATTCATTTTTTCTCTTGAGTTCTTCACCATTTTTTAATATGTTTTTTGCTTTGGTCACATGCCCTGCTGCACGCCCTCAAATGCCCTATGAGGAGAATACTTGGAAGCTACAGCCTGAGCCATAAATCCCCAGATGTCCATTTCAGTCTGGACACCCCCTTGGCACCCAAACTTTTATCTTCTAAGCTGTTTGACTGCTGTGAATACCCAGTGGTACAGCCATCACACCTCAGCTAATGGAAAAAAATCTCATGCCCTAAGACCATTTTCTACATTTTGAGAAGTTTGTTCTGCTGGGCAAATTCAGTATTGCTTTTGCAATTGCAGCAGTGATGGGAACTTCAAAACTATAACCAGAGGAAATTATATCAGTCTCTAATTTCTGAACAACTTAATAACATGTCTCCCATCTGGGAAATGAAATGCTTCCTTTCTTAAATATCACCTTATATTGCTTTCCTACCAGATAATCATCCTTATTAATAATTAGAATCACAGTTGCCTTCATTTCCGCTTTATTGTCTGTTTGGCCCTCTGAATCTTGGATATTTTTGTAGGATGGTGGCAATGAAGTGTTTCTTTAGCCTCAGACTTGTGAACATCTGTCTGCTTAGAACATCACACAGGAAGGGCTAAGCTATGAACTGAAATTACTTCTGACCAAGGAAGATCAACAATCGTACTTCCATTCTCAGGTAATTTCATCTTGGTATAATTGTAGGGAAGCAAGCATAAGCATTGTTATCCTATTGTCCTAAAACCCAGTCATCCTCCTCAAAAATTCACTTTGTGTCCACATGCAGGAATGCACTTCCTGTATAGATTATATGGACTATAGCCTTGAGTCAACATTTCAAATGCACATTTCTTTTGGGAACACTTGTGCTGCTCGGGGTGTTGTGAATCTCACTGTTAATTGGAAGTCTCGTTGTCTTTGTTCACTTCGGAGAGAATTTTGGCCCTAAGCTGAATTTATGAACACAGAATTTGGTAATGGATTGCTCTGGCCTTTTCTTTGCACACTTTCACTGTAAATGCAATGAGAAACCCAGATTGCTGAACTATGGACGTGGCCATCATTTCTGCCAGGCTTGATTGTGCTCTATTAAATAATTATGCAGACATGAAAAAATAGCCATAGAGACAATGGTGAAAAACCTCAAAGTACCAAAGGAATGAAAGTTAATTTTATTCTCTTTTCTATTAGGCTATTCAGAAATATTCTGGAGTACTTTATGGAATCATTAAAATACATGCTTATTTTATGTCCACATACCATTTAAAATTATACCAAAACATAAATATCAGTTATTATTAATTTTTTTCATGGTGTGTATATATGAGTTAGATTTTGCTGTTATTAGTAATTCAGCTGGTGCGTAAAGTTACACAAGACTGCATAAAAATAGAATCCAGCTTGTTGTAATGCTTTTTGTATTCAAACCATCCCAAAGTATTGCACAGAATATGTTGTTGTTAGGTGTTATTAAAGACCTCCCATTAACTAGGAAAAGCTGTTTGATGTCTTCAAAGATAATTGAGAAGAAGTTTCTTATAATAAGTCTAGAATGGAAAAGCACTCTCAAACAAATTTATCCTACAGAGAAAAAGCCGGGGAGAGAACTGACTTTTGTCCTCTCTTGGTCAATAGATGCTATTAAATCTCTAAAATCATATTAAACAATATTTTAGGGAACTGACTTAAATCCACAAGGGGAATAAAAAAGAATGAAGGCAGATATTTATTCTGAAATTTCATACTGTTGCAACTGTATTTCAGAGGCTGATGACATACCATGAGCATGTTATTATTCACTTTGGTCAGACAGCAAGGGTTAAGATAGGAATATCATCCCAGGCATTAGCCATTAATCTGGGTATCTCATTGCTTTACTAAGGTTTAGGTTATACAGATAATAACTCCAGGCCATATTCTGACACCTTTATTCATGCTGAATGGCATCTGAGGCAGCATCAGGTCCCACAAAAATCAGAGGGTTATTTACAGGGAAATGCATTAGTCAATGTAGAAGAATATTGTCCTTTGGCAACATCTGCAGATGGAATTGTGCTGTAAAACATTACTGCACCAGCCAGAGCAGGGTGTCATAATGGCTTTGTATACAAGTTTGAAAGAGATTCTGAGATAGTCGCTCCTGATAATGTCATTTTTCTCTCTCTTTCAACGCGTGATTCCTTGCCACAGAGGTGTAATGACAGTACAACACTAACATTTTATCAAAGAATGACAGTCAAACCATGGATAGGAGTTATCAAAGTTATAACACTGAGACATGTTTGGGACTCAAAGTCAGGAAGAAATTCACTGTGTTGATCTTAAAAACTGTTTTAGTTTAATGTAGACTGCTTTGTGATTCTGTGGCTTCTTTTCTTAGTTGTATGGTTTTATTGCTATATTCTGAAAAAAAAATCACAGACAATTCTTTAAAAACGTACTTTCGACTTCTTTTGAAAGTAAATTAGACTCTTTTGGAGCCATTTCAGTCTACTTGAGTCCATGTGATAGCCATAATATTGGAAAATATTATTGTAAGGCTTCTAACTGTAATATTTGCAAATGGTGAGTCCCACTTTAATAACCTCAAAGAACTACACTTACAAGAAACTGGCTTTTGGGGAAATTAAAATAGCAGAGAAAAGAAATGGCAAAAATTAGCAATGGAAAACCTGCATTTCAAGAGAGAACAGAAAGAACGTTTTATTTGATTTAGTCAGATACCTAGTTTCAGCACGATGATAGTAGTTTGTGTAATCA
The DNA here is from genome assembly GCA_013397315.1 of Donacobius atricapilla. NCBI lineage: Eukaryota > Metazoa > Chordata > Aves > Passeriformes > Mimidae > Donacobius > Donacobius atricapilla. The sequence continues at coordinate 1,043,535 of WBMY01016136.1, forward strand.
AAATCCCTCACACCAACAGCTAATAACCAATTGTTATTGTGTACTTCTTGATAGCACAAAAATGAGTGCACGCCAAGTACTCTTGCCAGCAGATGATCAATTTTGACTTCAAAAACAGGAGCTCCAGGAGAATTTTGGGCTTGACTTTAGGCATCTCCACCACTTAGATCTCATGGTGTTACATCTGTGTCTTCCGCGAGATTTCTGAGGGAGAGGCAGGTGCCTGTGGGTGTGAGAACATCCCAGGATGTCTTATAAGGTACTGAGGGGAATGAAGTAGAAAAAGCCCCGCACTGCTGGCTGTGTCTCTCAGAGGTTTCCAGCACTGCAAAAACCCTGGGGAGGAGCTGGTCAGATGTTGATGGGAGCTGCTCTGCTCTCCCAGGCAATAGTTGGTCCTGTAGTGCTGTACGGCATGTTATCAAGCTGCCAAGGTTACTCCCAACATTGTCACTGTGTTGTTAACACAGTACAGAGAGCTTGTACTGCTTGTAGAAGCTGGGAAAACCTTTCTGGAGCCTTTCCAACGTTTTTGACCCAAGGGGACAGACCTCTTGCCTGAGAGTGTTGAACCCTGTTAAGATGTGTGAGCTCCTCTCTGGACAGAAGTTCACAGCCCAAAAAGTGAAGTATTTGAACTGCCCCCAGCTCCTTTTCAGGAGCTCCCAGCCCCTCTGTCTGGAGAAAAGATGGGTTCATGCTTTGAGGAGAGGTATAGTGGGCATGACGATTTATCAAGTGTGCTGAGGAGCATCATGAGGCACTGAAACATTCCAGAGGACACCTCCCTTCCACTCAGACAAGAAAGTTTGGCTTTGATAAGGTGTTTCGGGAGCATTGCTTTTTGCCATGCTGAGAACTGCCCCACTTAGTTTATCAGTCATGGACAAAATGGATGCGGCTGTAAAACGTGATCTCGTTCACACTTTGCTCCATCAGACAGTTCACCCAGCAGAACCTTTCGTGATTGACCTCCCTGGTTTTCTCATTCACATTATCTGTGGGGGGGTTTTAAGGGAAACTATTAGTTGATCCTCAGAACATTTATGTGCTCCTTGGCTGTGCTGATGTCCTGCTGTCCGCCTCTGTCACTGTCTTCCACTGTTACTCAACAACTGCTGTCTCCTCTGAAGGTCTTTTTGTGCTTTCTGTCTCTATTGCTGCCTTCTTTTCCTCGTCTCCCCTTAAAAACTGCTCATTTAGCATATGAAAATGAGATTTTCCAGAAGTTGAAACCTGTCTGGTTGTGAATCTTTTTCAAGGAATAACATTGAAGTGCCCATTACATGAAGGTGACTGTCTCTCTTGTCCCACTCTGTACCATCTGCTACTGCTGTCACTTTGCCAAGTTTCTGCAGAGCAAATAAAAGTTAGAGCTTTTCAACCCAACAATGGGAAAGCCTTATCCTGCCCCTCAAAACAGCTAAAATAATTTGTCTGAAATTCCCCTCTCCTTTATCCCAAAGATGCCAATCCACATCAAAAATTAGTCCAAAGGAGACATAAGCAGTTTTGAAAATTTCATCTTCAGTGACAGGATGATGACAACATCCAAAACTGAGAAGAATTGTGCAGCTATAAGATTGGCTGAAACTAAAGGCAGAACTTTTAATTAGAAACTAGACAGTGAAAACAGCACAGCTACTGATACCAAGGCTAAAATCCATTCTTAGATAACTATTTTGTTAGACGTTCCTAACAACTTTTAGCATAAATATTTGCACAGATCCAGCTCTGAATTTCAGCCTGGATTTGCAGGAAGTGATGTTTGTTTTTGAATCTGGTATCATTATCAGTTAGAACTGCCATAATTTCTGTCATTTTATATTCCATGCTATGAGGAGAATAGATAGCAGCAGCATGTTAGGATGACAAAAAAGATGAAAAGTTTTAAGTATAATTACTTTACAAAATAATCAGATTACACTATTGGGCATTATAATACTTCATGACATGCACAGTGCCACAGATGGAAATTTTAATTTTCACTATTGATAAATTATTACTTTATTGCTTCCTTGAAATTTTTCATTCTCCTTATGGGAGAGCTCCAGGGAAGCAAATGTGAAGTGAACAGAGTTGAAATGTGCAGCGTGGGTGGTGAAACAGCCAAGTTGATCACTTTGTTCTGGGTTTAGTGGTTGTAGACAATTCTCTTTGATTTATTAAAAGAATGTACATTAAAATAATTGAAACCTCAGTAAGTACAAGGAACAAAAGATTGGACTTCCTTTGGTAGACACAGAGGTACAAATGCAATATTAATGCTTAGTATAGGTAAAGTAATAAATTGTCTGCTAACCAAATCTGACTGCATTGGGAATCTGAGCCTTTCCAGGAATTGATACTAATGACAAATCAATTTGTGTTCTATACATAATATGAGTAATAGGAGAGAAAGGCAAATTGAACACTTCTATTGTACCTCAGTAATTAAATTCTGTATCTTAAGACATTGTCCCACCACAAAAGTATTTTCAAATAAATGAGAGGACTATAAGTGCACCTTAATAACATTGACTTAGATACATTCCAGCCAACTAATATATACCTGTGCTTTTTAAATTTAAGGCAATGTTTCTAGTTAATCCTCTTTAACACAATTGAAATTTCTAAAACATTTGCTCTGAGATTCTGCATTAAAGTTTAGTCGTTGAACTTTTGTCTGGCAATCAAAGAACCACTGCATCATATTGATTGCTGCTGCCAAGTACCTCTCAGTCCTTAGGACTGAGCAATTTTCTTGGGGGATTGGAGCTAACTAGGGCCAGTACCAGATCACCTCTGTCTCAGTCTCTGGCTGTTTGTAAAAGAAACTTCTCCAGTGCTTTGAAGTCTTTGATCTGCAGACTGCTCCTCACAGCAAGCAATAATTTAAGGGTTAATCTGCCTTATCTGTTGCCTCTCTTTAAGATGATCTCCAAATTCAGGTCACAAATTTAAGTCTAAGACTTCTCTGACTGCAAGGCTATTCCACTATCTTAACCCTGCTTTTCCCCCTTTATTCTTGCAACAGATCTACAGTGATTTGATTATAGGACTTTTTAATAGGACCATCTCCATCCTGAGTGTAGTCCTAGGTGCTGTGATTTTGTAAATATCTGTGATCTTTGTCTAAGGATATGAGAAGGGCTTGCTCTCATCAGAGCAGAAGTGCTTATGCTCTTCAAAATCAGATCACTTTTATGCTACAACACTTTCCCCAATAAAACACATCTCCCTCTCCTGCCAAGTTAAGGGTATTCTAGGCAAAATAAATTGCTACAGCAGGACTTGCTCCTCTGATCATCCTCTGGTACAGACATCAACCGTAAGATGCCATGTTGAAAGCAATAATAACAATTTAGTCAACAGAAAAAACAAACATATTTATGAAGTCTTAGCCCTGTTGAAGTCAATGGCAAATCTTCTATTAACTTCAGAGTATTCTCTTTTCAAATACTGTAAAGTACACAAAAATGGGGCCTGAGAAATAGCTGCACCACCCAGACACAAAAAGCCAGCTGCTCCATTCCTCTTTAAGGGCAGTTTCTTGCATCCGTCAGCTCCTGCCATCAATCTTCCAATTTTGAAGCTGTGCCTAAGTTCACAGGTAACATCACAAATGATGTTTTGTTTTCCTTCTGTTAAAACTGGCTGCTTTTGGACTGCCTGCCTGGACAGCCTGAGCCAGCCTAGGACCGAATAAAGAAAATGCTCCCAAAGGTGCCCCCCAGCTTCCAGTGATGAGGTGAAATAGGGATTGATTCCTCCCATACACATCACCATCCCTGCACATTATTTCTTGCTGTCCTTTGAGGCCAAGCCTCATAGCTCATGGGGTAAAGATGTTTGCAAGCAGCACAGCATCACCCCAACAGAATCCCTGTTCTTTAGCAGAGCTGTAAATACTACTTTTGCTGGAGTTTTGTTTGGTTGGTTTATTCATATGTTCTCTTTTTCTTTGCTGATTGTTATTTTTAAATATCATATATGTGCTTGATTTCTTCTCCTTTTAGCAGTGGCACTTGGAAAGTCAAGAGGGAGAACAAACAAAGTTTGTTAGCACTAAAGCCTTTATTTTTGTCATCCTGTCAGCTCCACTACATGACGGGGGATAAGGTTTAGATGAAACAGCAGGACTGATCCTACATCAAAATAAGGAATAAACTCTTCTGCTTAAAACTGTGCTCATATGAATGCAACTATTGAACGGTAACTGGATCTTTGAAGCTGAAAGCTTAAAAATAAGATTTCAGGCATTTAAAAATACACACACACGTATGAGTCTTTCTGAAATTTGACACTTTATTCCTACTGCATTTTTGGTGACAACTGGATGGCCAACCAAGCGCTCCAAGCACAAACATCCAAAACAGCAAATCCATAAATAACTATGTCAAACAGTGCAGAGAGGACGTGGGAGTTCTCTTCTCGGCAGGCATCTCCAATAGTTTAAAAACAAACAAACAAAAACCCAAAAAAATATACCCTACTTGCTATTGAGAAGAAGAAAAGGGTACATAAAGCAGTGGAAACTCATTACAAGTATCTGAGTGAAATTTTGCTAGAACTTTTTGGCCATGCGTGCTGATTGCTCGGCGCTGTGACTTTCCTTAGAAGCCTCTTGTTGCATTTGGCTTGTTTATGTGTTTAGTGCAACATATTTTCAGACAAAACTTCCTTTTTTTGGTTGGCTAAGTCCTTTTCTTAAAGTGTATAGCAGGGCACTAAAAGCAATAGATATGGTGTTTATAATAAGCTCCACAATGAGGCGAATTGTTTTGATCAAAGGCATGGCTGAAGTGATGAGAAGCCATTGTTCCCATAACATCCAGTATAGGGTTTAATGTCTTTGTATCAGTCCTTAATCTCTGAAAATGAAAACAAAGAGGAACCAGGTGATCGACTCTGGTTTTAATATCACCGAAAAGAGGCTGGTTGTATCAGCAGGAGCTCTACGGCTGTCATCCCAAAAGCCAGCACTAGTGTCACTAGTCTGCTCTGTGATGATTCAGTCACGCGCAGCCATTTCCAGGGTGCTCCATGAAGGTGGGAATGGATTTGGCTTGGAGTTGTACAGGCAGGATCCAGGCAGTGGATGGAGGAGGCAACAGAGGGGTAGAAAAGCCACGTTCATTTCAGCCAAAAATGCTTGAGATGACATAAAGCCATGCATACAACCACAAAGAACAGCCCCCAAAAAGAGAGATACTAGAAGGAGCAGAGTGAGGTGAAAGTTGGATGAATTGAAAGGATCCAAAACACTATAAGATATTTTGCTATTGTTAAAATTTCTATTCTCATCTCTGCTTTTTTCCCTGTTGCACTAGACTGGTTACTGACTGACAGTGTGATTAAGCTTTTGGTCTTTTGATTTCACAGCAGAAAATGCAAAGTTATTTCAGTGCTTCTCATTTCCCACCTCTGTCACTTCATATCTTTACAAGTTTAGGATTGTTTTGCATCCTTCCCTTTTTTATCATACCTTTCTCCATTAACAATATTTTGCATACTGCAGTTCTGTGCCCCACTGATGTGCAATCTGCAATAATATACAATTAGGTGACCTTTTACTCCTTTTTTTTGGTAGTAAGATATCTGTCTTATGATGATTTTTTTCTACTGCCACTGCAAGCATCCATGTTTGCTAAGATACATCTTTTGTAACAACAAGAAGAAAAAATAACTGAAATCAGATTCAAAATGAGGACATGTTAGTTACAGCTGGGTCTCTTACTTCCCTTACGAGTTTTATCCATCTTTACCGTGGTTCAAGAAATTGTGCTTCACAAATATATGATTCTGTAAATCAAAATTATTTAAACTTCAAGTACTAAAAAGAAATAAAGAAGGAAGAAATTAACTAAAATGAGAATTCATCTCTTTCTCCAAAAGATTATTTTATATACAATTCCCAGCAATTTGTCACTGTGCCACATTCCACTTTCATGTCTTTATAGGATTATTACTTATCATTTTTATTGAAATTTTTGATATAGCACAAAGACAAGACAAGTAAAGCCCAAGGGACAAAGCATTTCATTTATGTATGCTTCTCTTGCGTGATAATAAACAAACAACAAAAAAAAAGCAAATAGATTTCTCCACCAGATGTATGAAAGTAAACACAGAGGAAGAAGTTTCAAAGGAGAACAGCATTAATGGCAAGTTAAACATAACCAAACAATCAAAGGAATCTCTGGTGCAGTATTTCTTTAACAAGAATAGTGAAGAACTTGCTACAAGGAAAATACTACCCAACTTCTTGTCACAGTGAAATGATGACAGAGCCTGCAGAGCATGCTAAAAGGAGCAAACTAAACATGGTAATTAGACTTTTGCTTGTCAGTGCAGCCTCTGAAGACTTAAGCAGGCTGAGCTAAAATATCAGACTGGAGGAGAAATTGCCTGCAACAGCTATGATGGCAGAATGTCATTGGAACATACTCAGGATTTAGCTTTTTGTGGGTTTTTTCCTGTTTTTTTACCAGAGTCCAAAGAGTTTGTCCCCTGCTGCCATTGCCAGCATTTGGGACATTGTAGCTCTGTGAAGTGTGGCAGTGTGGTTTGCTCTCCAAGAGTGGCACCCACCAGCACAGCTCCCCATGCTGGGGGCTGCCATGTGGAAATGTCATCATGGCACTGCTGCTTCCAACTGGTGTCCAGGGCAAACAGCTCATTGCACACCTTTAAACAAGAGGACCCTGTTTTCCTACCATAAGGCCAGCCATCTGGAGCTCTGCCCAACTTTGTATTCCACTGGAATAATTCCCGTGGCATGGTGAGAGAGGTGACACCAAGTTCCTCAGTTTTGTTCCCAGTTTAATGATCAAATCAAGGAGCCATTGCAACTTGCACCAACATATCTAAACTGGATCTTGAAGGTTCATTCATTCTGAGAGTCGCTTCCCGCTTTCTGGTCACGGTGATTATGTCACAGAGGCAGCTGCCCTCTGACTGGAGGGTGAATCCCAAAGTGTTCAGAGCCGCATTGATGTTCACCCTGGGCAACACGCAGGTGCCCTGTTTATAGAGGCCTTCAACTGCTTGCAATGAATATTGGTAGAAGTAATTTATGCCATGAATTAATTGTAAGAATGCTGAAACCATCTCTTCAATTTGCCAGGTTCCTCACTGCCAAGAGGATTTCTTATGTCAGGGACTGATTCTGCAGTCTGGCACGTCACTCTGAGCAGCTGATGTTTCTGCAGCAGCCTCAGAGCCATGACTGAGCAACTCCCACAGTGCTGAAACCTTGGGCCCAAGTGATTCAGCCACAGAGGGGTGTTGATGCTCCTCCTCTATATTTGCAGAGAATTCAGGTGATCAATTACATTTTAAATATGTTTCTTCCTCTGCTGTCCCTGATATCCTTTGAGGCAGCTTTTCTCTCAGTATTTCCCTGGGATGCCCCGTGGTATCAGCAGCTTTTCACCATTTCTCCATTAGCAGCCATTGCAGCCCCCTTCTTTGGAAGTCCTGGGAATGCAGCCCTGTGGCCTCCCCTCATAACTCCTGCCAATCCTGCTCAGGTCTCTCAGCCATCCTTCTTTGGACAGCAAAAATCGAGCGGAATCAAAGCTCGGTAGGAACAAATTGGCCCTGCTTTATAATTCACGAGGTCTTTTTATTCCTTCATACATATGTCTGTCTCTCTTCTGACTCCTCACACAACCACTTCAGGTTTGTTTTTTTTTTTCTTTTCCCTTCTGTGTTGTCGTACCCTACCATGCTCTTCTTCCTCAACCTAGATTTTTACACACACGTGTGTCACTTCATCTGATTCTCTCAGGTCATATCAACCTATGAAAACAGCTCCTGTTCCCTTTCCAACTCTCAGGCAGCAGAAGCTTCTGCCAGACAGATCTGAAGCACTGCCCCCCTTGACTTTAAATTGGTTTTGCACATCTTGTTTTCAGTGAAGAACTTGGACGAGCAGATGAAAATAAGAAGCGTTAGCATTAAAAGACTCTACTGCTGTGATAGCGGTCATAGAAATCCTGAGATTAGTCCTCAGACCGTAGATTTCAAGTCACTATTTTACCGTTTAGAAAATGAGAGTAAAGTATGAGTAAATGTAGCAAACCATCAAAGCATAGTTAAGTATAAACTAAAGGCCACAATTATAGCAGAGTGAATTGTTTTTTTGTCTCATCACATCTGTCATACTCAAGAAGTTCATGAACTCTGAAGAAGTCTTCTCATTTGAAATAGAGAGAATATCTCCTATACAGTGAGACATTATTTTTAAGGACAGAGCTTACATGAGAACTGCTGGACATCTATAATTTCAAATATATATATATATATATCACATATATCAAAAGAATGACTTTTGGAATTAACCAAATCCGAAAAATTAAATAAAAGACATTTATACAAGATCGAGGTATGTGGTCATGCCCCCTGTTGCTTTTCTTGGGGATTACAGTAATGCACCAGTCAGGTCTATTTCTACAAAATTTGCAACTGCTGCTTCTGATTTGTTCTGCCCTGATATAATCAATCTGAATTCATGGTCTCACCCTGTGTTGCCACGGAGCAGAATGCAACAGATCCTGCCCCAGTGCTAATGGCTGTGACATGGTGTCTCCATTACAAGGTCAGTTAGTTAAGAGCCGAGTGCCTCTGACCTTCCTCTTGCTTGTAAATTTAATTGCTTTGGTTGTTAGCTAATGTCCTGAAGAAAAAATAATGGAAAGGATGTAACCAGCTGATTTATATTTATTTATTCTGTATTCGAATGTTTTACCTATTAAGAAAGCCATTGCCTGAAATTGTGAGTGCTGCCCGAACATGAATATTTGCTGTGCTGACACATCAGATTAGCTGAGTGTAATATTGCATTTCCTGTGGATTGTCTATGCATGTCCTAATTCAAGAATACACCAAACATTGCTGTCCTGACTGCCCATATATTTGGATGTTACTTCTGTTTACACTTAAGCATGCTGTCCAGTGATGGGATGAGCTCCTAAAAACCTCCCTTATAAACAAAGCAGAGACTGAGAGGCTTTAAAATTCAAATTATGGGATTCACATGGATTCAGTTACATTGGTGTGAAACTGTGTGGTTATGCATACTTTTTCTGCCTTGTATGCAGATGGGCAGGAGGGCAAGGGAAGCACTGAGAATGTGATTTTTAAACAGTTAGGTTTAATCTTTGGGGTTTATCTTATTTCCTTTAAATTACAAAAAAATAAAAAAAAGTAGTGTGTGCTTCTCCCTTCCCAATTTATTTAGTCACTTGCAGTGAAACCAAGCACTAAGATAGGTCTGGCCTGAAAATTGAACAATGAGATGATTTAAATGCAATAGGAGATGGTCCAGAACTGTGTATTGGCTTTGTTTGCAAAATTCTTCTGTTATGATGTTCACTTTGTTGAATAGTTTTGTACCTAGGCAGGAATGTTACTACCTTGACAGTCACTGAGGCCAAGTTCCCAGAAACCTCTTCCAGCCACTTTTTGCAAGTTTGACTAAATGAAAATGTCGGTCACTTCAGTGACACTGTCAGAAAAAAAAAAAAAAAAGTCACTCCAGAGACACCCCAGAAGATAGGAACTTTGTTAATTAGCAGTGGGAAATGGGAGTAAGAACAATTTTCTTTTCACAGGGAAGGCATTAGGGTTTTTGTTTTTTACTTGGATATTAAAGCCATAGAGCCTTGATATGTTAATTTGTTGGCTCTGAATGTGCTTAGGCTCTGTGATGAAGCTGTTTTGACATTGGATGACGGGGATGTTTTGATAGTGCATTTCTGAGGTTGTGCTGTTTTGACACAAAAGGCTTTGACAAGATATTTGTAAGGTCACTGTGACCTACCACTGCTGTTATGTGGAAGTGATGGAAATGTAAATGCACTGATGTCTTCTAATCAATGGAATGAAGCACTGTGGGATATATGTAAATTGAGATGTAAATCAGCTAGTTTGGGTTATAAATGATCATGTTAGAAAAATGCTTTGTGGGAGCTTTCTTGGCCATCTTGGTTTTCCAGTCCTGTGGGTAGAGGAGTATTCAACTTTAAAAACCTTATGAGGCCTTGTGATAGCCTTCCAGTACTTAACAGGAAAGAAGGGGAAGAATGGTTTATCAGGAAATCTGCTGATAGTAAAAGAGGTAGAAGGTTTAAATTGAAATATGTAGATTTAGATAAGATCTTATAAAGAAATTTTTTACTGTGAGGGTGGTGAGGCACTGAAACAGATTGACCAAAGAAGCTGTGGCTTCCCCATCCCTGGAAGTGTTCAAGGCCAGGTTGGATGGAGCTTTGAGCAGCCTGGGATAGTGGAAGGTGTCCCTGCCCATGGCAGGAGGGTTAGAACTAAATGCTCTCTAAGGACCCCTCTAACCCAAAACTTTTTTTGACTCTATGACAGCAAGAAAGAAATGTTTGGCTTTGCATAGCTACCTCTTTCCACTGATTAAGACAGAAAAAAATATACATTTTTATTTCCATTTAAGAAAGCTTGTTACTGTAATAACCTAATAACAAATCTGAATTGAAAAAAAGCAACCAGCTTTAACTGGGCCTTGCATAATCTGAGCCTAATTTCTGGCCAGCCTTGAGTGGGAAAGCTGCTGGTTTAGTGATGTAGAATCCACATCACAAAATTCATTTTCCCTCTCACAGGAAAGAGGCTTCTGTCCTCTCTGCTCCTGAGATGACACCTGGATGAAGCAGGCAGAGTCAGCAGCACAAACTGCTGGGCTGGCAAAGCAGAGGGAGGCAGTGAGGTAACCCCTGGTGAAAGGATGCTGCCCTGGGCTGTGGGATGGTCGTGGCTGTCTTTTCTTTTACTATTTTGGGCCAGGCCAGACAACGGTTGGAGAATTAGCAAGGGGCAGCCACACAAATACAGCAGCCTGTTGTATTGTGTATTATGGAATTTAATGCCCTAACAGGAGATGGATCAATATCATAGCAGGAGAGTAAGGCATCTAAGAATAGCCACAGAATGTGAAAAGAGAGAAGAGGTTAGAAGAGGAATGAAGAAAGGTTCCTCCTTTCCTTAAGAAATAATATTATTCCTATTATTTTTTTTTTCTTTTCGATTTGGTCTGTGTGCCTGTATATATTTGGGATTTGCTGGAAGGTTTTTGCCAGTGTCTTTTTTTGTTTGTTTTCAGGTGGGTTTTGTTTTTTTTTAATTTTTGTAATTGTGTGTCTGCTTTATTGCTCTAAAACTTGCCAGAGCTTGATATCAGAGCACTGCTGCCCGAAGAGCTTGTACTGGCCTCTATTTCCAATCCCGTACAATCTCAGTTTAATCACTATGGCAGTCAGCTCAGAAGTGCCTGTAGGTGGAAAACATCACTGTAGCATGATGCAGTTGATTTTACTTCATGGCCTTGAGACAAGCCACTCTGGCCCATGGAATGTGTGTAGTAACTCCTCTTTCTCTGTACCAATTCACACACTTGGAGATATAAATTTGCCCTTTCTGAAAACAGTTTTAGAAAATGTACAAGAAGCCACCATTTTTAGAAGCTAAAAGCAAATATTAAAACAGATTGCAAACAAGGCAGCCTGACAGGGAAACTTAAGATATCCCATTAAGCAAACATGTCATTCCTTGCTCCCTTCTGTGCCCTTTCACCAATCTTATCACTTCCATCAGTCTTCAATAACTTTAATCATCTCTTTCCAGCCTCTGCATCCTGCAAAGAGTTTAAAAAGCCCTGCACTGGCTTTGTGGTTTCATTTCTCTTCTCTTTGCTCCCAGCAACACAAATAAATGATTTCACAACCATTGGGAAGGGAGAGCGGAGGGAAAAAAGATTTAACCTACCTCATCTAATCAGAAGCTCCTAACAGATGGAGGGAAACTGCTCCCTGAGCCCAACAAGGATCTGAGCCAGGGCTCTTCCCTCATCACCAACTGCTGCCAGCTAAACATCTGAATTTCCTCTCTTCTGGAAGCTTATAAAAGCTGTAATCCAAGAAATGGCACCCCATTCTCTCCTCTTCCCTCCCTCATGCCATCTCCTTCTTCCACAGCACATGGCATTACACCCTTCCAGACAGATGAGTTTCAACATTGTGACAATGTCTGAGTCACCATTTTCCACCCACTGTCAAATCCACTGAAAAAAAGAGAAAAAACACACAAAAAATCAAAACAAATCATAGAAAAAAAACCCAGCAAAACTGTTAGCACTTCCTGTTTCTACATGTCCTCTCTAGGTATTTTGTCCAAAAGTTTTAGAGCACCGCTGAGGACCATAGTTTCTGAATATCATGAAGAACCACATTCTGCATCAGGAGGGTAAAATTTAAGTGTCTCTCTGGCAAAAGGTAGAACCTATTAGCCAGCCTCTTGCATTTTTGCAGGCTCGCCTTTCCCTTCTGGAACAGGAATTTCATTCTGCACCTGACTAACCTCCAAAGTGAAGGTGGTGCCTTGGTCCCTGTCAGAGCTCCAGCTTTATTTGCCAAAATGAAATCGCCCATTACACCAATTACTCATTTCCAGCCATGTGCAGTGTCTGGGCTGAGGGGAAGGTGTACATGTTAGCATATTTCAAAGTCCAGCTCCAGCCTGGTCATCCAGATGGGAAACACAGCCAGTGCTCCTTGGCTCCTTTCCTATAAAGCATCACTGGGTGTAGAGGATGGGGCTGCTGGATTACCCAAATTAAGAGCCAAGGGTATCGGCCCCAAAGGCTGGAAGAAAATCTGCAACACTCCCCAGGTGGGACACAGCATTACAAATCATAGTAAGGAAAGGTTTTTAGACAATGGAAGCAAATATCATCAGTATTCAGTCCCAGGGAGGCCAGTGAGTTGTTAACTCGTGTGCATCTTAAACTTAACCCCCAGCTTTACTTTATGACCAGGCAGGATCTCTGGGCCTTTATTGCAAAAGATCTGCCCAATGCAATCCACCTGCTAAAGTTAAACAGAATGACCCATGATAAAAATTCAGGTAGTTTCCTTCATTAGACAGATGTCCAGTATTTTGTATTTCATCTTCATTAAAGGAAGGAGAACCCCTTGAATGCCAGGTAAGTGGTCAGCTAGGCCCTAAGGACTTTCTGAGGAAGGAAGGGACCAGAAGCAATGGATGTGAGAGCATGAAAGTTCACCAAGTTTTAATTTTGCAATTATTTGAGAGTGATAATGTTTTGGTAGTTGACACAATGCTCCAGTTCAAATGCTGTACCAGAGACTCCTCCTGGATTTTTCCATGTTCAGTTTTGAGACTCAAATACAAAATTCTTCCAGGTTTCACCTGTGTTTTCTCCAGAGACCTAATGTGCATGCAACTCTACACATGTGCATCTGCACCTCTCACTGAAAAGGAATCTAAGAGTAGGAACCAAACAAGTAAATTCTCCAAAAGTTTTAGAAGAAGGCACAAGAACAATACTATAATTTCTTCACTGGCAAATAATTCCCTTATTTCTGTGTATAGCCGGTGTATCTGTCATGTGCATTAAAGTGAATAAGACACTCTTTTTGTTTCATAAGGATTTTGATATATCCAGTAGTGCAAATATCTAGGTTGGTGTTACAAGTGCAGTTTGTCACCTTCTGCAGAAAAACAGGTGCACTTTTTGTAGCTGATTTATTTTTCCTGCAGAATATACCTTGGCAAGAAATCTGTTTTGTGAGTGTAATGAGACGTGACTTTCAAAAGTAGTAAATGGGGACAAATTGAAATATAAAACATTCTTTTTAAACAAAAGAAAAAGAAAGTCACTTTGGGTTTGTTTGGGTTTTTTCCCCCGCTGTGAGAGTGCTTGAACACTGTCACAGACTGCCCAGAGAGGCTGTTCAGTCTCTGTCATTGGAGATATTCAAACCCCAACTGGGCACGGCCCCGGGCAATGTGTCTGTAGGTGACACTGCTCTGAGCCGAGGGTTGGACTTGAAAATTTCCAGAGACGCCTTCCAGCCACAGCTACTCTGTGAATCTAAGTAGTTGTGGTTTCTGTACGGTCACAAAGGGGTAGTTTCTTTTTAGATAGTTGCATAAATTCCTCCCGTTGTCAGATTCAATAGCATCAGTCACCTCTCTGTTGTTGTGATAGGTGAAGCTTATCAGAAATAAGAGGGACAATTCACAGGTGATTTCTACCTTTCCAGGAGAGAAGGCTGAAATAAAGATTAGCTGTGAAGCTGCTGCAAATTATGGATGCTGAGCTAGAGATAACAGAGTACACCTTGTTTAAGTGGGAATTATTTACAATCTTTCATGTTGATAGCTCTTCTTAATGTTTAAAGACTCTCCATCCTTTGAATGCAAGAATCTTCCAGGTAAATTAGAAACAGGGAGGGTTAATGCACTAAATAATTGAGAAAAAATAGCCAAAATGAAGAACTGTGTTCCTCAAACTGCATCCTAATCTGACATTCTACAAAGGGATGAAACTAAAAAGAGAGGATAAAATGTGCTTGGATCAAAAGTATAACTCCTGAGTCAAATGTGTCCAATAAGCCATTGAAAGAGAATGTGATAAACTGTGAAGGTTAATTACTAATGAAAAAATAAACACCAAAAAGGGGGAATAATAGAAAGGGGAACTCTGGAGTTCGTAATGATTCAATCCGGCTTGCTTAGGCGACTATTGCCACACATCTGCTTTGTGACAAGTACAGTAAAATTAGTTAGGGATCATCAAAGAGATTCCTAACACTTAACAAAATGAGACCAAAAGTGCCTTTTTTCCCCAGGTTCAGACATCTGGGAAAACATTGATCAAACATACAGATTCATTGACAGGAAAAATCTGGAAAACAGCAACATTGAAAAAGACTGAGTGGATAATATTGGCAGAAATTAGATGTGAAGCTGCAGTGCAGCATCACAAGGAAACAGCCAATTTTAACATTTTATTTTATTTTATTTTTTCAGTCTGCCTATGAAGAACCATCATACTCCTACTCAGGAAGGAACAATAATGCTGTTCTCCTCGAGAATGGTGAAATGGAAAAGCTTGGTTGATTCTGCAAGGTGTTTAATGTTTCCTGCTAAATGCCCTTGAGTGCCTCTGATGCAGAAAAGAGCTGGCCCTTAGAACACAGAGTATGGGGCTGGACAACCCCTCACCTTGATGTTGCAGAGCAGTTGGGAAAGAAATCAAAGAAATGCAATGCTGGTGATTGCTGAGGGGACTGGCTTACAAGAAAAGATTAAAACTTGTCTGATTACATCTGTGCCTGGTGGGAGGCAGTGAAGATCTTCCCAAAACTAGACAGGAAAAAAGAGTTCAATGATATTGGCCACTGCATAAGAGCTGATACCTCATTTGGGGTAGAGAGCTGGCTCTCCTTTCTCTAGTGTGGGGAGACAATCTCTTGGGCAGAGACTTCGTCTTGGTTTCCATCTAATTTGCTTTTATCTTACCTTGAACACTTCTTAACCTAATTTAAATTGGCAAATATTATGGTCTGGATTTTTTTTTTAATCTGTTTATTCAATTTATTATTACTTCCAGCGAGTAGCAGATGGTATCAAACAATAAACAGTTACAGGTACAAAATATGGGAGAAGAGTCACTGTGCAAATGGGTATAAGGGAGAGCAAGGGAATAAAGCTCAAAAAGGGACAGTTGGCTTTGAATATCTGCAGAAATAGCTTCTCTCAGGCCTGCCTACATGACCTGCTTGATTTGCACAAAAGTGTGACCCCTTTAGCAGTTGCATATTCAGCACTGCACTATATCTGTCTCCGTGCATTTGCTTCCACCTCCCCACCCACTCTGATCTATTTTTTGTGTGTAGGCGATAAGCATTGTGATTTTTTTTTCTCTTTCTTCCTTTGGTATGCCATGAATCCTCTCTGCAACTGCAATTCTGGGACAAAATTCACACATATCCAATCCTAGATCTGCCCACTTGACAGTTTGGTGGTTCTGCCAGCTATTTTGAATAAAAAGTGTCCAGTACTGCACTGCTGGCCTCTACCAATGCATGTCAGGCAGGGAGGAGGGGATGTATTCGACATCTTGCCATCTGCTGGCCTCAGCTCTGCAGTTCAGAGCTCAGAGCCAGAGCAGCCTGGGTAAGAACTTTGGCCTGGTACTTACTTTATCGTGGCCTTGTGCTCTCTCACAGTCCCGGTGCGATGATTAGCAGAAGCACGAGATGCACTGCCGGCTGCCAAGCCGGACCTGTCTCCTTTAGTGAAACGGGTAGCAGCATTCCCACTGCCTTGATCACATTAATGGAGATGACAGAATCTTTTTCCTGGCAGGCTCTGTTGATTCTCTCCTGCCTTTTTCTAAATAATAAAAGCCACAAGCAGGAGTGATTTAACTATCACCTAAACTGGTGGAGGGTGGTGGAAGGTTTTGGAAGCTGAGGGCAGGTGACATGGCACTGTAAGTAGGCTACCAGCTGCTGCCCTTCTCACAGAATTGCATCCCATCTTTTGAACAGCTAAGAGAGCAGAGAAATGAAGAGAAACTCCTTCCTCAAAATCACATTTTCCCTGGACAGTTAATCACTTAATTAGAGAAGATTCTTGTGGTCTATATGGAGGATGATAAAAAAAATCAGAGCTATATGATTTCCCCTCCTTTTCTTTTAATTTTCTTTTTTGTGTGTAGCATTCGCTTGTGCATTTCATCAAACTTTAGTACATTATTTCTTAAAGAGTTCATTGGCTGTTTTGTGAGTGCACAGGGGTATTGAAAAAAGACCTTTTAAAGTGAGGGAATACTGCTTTCATTGTGCGTGATGTGGCTGTGTTCCCACTGTGATCCCATTTTGTTTGAATATTAGCCTATTGGACCATGAAAAAATCTAAAGTATGGGAAATGTACTTTTTCTTTTATGTAGCTAGTAATATGAGCTTCATAAAAAACATGGCTCAGATGAGTAAATGAAATGTTTATTTTTGCAAAACAATTAGGAAGATATGGCTATTTAGAGGATATAACTGCTTCAAGAAACTGTGCGAAATTACACAGGTTGCAACCACCGTGTTGTTCCATATCCATGGGTAGAAATGAGGCTGGGTTTCCCAAAGATCTGTGCACAAAGGCTGTGGGTTGAGCCACCCTGTCCTTCAGCATGTTTCAGTCTTACACCAGCTCTGCATTTCCCAAAGATGCTGCATTTTTGAAACTTCATGTTCTTTGCCAAATTTGGCTGCAATACTACTGTCAAAGATTGTGGAAGGGTAGGAGGTGGAGAGAAAATTTCTTTGTATGAGCCTCCTTTCCAAAGGAAACTGCTGAAGGTAAGAAAGGATCATAGAGGCCATGACAGTGCAACATTTCAAAATGATCAGTTCACAAAGAAAAGAGAAAAAAGGTGCAGCCTTTATGCCCCCTGTTGCCATGAACTCTTTTCCTTCTCACCTTGGATTTGCTGTCTAAGACAGTTCGTGTCACACCTCTCAAGGACAGGCACAAAGGACACAGAGGCAGCAATTGTGTTTTGAAGTAACTGTCAGAACACCAGGGGTTAAAGATGCCCAGAGCCTCCTGCCTCACTCACTGCTCCCTAAGTCTGTGCATTTCTTACGCAGGACTGATTTGCAGCTGCACTGCTAAGTTTTGTCCTGGGAAAAAGCCTCAAAAATATGTTTCTGCTACAGCAATTCTGCCCTTTGTAATTGGGGAAGAAAATGCCTATGAAATATGCCATAGAGCTCTGTGGTACTGCATTCTGAAATGTATTTCATTGCATGCCATGGAAGCTGGAACTTGAAAACCCATTGATTAAAATGAGAGCATTACTGTACTCGGCTAATTAGGATATAGTACTTAACACTATTCTTAGTTTGAACTGTGCACAGTAAGTACACTTCTATTAATAGTTTTTTGGGGGGTAGGGAGACAGTGTTTATCTATTTTTTTTTTTTTAATTGCATGAAAAGGCAGGAGCCAGCAGACACATTTTAAGAATGCTCTGGTAAGAGAAGATTTCCTGCTGGGAGAAGCCAAACGAGTGGAAGGAGTAAATATATGTCAGATGGCAGAAGGGGGGAACAGACCAGTGGAGGAGGGATGGGTAGCTGAGATACAGTGAACTACTGCATTCTCACAATCTTTTTTAACCAGTATTTCTGAGTTTGAACAGGGAAAATACTTACCCTTTTGAACATTTTGGGGAAAGGGTTATTATCATGCATGAAATCAGAAAGGGTTGTGCAAATCCATACTAACACCCGTTTGATATTCAGAGTGGGAGCAGGAAATTTTAAATGCACACAACAAGCAGCAAGCCCAAGTAGTGTTTTCTCTGCCACAGTCACTGAGGAAAGGTTAAAACTTCAAACAGCTACAAGTCTCCAGCAGATACATGGAAAAACAGGTCCTGGAGGTGTGTCAAAACAGCTAATATTTGCTACACCTAGATAGAAACATAAGGAAAGTTGAAAGTAAGAAAAGTAAAGGAAAAAAACCAGCCACAAGCCCAGATCAGTTTCTCAGTACTAACAAGCTGCCTATGCAAAGTGCTGACAGGTTTTATACCAGTGGTGTAAAAAGATTCATGCTGGGCTCTCACTTGAGTGCAGAAGAGCAGAAAAAACCCCACATTGAACCCTCAGCAAATCAGCCACCTGAAGAGAGAGCCTTGCAGCCACGCTTCCTCACCCAGCAGCCTGAACCTTCACCTTTTCCCCTCTAGGGTGGCTGTCCCACTGCAGGCAGGCAATGCCCTTCTGCCAAGGCACAGTCATATTAACAGGGGGTGCCATTGTCTTGGGTTCAATGCAAGATGTATTCTATTTCCATCTGTTAAAACCAGTTGGAGAAGGTTTGTTTGTTTGTTTTTTTAATATCTTTCTTTCTTTCTTTCTACCTCTGTGACCCAATCCTCATGGCTCCGGAGGGGGGGGAGGGGGCAGGTGTCTTCTGTTAAAGGACCAGCTGTTAAAATCAGGTGGGGCAGTGTTCTTATCTCTTCCACAGCCCACCCTCCCTCTGGGGGATATCTTCTGATAATGGGCCACAAAGGCTCACTGCATGGCTGATAACATTACATCATCCCATTGGGAGATGCTCCACCCAGTGGGAGGAGCCAAGCATTCCTCCCTGGATAAAAGCTGAGATTCAGAACACCAGCACAGCCTGTTTCCACTGGATTCCCAGAGGAAGACCAGGCCCATCTCACCACCACTGGACCCTTCTACAGGATCATCTCTGCTCCTACAGAACCACATCTGTCCCTCCAGGAGGACTTAACTGGACTGCTACCAACACCCTGACCAACAGTGTCAGGTTGTGTTCTGACTCTGTCAGTGTTTCTCTTTTTTTGTTCATTGGGTTTTTTGTCCTACTACATTTTTAATATTCCTAGTAAAGAACTGGTATTCCTATTCCCGTATGTTTGCCTGAAAGCCCCTTAATTTCAAAATTATAATAATTCAGAGGGAGGGGGTTTACATTCTCCACTCCAAGGGAAGCTCCAGCTTTTCCCTGGCAGACACCTGTCTTTCCAAACTAAGACACTCACCAAGGTGACCCCTGGGTTGTGTTTCCTCCAGCCAACGGCTTGCCCTGGCTGGTCTCCAGCATTCCAGAGGGAGCAGCTCCTGGTGGCAGGAGCTGCCTGTGGCCCAGCTGCACCCAAGAAATATTAGCATGCTTTCATTTGATGCACTCTGAACCT
The DNA here is from genome assembly GCA_013397315.1 of Donacobius atricapilla. Classification (NCBI taxonomy): domain Eukaryota; kingdom Metazoa; phylum Chordata; class Aves; order Passeriformes; family Mimidae; genus Donacobius; species Donacobius atricapilla. Next base: position 1,063,094 of record WBMY01016136.1, read on the forward strand.
ACCACAGTTCCAAAAGAAGCACAGAATGTATTTTCTCTGAGCAGTTAATGTGTGGTGAGATTTGTGCAAATGCAGGGTCATCTGAACGTGCAGAAAACAAAATGGAAAGAATGTGAAGGGAGTCCCTGCTTCCCTGTGTAAACAAGTTCTTAATCTTTCTAGGCTCTACCTGAGAAAGGATTTAGGATGCTGATCCTCAATTTTTTCAGTCTCCTCTCCATCATCTGTGGGTGTTTACCAAAGCACCAGGTTGGTTTCATAAATTTTCACATTATTCTCACAGGCCGTCCAATGTATGAAGTCAGTCTTTAATTGAAGTTTTTATTTGCTTGCTTCACAACCCTTAAATATTCTGCTTGGGATGTTGGATGAGGTTAATTGAGGACCCTCTTGATGATGGTATTATTGTAATTTGAACTTGGAGAATCCAATATTAGTTCTAGAAGGATTTTGTAAGATTTATTTTTCCTCTTTAGGTTTTATCTTTGTATTGAGAATTAGTTTGTGATTTAAATTCAAAACGATTTTCAGTATAGTGAAATTCATAATGTTCTAATGAACTCTAGAAATTATTCCATTCCTAGAAATAGGAAAATAGTATTGCATTTAAATATTACTATTTGGATTCTACCACACAGGAGACTGCATTATATCATTTTTTGGCTGGTATGAGTTCAGGAATTTTTTTTTTCCTCGTGGCTATGTGCAAGAAGCTATTTCTCAAATTTGGCTGAGACCAGCTGTAATTACTCTTCTAGGCTGCTGCTTCCCTGTGCCTGGAGTTGTATATTACTTTTGGAAAACTGACTGTAAAAGTAGTTTTTTACCTAACAATAATGTTGTTTAAGAATAGCCTTTTTTTGCTTTTCCTTGCCATTTTTTAGCAGACAGGACATTGCATGAGGAAAAGTGTTTGCCCTAGTTTAAAATACAGAGTAACATGACAACAACCTCAGTGAACATCACCTTTTTCAGAGAACTGAGGCATCCGTTCAGATCTGTAAATGCAAATTTTATAACTCAAAAGTTAAGGAAACCTTTTCTTTCCCCTAAGCATATCTTGGCATCCATTTTTCTATCGTCATAGTAGGCTCATGTCCTGTTGAAGCATTTTTACCTTCTGTTGGCAACACTTCCCATGTTCACGCTGGATACAGTTATACAAATCCTGTAACACAGGGAAGCAATGGCACACCATATAAACCTAAATTCCTTATCCTATTTAAAACTAAAGCTTACAATGATTTCAAAGAATATGTCTAAGAACTTTTAGTCCAGAGTTTTGTGAGAACATTTAAAACCTGATACATGGATATTTTAAACAATGCTTTAAAGAAGTCACCACTAACTTAAAATCAACATATTCACTTCAGAGTTTCAAAACCCTGTGATATAATTCTGGATCAATTGATTTATTTTAGCAGGGAAACTGAATATTTGTTTCCTAGCACATCACACTCTGCTTCCATAGAACTGAAATGGAATTTGGATACAGCTGTGATACTCTTTCACCGAGTCATTAGACAGTGTTTAAAAATCAGTATTTCAGGCAATACTCTACACAGATTTGTTATTTCAAGTTCTGAGTCTGATGCCTCAGAAAGAAAGAGGCAGGCTTTTTCCTCCATATGGAGTCAATGGCTGTATTCTAAGGGTCATCTGCAGGGGATTGTTTCAAAACACCAATTTCATGCTCACGTTCATATCAGTTCTTGAACCAATGTTCACGTTCATATCAATTTTTTACAGTATGGCTTTTCTTTGCTCTGCTGGACTGTTCAACAAACTATCTTTCTTTGGTTTTTAACTTAATATTCTGGCCTTTCAGTTTTACTCCTCTGCACACCTGGATCTGAGTCATGCACGGAGAAGAAATGAGACAATATTTTATTGTAGCAGTATCCAGAGAGTTCTCCTGCTGCCCAGCCATTCCTGTTGTTTCCGTGCAGAGGATACTAATTATCCAGCATGTGAAATTACAATGGCAGAAAATAGTGAACATCTCAAACAGAGAAGTAATTACAATGTAAGACAAATTATATGGTTCCGTTTGTTTTTAAAAGAATGTTGTGAAAAGATTTTCTTTTTTTATTTTATTTTATTTCTTTCCTTTTTCCTTTTCTCCTAAAAGCTCTCTGCTCACCTCTGTTTCACCGCACTGGGAACAGCAAGCTCAGAATGCTCAGATCCCCATGGGCCACCATCCTGTTGGTATTAAGTACGGATCACTCTGGAACATGTCTGGCCAGGAGCAAGAGGAGCTGTGGTGAGGGGCAGGTGTCCATATGGATCTCTCTGCTCTTTATGCATATGCAGGGCACTTCCCTGCAGATTTTCCAGCTGCTTCTTATCCTTTTCCCTTTAGATGGGAACTTACATTTGTCTTCCTCTGCTGGCCCTCTCCCTAAGGTGTTACAGCAGAGGGAGGTGATTTGTCCACAAGTTATTAGAGCAGACACCACATATACTAGGAATTCCCAGTGCATAAATAATGTCCTTGCTAATTAATTTATTTTTGTTTGAGCCTCTCGTCCTGTCCTGTTACTGGCACTTATGGTTATTAGAACAGAAAGCCCAAGTCCTTTCCCAGTCCTTTGTCAGATGGCTGCCTCTTGTGTTAACTGGTGGGCTGCTCTATGCACCATCCTTGGAATGAAAATTAGCCGTTCTGCAAGAAAGCAACAGCAGGGGAAGAATAGAAATGATGGAGTTTGAAACTCCACAAAAATTTAAAATAAAAAAAATATTGCTGTCATGGTAAACCTGGAGATTAACAAGTAAGTCATACAAAACACCAAACAAAGATGTCCCCTTGTTCTTGGCCAGCCCCTTCCCAGGCCTGAGCAGTTAGAGGGAAGAGCTTCCCTCTGAGGTGGGATATTGAAACAGGACACTAAGGAATGGTGATGCTTGTCTGACTACTGTTATCACTGCTAGCAAGTGCCACTGTATGGATTTTCAGTAGGAAATGCAAGAAAAAACAAGAAATGCAGCTAGATCTGGTCTGGCAGGTGTTCCAAGCACTGTAACAGTCTTGTCCAGGTGAAAACAACCAAAACCAAATGTTTATCAAAGAGTTCTGGTTGCTAGAGAATTATCCCCCCAGCTCCTAATGGAAAGTTACATTTTGCAGAATAATCTATAGATTCTATCTCATGGTTGTCACAGTGAAATTACCTTCAGAGAAGTGAGCCAGGAGTCTGCTAGGAGACTAGCAAATGTCCCGAGTCTGAGTGCCTCAGTGGTGCAGTTATATCCCATCTCCATTAGATGAAAGACTTCACATCATTCTTTTAGATAACATGTAAACCACATCAATTCTGGACTGTAACATTCTTATTCTACCCAAAGGTAAACATGTATTTCCTATGCATAAATAGAGCTGTTATTCCCTTTTGTGCATCCTCAGAAGTATGCATTTTGTTTCCTGCTCAACAGAAACTCTGAGTGAAAGCGAATACATAAACTACCTCTTAAAGTAACTATGTAGTGTGCCTGACTTACAGTTCAGAAGCCTGAGAAAAAGTGGTCTTTGTTTTATATTTGGGGTTTGGGTTGGGGTTTGTTTTGGTTTTTTTCTGAACAGTGTCTATGCTGACAGCTATGGAAATCATCAACAAACCAAAGAGACAAGCAACTATAGCCACCACAGGGAACTTCAGGAAAATCTAACTGATGAAAAAATTTAGCAAACAGTCCGCAAAAAATACGAGGAAGATGGTGAGTGGTTTTTTTCCTCTTTACTTTCTGTGAGTGATAAGCAGAATGATGCAAAAATATGTGACTTGGGAGTTTTGTTTTCCCAGGGGCTGGACATGTGCAAGAAGCAAAAATGGCTTAAAATAAGGGTGAAAATGTCTAGTGGAAAGCATTTTGTAACAGTGAAATCTGTTAGGGAAGTAAAAAAAAAACCCTAGTTATTGAATGTAAAAATGTACACAAACTGAAACTCCATACAAAGCCCAGAAGAATGTGTATTCAGAAGCCAAAAGTCTCGGCTTTAGATTTTTAATCTAAAAACAGAAGATTTTTTTTCCACTTATCCAGCAATACATGAGTTAAACTGGCATTCACTGTATCACATACTCTAAAAGACTTCCCCAAAGGGGAAAGATAGGTAGATAGATAGGTAGATAGATAGGTAGATAGATAGATAGATAGATAGATAGTTAGATAGATAGATATACAAGCTGTATACAATGTATGTTCCTGAAAAGTCCAGATCTGGAGAAGGACACTTTTATTTGCTGGTCAGATGTGAAAGAACAATTCCTTTCCTTGGTTTAAAACCAAAACTGCAACATTTAAAGTTGTTTTAGTAAGGCAATTGCTGAAGTGGCTGTACCTGAATGAAGGGCTGTCAGTACCAGGTTATTACTCAATTTTTTGCTGCTTTGGGCAGAATATTCAAAAGATAGACGAGTTCTGACAGGCAGTAATCCTGTTCTTATACCCCCAAGTATTTAAAGGCTTCAGGACATTTATCACGGCTGCCAAAACTGGATTCACAGTCTGTGAGTTTCAAAAACAGAGCAAGATCTTTCCTGTTTTTGCTTCAGGAAAAGGGGCAGATATTCTCATTCTTCTTCCCTTTCTTTTCCTACGTCTTTTTCACCTGCTTCTGGCTGGACTCAGCTCAGTGATAAACCATCCACAGGAGCAGCCAGGGCTCCCTGTGGCTCTTTCCTAGTGAGGAAGATGTGCTGAAGCCACACCTCCTGTAAAACGCACACGGCAATTTTGTAGTCCAAAATGGAGCTTTCCTAGTCCAAAATTCTTAGTCCAAAATCCAAAAATGGAGCTTTCCTATCAGCCAGCCACATCTCAGCCATTCCACACCGGGAAATGACAGAGAGGGCTGCAGAGTGACTGGGGGGGAGGAGGGGAGAGGAGACAGTACTTTGTTTAATTATCTCACTTCAGCATGATTGCTGCAGTGCTATCTTAAAAGTGATAAGATTTTGAAAACTAGATTTCTGGTAATTAGCGCTCAGAATATTGTAATGCCAGCACCCAGCACCTTTCACTGAGCGTTTTCTCGCTCTGGGATGAAGTCGCCAGGCTCTCTCATCCTCTGACCTCCTCAGAGGGCCAGCTCTCACACGTGCTGGCAGCCAGGACCCCTGGGCTCAGGATCAGAGGTATTCCTGCGGCAGGGAGCAAGGAGGGGAGCTCCATCTCCTCCTTCCCACGCTGCCTGTGCTACCCCAGAACGTTTGCAGGCACTGCTGTCACCACATCCCGATGCCCGATGAAACTCTGCTGCCATTTCCTGCCTTGGCTGAGGCTGGAGTCCAGCACACACGACAGAAAGGAGCTTCAAGCAAATAGTCAAGAGTGGAGGGAGCGTGAGTGTCAGATATTGATGCTGCAGTGTGCCCAGTCTGCAGCTGCACCGCAGGGGGAGACCAAAAGAAAGTATCACAAAAGCAATAGGCATCACAGATTGCCTTTCACAGTGGGAGGCGAGCAGCACTCTTACCTGGACAAAAGATATATTTAGATAATAATTCACAAAGAATTGGACTGTATGGACTCTCCTGAGGGACTGTGCATGTAACACAGCCAATGGTAAAATATCGGCAAAAGCTGCAGCTACCTCAGGCAGCACACACTGGTCTGAGACAGAGCAGAAAAAAACCACATTTGGATCCCCAAAATGACTGCTCACATGAGACCAAAACCTTCTGATCACTCCCTCAGTTTGTACCTATTTCAGGGGATGTTTTGGAGTATATCTTGGCACAAGCAGGGATATGCATCAAAACCAAGGGGTTTGCCAAAGGGAAATAGAGGAAACTTGCTACCCATCAGCTGTGATGCTGGCCAGGAGCTTGGGCAATAGCACATAAACACCTGTTTTCATTTGCTGAGGGATGCTGTGACACCGGGGTGAGCGGTGGCATGAAGCTTTTCATATGGCCGTGATCTGCTTTCAAAGCTCTGTAAACAGCTCTTAGCTGAAAATATCATGTAACTTTTTTTCCCTTTGTTGCGCACAGTTCATCCTCAGAGGAAGAAGAGCCCCTGTGCTCATCTGGGCTTGGGAGCAGCAGCTCCCTTGAACACAGCAGGCATTGAACCTGAGGCTGAGCAGGTTCAGGCACTGAGCCACGAAGCTGTAAGTGCGCAGTCTTGTCTTGCATAAGGAGAGAATTACGAGTTGTGAGCAGGGGGAGATAGCTGCTAGTTGGAAATAAGAGAAAACGGATTAATAGAAATTCAATTTCAGTTAAAAAAAAAAAAAAGGAGACCAACCTAGTTAATTTCATAAGGATTCATGAGTCAAAATGTAACACCTTTAGTTAGGAAATAATTGCACACTTATGACCTGAGGCAACAGTCAGAACTTGCTGGGGAAAAAAAAATGGCACATGTCATTAAATTTAATAATGCTTAATTATAGAATCATAAATATTTGAGATTGGAAAGGCCCAGCAAGTCACTTAAGTCCCCTTCCTTATCAATGCAAGACTGTTCCCTGTTGTACATATGCTGGTATGTTTCCTGCAGACTATTAGAACTCATTGTCAGGAGGATTTGCCTTAAATTCCTCAGTTTTCTATTTCTTAATTTCACCCCTGATATACCTGCTTGTTTCCTGCTAAGTAATTCCTTTCCTTCCCTTCCTTAGTGTGTGTGTCAGTCAAATATTTGTAGATGGTTGGCATGCCTCTCCTTAGTTATCACTTAGCCAAACTAGACATATTTTTTTAGTTCTTTTAATCTTCCTCATAGGCAAATCCCTCCAGTCCCTTAATTATTTTGTTGTTCTTTTCTGAACTCTCTCTTTCCAAACCTTTCTGGTAGTCATATTAAATGCAGTATCCTAGTTCCTGTCATCCAGAGCCATGGAAAAATCAGGGGTGCTGTTGCATCTCTGCTGCAAGGTGATGTGTCTTTGTGTCTGACCCACTATAATATTTTTTTTTCCCCTGATCTATCATGCTGAACACCATGCAAGGCTGGAGAGAGGTCAAGACAACCTCTGTTTTTAAAATTCTGCCCTGCAGCTATTCCTCACGGTGCTGTCAGCAGGGAAGACATTTTGTCTTCTAAAACCTTACTTCTGATAGTTTTTCCATCTAAAGGTGTTGTAATGTGAGCCTTCTTCTGCATTGGGCAATAACTTCACTTACACTTCTCTCTCTCTGCGCTTCTTTACTGTCCTCTGCCCCGTGTGTTTCAGAGGAGATCAGTAAGAAAGGCAGAACAGACAGAGCGAGAACAGAAAAGCCCCAAATGTAGCTTACTGCACAAAAAGCTTTGTCTCCTGGGTTTATCATCTCACAGATTAGTAGCCTAGGATGAGGAAAAGGCTCTAGGGAGACACTGTGATGAAAATTCAGGAATGAAGACTGAAGTAAGGAGACAGAGTAGTACTACTCTGTACAAAAATAATTTAGAGGGCCAAACTGACAGGGAAGATGAAAACAGGAAAGACAGAGCATGTATTATTATCTCCCTGACCAGAACCCAGCAGCAGATTCTGTTCTGGAATAATTGGTGCTACGTTGATTGCTTTGAAGGACTCTGTTTTGACTTTTCCTTGTCAGTTTTGGTATTTCCATTTACACTGAAACACTTCCTTCCTCCTCAGAGCCTGGTCCCACGGAGTTGAAAGGTGGGCCTTCCATGCAGACTCCTCTGGCTTTGCCCTCCTGTCAGGTCCCTCTGCCCTTGCCACAAGGTCCCTAAAGGGTGACATCCATCTCTTTAGTGTGCACTTAACAGGGAGTGGTTTCTAACAGCACACTGCAGAAAATATAGGGGCTTTAGGATAACCTGGTTGATGCCCAGGGTTAGAAAGAGACTAGTCAGCATCCGTTCTCTTGAGAGCTTACCTGGTTAAATGAAACGAAATATTAAATAAAAAATATTAAATAGTAAGTAAATAGTGCCCAAGAAGCACTAGATTAAAATAATAATCAGTTGTATCGGTGTTCAAGCCAAGGGATTTTGTAGTGTTTGCTTTCTCCTTATCTTTTACACTTTTCATTTCATCTTGTAAAATCATGGCAATTGGCAGAGCTGTGCAGGAATGCAAAAAGTAAATGTAAAGATCTGCAAATGTAAAGGTATATATGTAAATATTCCAACAAAGGAATGAGTGTCTACATAAAAGACACCATATTTCGTCTTTTCTGGAAGTTCTCATCTGGTTGGTTTTGCTGTGTTTTTTTTTTTCCATGAAAATAATGAAATTGTTGAGTCTCATACTTTTTAAACAACTATTCATATGACGGTTGCCATGATATTTGTTACAATTAATAGGAAATAGCTTTTTTAAAATTATTTTTCATGTAGCTGCCAATGATCTCTGTTGCATATGTACATCTAATAAATCATTATCAGAGTAACTGTCTGAAATCATTCCATGGGAAGAAACTGACCCTTGAGAGAAATTTATTTCAAATAATAGACAACAAACGTGAACAAGGAACATTTCCATCTTTAATACAATAGTCTTCAACCCAGCCATCAACTTTTTATGAATCCAGCCCTACACAAAAGAGTGCCTGTGTGCATGTTCAGATGAACAACCAGTGCCTAAAGCCGACAGGGTTCATGGAAGCCATCACCTGCCTGTGGAAATCACGGTGCCATGTGGAAATCAGCCCTTAAACAAGGGTTCCTGAGGCGCTCTCCTCACCAAAACATTTTACAGTTGCACATGAGCAAGCAGTAGCCACACTGCCACAGAGGCAGGGAGAGCAGGGTACTGTGAGACCATGCTTTTCCAGCGTAGCATTGGCTCTTGGTGTCCACAATCCCAGGAGGATTCCCCTCCTGTTCTTTCTGGGTGCTACAGGAACCTAAATAAAGTTGAAAACTGAAGTCCTAGGCAAATTCAGATGATGGTTCCTGAAAGCTTTTGCCTTTCTCTGACTTATCTAATGTCAGCCAGTCAGCATGACACAGAAAGAAGGGTGTTTATGCAGCATTTTTACCAACTCAAATAATTTTCTCAGCCTATGTCTAAAACACACTGACACGTTGTTTCTTCTACCCTTAAAAAGGTTTTGAGGCATTTTTGGGAAAAAAAGAAAGTATGCAAAACATGAAGAGATTAAATTCCAGTCTCCAAATCTCCGTATTTTAGATCTTTGTTTTGGTGGCTCAGAAAATGAAGGCTATCGGCTCTTGGATTATGTAAACTGACATGGTACATTTAGTTTCATTTTCCTCAGAGTGTATGCATCAGCTTACCCATAAAGTATTGATTGCAGGGGGTTGAAGCTGTCTGCAAGTGCTGGTTGATTTTAGAAGAGATTTTATTTGCAATTCTGCCTCAAAAGCAAGGTGTTGCTGTTACTTATAATAGAAAGTACATGGTGTTGAAGACATGCAGGTGTCTGTGGGAGAGGGGCTTGCACTCCAATGCCCAAGTTTGTGTCTTTATGCACAGTATTTGGAAAAACATGAGGAAGTCATCACACTTGAGTCATCCCTCTGGGGCAAATTGCCTTCAAAGCTTTGTTTTCCCCACTACATCTGCTGTACTGCTCGCTCTCTCTGTTTTCCACACATCTATATCTGCAAGGGATTTCCCAGGCAGAAGCATGTAGTTATGTGCCAAAACCCTTGTTCTGTGCACAAACAGAAAAGATAATGTTTCAGGGATGGATCACACACTGAGCTCACTCTCAGCAGCTCCAGCAAACACGGCCTGGAAGGCTCAGCCTCAGCGAGCAGAGCTCCATGGCACAGCCACAGAAACCCTGAGCCCCTCGGTGCCTGCCAGAGAGCAGAGACCTGACGCACCTGAGAGCACCAGAGCTGTGGCAGAGCCTCCACACAGCTCAGCGTCTCAGACTTCTGGGGAAACCTGCAAAGCCTTCGGTAGGAGCGGGACGAAACTTCCTCAGACAAAAGGCTGTTTCTTCTGTGCTCTAAGAGATCCACAGCCACCACGTGGATTTTGATACACGAGTCACTGAAGGGATTGGATAGGCCCATCCTGTCATTTCCTGGAGGAGATGGCTGACAATGCTGCCTCCATCCCTTGGTTTAGAGTCACGGGTGCTGTACACACAGGTACATGTTTTTATCTTTGTACAGAACAGCCTGGCCGCCTGATCCAGGGCATCGTGCCGGCCAGGAGCAGGCAGAGCCGGTCCCTGCCCCACTCTCCCCACACCCCGTTTGAAGTGCTTGCTCGGTCAGCGGGCCCTGGTGGCCTCCTCCGCCCGCAGCTGTGAGAGGCAGGAGCACAGAGCAGCTCCACGGGGGTTTCTGCAGCCAGCAGCCGCTGCCAGGGCCAGGGGGCCGGCACCGGGGATGGGCACCAGGGATGGATACCCGGGATGGGCAGCGGGGCTAGGTACTGGGGATGGGCACCGGGGATGGGCACCAGGGATGGGCACTGGGGATGGGCACTGGGGATGGGCNGGGATGGGCAACAGGGATGGGCACTGGGGATAGGTACCCGGGAGGGGCACCGGGGATGGGCAGCGGGGATGGACAGCAGGGATGGGCCCTGGGGATGGGCACCGAGGATGGGCACCGGGGCCGGGTACCGGGGATGGGCATTGCTGTCCTGCCACCCCCCGCCCGCTGAAGGAGGCTCGCACTGCAGCTCCCAAACAGCTCCCTAATGTTCCAAGCAGGCTTTTAAACGCCGCAATGATTTCCTACCTGCACTCAGGACAGGTGAGAAACACGCTCTTGCCTGACTTCCGTAAGGCACTAAGCTTTTCCCAAGTTTCGTAGCGCTCCCGGGGATTGTGTTAGAGGGGAAATGGCCACGGCTGCGTGATGGATTTTCCCCGTTTTGGCAGTGGTTTTGCTGCCCTGTGGCTCCTCGGAGCGGCGGGCGCCGGCAGTGCCGCCCGGCCGGTGCCGGGGCGCTCGGCTGACCCACATTTCGGAGCGCAGCGCCACAAAAGGGACAGCAACCAATAGTCCTGATGGCTGGATTAGCAAACCGCTCATGTAGAGGGGTGTCTGTGGGTTTTGCTGTGTCTCTGTGGTGTGCTCCTGTGCTTTATGTCTTGCATTTTCTCTGTGTGGAGCTCACGGTTTTATTTTATTTTACTCATCTTAATTTGTCAGACTCGTGCCTCACTTTTTAGAAAAGGATTTCTCAAAACCGGAGTGGTCTAGGTGACTAATGAAACTCACAAACTCTTTCATGAACATGTATTTCAGGATTTAATAACACCACGTTGCAGCAGCTTCTTGTGCTCCTGTGTTAGGGAGTCAGCGTTCGCACCACGACAGACAGCATCAGTCAGTCACTCTTCTCAGATTTTGTAGCCCATCCGCCCTGCACTGGAGATCCCTGGAGACGTCATTACTGAAGTGATGAGACTTTCTGGTTTAAGTGCTCATGGTCTCTGCAGAGCACGGGGCTGGGAATTAAGCATGTATCTTATGAACAGCAGTGCGGAACAGCATCAATAAATGACTATTCCCCTCCTTGATGTTTACTTTTAGGTTCAGGGGGACTAGAAAAAACTACTGCCAGGACAGAACTCATGATTTTTAATTCCTGCTCGGGCCTGGACTGGTACTGCTGAACTCCATTGTGCCTCTGGGAAACGGACCCAATTCTTGCACTTATCACTGAGCTGTTCTGCTGACCGGGTACTGCCCAGGAAGTTCTTTGAGTGTGGAAGTGCTGTAAGAAAAGAAAGGTTTGTGGTTGTAATGGAACAGGGCTTCAGTAATGATTCTTGGCTAAGGTGAGACTGCCCGCCCTGTGCAGTGAAACCCTGGGTAGTCTGCCAGTTGTCTCAGATGGAGAATTATTTTATTTTTCATGTTTTTTCTTCCACTGCAAATACATCTGCTTTTTCTACCAACACATGCAACAAGGCAAGTAAACACGTCTCTGTGTGCTCTGCAGCAGGTTCTATGATTTGGGATTTTTTTTGTTGTTGTTTGGGTGACACATTAAAACACAGAGGAGTAATCTGACAGCAAGGTAAGCTTTGGGTTGAGGTTAGCACTAATATATAGCAAGAACTCCTTGTGCTTAAAACACAGCTGTGGTAGCTGAATTATTGTCCCTGTGCAGTTTTCACAGTTATTACTTGGTAGGTTGCCTCTTCAGTGTCAAATTAGAAGTCATTCAGCCAGAACCATTGCAGTGGTGCCTCTTGAGGTTTGTAGGTCCACATACTCGAAGTATATTACATATTTTTCTGAACAGTTGTGCTTTCACAGGGGTCTGTATTAGAACAGCATGAAATCTGCTGCTGTTTACACGGGTTTCATCTAAACCTCACTGGTGGGTTCTCTTTATGCAGTGTCAGCAGCACTGAGAGTCAAACTCTGTTTCAGACAAACTTGAAACTTAAAAGAAAACTTATGCTCAGCTGCCTGAATCTCTTCCAATATCTTTCTCCTTTCCATTCTTTTCTTCAAGGCCAAATTTGCTTTTAGCTTTCTGATACTCTGTGAACACCAAGCAGCTTCTTTTCCTACTTTTCAAGAGCCATTTCATTTTGTAATGCACAGAAATCAGGATGGGAAGCAAGCATAGATTTAATTCATCTTTTTTTGTTGTTTTTTACATATTTCTGGCCGTGGAGGATGAATTATCTGTGTTCAAGTGTTTGTTAAAATGGTGGCTATAGAGACCGTAAAAAAATGGAAAGAATAGAAGGGTTGATGAAAACATTCAAGGAACCAGCTGCTTTATTCAGGTGAAGAGGAATTTCAGGGAATAAATGCTTACATATTATACTGGCCATAAAGTTAGAAAGTCTTTTTCTGTACCTTAGTAATTAATTATTGGACTGGTTGGTGAAGCAGAGAAGTGTTGTGGTCCTCATTTCACTGTTAAGGAATCTACAGCTGCAAAAAATGAAGGCAGATATTAGAAAGATATCTAACCATTTTAAATTTGTCTAGAAACATGAAAAAAGAGTTAGGCACCAAATTAAATGTGGAATTAAGCAAAATAGAGATGAATTTTCCTTTCTTCAGGTGCTTCTGCTTTTGTTAATTTTATTTGGTCTCACTCATTTTTAAAGAATATGTTTTTTAAAAATATATTTTTACTGAATAATACAAGTGGCGTCTTGTCCTATACACTTGACTGAAAACCAGCCGTGTTTTTCATGTAGAGCTTTTGCCTGAAAAAACTGTAATGTCTTCTGTAATGTCTTCTGGCAAATGAGAGAGAGATTTGGGAATGGTAAAAGACAAATCTGTGTATGGATTAAAACAGAGAAGATTTCCAGTCTCCCCATAGGGTTCTTAATCTTAAACAGTAAAAGCCAGATGAGATTAAAAGGAATTATGTAGCAAATAGAGTTAATGCTTTTATCTAATATGAAAGGAAGGGAACATTTTAGACATAGACAATTAGTTTTAGTTAAAGTTATTAAAACTAAGCATTTTTATATATATATTTATATATGTTTTATGTTCTACAATGCATGTTAAGATGGAGTCTCCAGGGAGCCTCTTAAAATTCAAGAATCAAAGCAAAAAAGTGACTGAAAATCCAGCCTTGATCATGGTTATTAAAACAGATATCATGAACCTGAATTGGTCCTTGTACAGTTAAGTCCCTTTGTGTAAGAAGATGAACTGTCATAAACTTGGGTTTGAAGGTTTTTTATCTTTTCTGGAGAAAAGATGATTACATTTCTTTCTACTGCAGCTTGTATCTGCAAAGAGTTATGGATAAGTGGGTTCAAAGTGACCAAGATCCACTAAAGTACTTCCATTATATGTTAGGTATAATTTTTTAATGTGAAATCATGACAGATTGTAACAATCTGGAGAGAACCCTTATAGCCCCTTTTCCGTGAAAAGGAGAGGCATAAATGTGGGAGTTGCTTTATTTGTCAGACATGAGAGTTTATAAAAGCAGTTTATAAAATCTCCTCTAATTTCTTTCTCCATACAGCCACAGCCATACACATGCAGGTACACACATCAAATTTTTCTTCAAAAGGCCTTTCTTCGGTCCTGCCCAACATTTTCCTTGCATGCATTTCAATGAATTTTTTTAATTTTGCTGCCTGGAAGTAATATTAATTCTGGATTATAAACAGATCTCTACGGAGCAGGGATGGAGTTGTATTGTCTAAAAGGGAGTTGTGGTGGATAAGGCTGGTTAATATTGAATGGGACTCTTGGGACAATCCTTTCAGAGCGTCTCTTTGGGTACACCCACACACCAGTGCATCAAACAGAAAGAAGAAGGTCCATGGAGCACCAACCATTCTGCTGTTGGAGCTTGAAGTGTTGGGCAGGGAGACTGGAGTTTCCTCAAGCCCCAGTGCAGATTCAGCAGGGATTGCAGGAGACTGGGCAATCTCTCCTAAAGGCTTTGGCACGCTCACAGTGGGAGCGTGTGGCTGCAGCTACACCTCTGAAACCTGCCCAGAGATGTTTTCATACATAACATATGATGTGCTGGCCCAAATCTTGGAAGTTTTACCAAGCATCTGCTCAGGCTTCCCAACAGGGAAGTCGTGCTTACACGGGAAGGTGCTGGGCAGAGTCTGCTGTGAGATTAATGAGGGTTAGTGGAGGTTTAACAGAAATGACAAAAAGAAGTATCAAATGAGATCTTCTCCAGGCCTCTCCTGTCTGCAGAGTATAGCTCAAACCCCTCAGCCACATAAGAAACTAAAATAAATTCTTTCTAGGTCATTTTATTGTTGAAGATTAACTTGAGATCAGAGACTCGCATCATGCTGTGCCGATGCCTCTGCATTTTGCAATATAGTTATTGGTACAGATTTCTGAGGACTAAATTGTCAAAATAGCTCAGTAGTTGTGTGAAATCTAATAATTTTGTACAGATTACAGTACCTCTGTGTTTGAAATGGATTTTTAAATTCCAGTTGCTGGGACTGCATCTTTAGTTGTTCCCTGATTGTTTGTAGATATTGTGAATGCGTTCGGATCATGCCAGAGCAATAATGACTTTGAGCATAGAAATGGACTTGCAGCTGGATTCCTAGGAGAGCTCTTCACACAGGGTACTAGCTCACATATTGAAATGTGCTCACCAAAGAGGTCTTAGGGAACCAGCAAAGAGAACCAAGATTTGCCTGCAAAATGGGGATTAGAAACAAGAGCAGGTAAAATGGATCTAATTTCTCATAAAAATTCTGGTAAAAATCAAATCCCATTATTTTCATCACTCATTATAGGCCAGGATCTGCAACCGTCACTGAAGGTACCCACTACCTTGTTCACAATGCAATTCCATTTATTAGAGTATGTGTCAAAGAAACATGGACAATTGTTCTTCCCAGGCTAAGCTGCTGCTTAACACAAGTGTCAGAAGTGTTGAGCCTTTATTGATTAAGATTCTGAGTTCTTTGTATGATATAACCAGCCTAAGCAGAAATAGCCAATGTGCTGAAAAGCAGTAGATTTTATTTGCAAAAAGAACAGCATGAAAGGATCTGTGCTGCAGTGATGTCTTGTTTTCTTTACTGTTGCTGTGGAGTTGAAAGCCCATCTGTCCTCCTTATTATGTTAAATTCATTCTGGAGTCTCTTAACTGAAGTATCCTTAACCTAGTACTTCTGCAAACTAGCACATCCACATAGAAAATATTTATTAAAATAAACATCTCATTATCAGCAGCCTAATGCAGTGCCATTGTGAGTAATCAATGAGGTCTCTGGCAATCATGGGAATTATACAATATAATTGAGTTATTTATAATAAAATTGCTGCTGAAGAGTTCCTGACTTTCCCAGTTAAACATTTTTTCTTTCTTTTTTACAGTTTGCTGATCTTGCTCTGAGTTTTCAACACATTATATTTTCTTTTTGTCCTGTCATAACTTTAGAATAGAATTCTATTAAGCTAAGCACAGGTTTATAAAAGAACATGAAGTCACATAACAGAATCACATTGTGGTCTTTAAGCTTTAAAAACATCACTCCAGGTAAGAATTTTATGCTATCTTCCAAAATGAAGTGGAGGCTGAAAAGATACAGTATGAAATATTTTATGTGTTGCTTCCACCTCATGCTGACCGTTTATATTTTGCCCCTTCTGCTTCAGTCTCACGGTCAGCCATGCAGTAAAATGGGTTTGAATCCCCTGCACACCCATTACAGAGAGCATGTAAGAGTCAGGGTGATGCTCAAGCCTCAGCTCTGAGTAAATAAATACAGGAATAAGAAGCCTCCAGCAGATACCATAAAGGCATACAAATGCCTTTGCTTTGCAAGCCTGTGCCCCCCTCCTCGTTTTTTCCCTTCTCATCCACTGGTCATTGCCCACAGACAGAAGCCTTGGTAGAAAGCAGCTATTCCTCCTTTCAGATATTTCCACCTTAGCTTAAAGTAGTGATGAGGCTAATGTAAAATAACCTTGCAGATTTTATCCAAAAATGAATGAAAGAACATTCATGTCCTTCATTTTCAGGAGTGATCTCTACCTAGGAGGGTGTTGGTAATCATCTGGAAGTAGTAAAGTTATTAACCACATCCAACTCTGGGTGTTTGCCCACTCCTTCCTGGAAAGGGAAGAGATATTCAGGCAGCTGTGATCTTGCCCTCTAGACGGTCTGACAATGTAGAACACAAACGCACTGGAATGCACTGTGTTTCTTTACTTTTATCACGAATATTTCCTTCTCTCCATCAGATGCTCTGGCAAATATATGGACCCTCAGAACAAGATGGTCATTAAAATTCGCAGTCCAGGTTTGCATCAGCACAGCTCAGTGAGACCGCTGATATCAGGGAATTTTTTTAGGGGAAAATAGGCTTGTCCCCTTTCCTGTGGGTACAAGGTTTGCAATGCTGTGCTCTGGTTCAAGATTGAGAGGTTAGAAGACAAGCAAGCCACCAGTGTGAAAATTAAAGGAATCAAATTCAGAGAAACTGTTCTGTGCCAAGAAGAATATCCAGAGAGCAGCAGTTGAAGCCCATGTGTTTATCAGGGACACGAAATTGTAGATGAGCTAACTCCAAGCTGCACAGAAGTTGGGGAGCTTTTCTGTTGACTGACAGCAATGAGCTGAGGGCACCTCAGAAGTCAGGTGGGAAAAAATCTGCTCTCTGCTGTCTCAGTAGTCCTTCCAAACAGAGGGCACCATGTGGGAAGAGTATGGGCGAGTTAAAACATGGTCATGGCTGCTATAAAACAAAAGTTAGACCTAGATTTCCCCAGGTCTCCACCCAGCCTGAGAGGTAGACAAGGACAAATCTCATCAAGGCTTGCAGGAGATGCTGCCTTGCACCGTTTTTAATATGCAGGAGTGATGATGGAGGAAGGGGCTTGCCAGCTTTCTTCCCCTCATTTGAAAAGCTGTACTGCTGTGTTCCATTTTACTTAATGCAAAAGTGGCAGAAGGAGGGAGGCAGAAGAAAAGCATCTATATCAGACACAACAGAAGGAAATATGGGAGGAGGGTGGGGAGGTGGGCTGGTGGTGTCTGGTTTATGGCCCTTCTGTGCCATCTGAATTGTACAAAAGGCTAAAAAACAGCCTGAGCATCTGTGTTACTCTCTGCACCACTATGATAATGAAAACCCACAAATGCTTAGAGGAATAAACAACATTTCAAGTTTCCTGAGGTTACATAAAAGAAATATTTATTCTATCTGAAAAAGACTATGCAAAGAAGTATTGGAGTTAAAAAAAAAAAAAA
>WBMY01016136.1:1080695-1114172 GCA_013397315.1 Donacobius atricapilla
AAAAAAAAAAGAAAAAAAAAAAAAGTCATAATGTGTTCACAATGTGAGGGAGAAGAGCAGCACAGCAAGCAACCTTAACTAGACTGTTTCCAAACTTTTGACTGCCTAACCATGCAGCCTTAATGCTCTGTTACCATATTTGTCATGCACACAGTATTATATAGATATATATAATACCAACTGTCTGGCTAGATATAGATATCTTATTTTTATTGGAATTTTATCCTCAGTCTCCTCTCTGCTTCTCTTTTCACAGTTTTTCTTAAGCAGAATGTGAAACTAATACTTTCAAATTTCAGCTGCACTTTTGAACTCGTGATATTTGAAAGCAATTTTTTTCTCATCACAACCTGAAACTGATATGTTGTTACACAGGAAATGTTGCACATCTCAAAACTCTCCACTCACAGAAGAGGCGGAATGTACCCTTTTGAAGGTGTGGGATGCATGTGAAAAAAGTATCAAGATTACTCTGCTTCCTGGAAATTATCACTGCAACTCTTTTCTCTGCCTCTCTTTTTCTTTACACAAGTGCCAAAATTGCCTGCTAAAAATGCTTAAAATTTATCTTCTGTCATGTAGATGCTGGAGTTTATTTTGAAATGCAAGTTTGTCTGAGAAAGCTGCATTACGCATGTGTTTATGCTACATAAAAAATATTAACATAAAGTAAATCCAAACTCAGCTCCATAATTAGATCTAAGAAAGGAATTAGTAAAGCACTTAAATGATCCCCAAGGCTAAATCCTACCTGCCCAATGACAGCCAGTGACACCAGAGCCCTCCAAGGTCTGTGATGATCTAAGGCACCCAAGTAGTCTCAAAGACTTAGGTACCTAAATTTGCCATCTATAGATGGACAATTTCTTCCTAGTTTATTACAAAGGAATTTGATTTTGGTGACAGAGAGAAGGGACAGAAAATGGAGAGCAGTCCTCCAGCCCAGCGAGGTCCCTGTCTTGAATCTGTGGCAGTTAAAAGAAACTGCAAAACAGTCTTCAAAGCAAGGACAATTCTCATCCAGAAGGGAATATCAGGAAAGCAATTGCTTTTTGTCACTTCTGAGCAGGATCAGATGCAAGAAGGGAGCATCAGGGAACTTTCTGGTGAACATCCAAGTATCTTTATCCTTTTGGATGCCAGTGAGGTTAAGAAAGGGTTTTATGAATTGTGGGTTTGGATTCAATTCCTAAATCTCACATAAAACCTACCCAGGATATCTAACTACCTCTGCTGAATTGATTTCGTTTCCTACTGTTTTTTCCTGATTACTTATATATAGATATATTCCTTACACATGTGTGCATTTTAACCCTGTAACTGCTGCTGTGTTATGTGGCAAATTCAATTTTGATAAACGTGAGACCAAACTCCTAATTTCTCTTCAGTCCTAGAGCTCAGTAACTCTGTGTAGGAAGCATTTGTCATGCATAAACGTGTTGATTCCATCTCCAGCCATCACCCACCCATCTAATCCATCATACTCAACCAGATTATATGTAAATCTGATTAGCTCACATAAGAATGTAAAGGGGTTCTTACTCCCCTTGCTAAGCACATCAGTCCAATAACCTGGACATCAACAGAAAGGACATTTACACTTTATGGGGGAGAATCAATAATCCTAAGGATGTGCTGATTATAAGTGCTCACAACCACCAGGAAGGTTGGAGGCTGCTCATGAGAGAAATCCTTCATCTCTTAAACTGGTCAGATCCACAGATTTGCTTGGTTAGCTGATCATGCTTTCTTCAGAAGGCCTATCTGCTTAATGCAACAGCTCAATAACACGGCATTAATTTTAATTAACAAATTGCTTGTACACCTACAGCTCTATCATACTGTTGCTGTAGCTAGGGTTAGGAAATTGTCCGAAGAAAATAAATTTGAAGCAACTCAGGCACAGGTAAATAGCCCGTTATTATCCATGAACCATAGTCATTATGGTCATTTCTGAAAAATCATGTGTTTCCCATGGTTCATTAAATCTGTTTTACTGCCTGGATAAATGAGTTACTTTGAGGTGTCAGCAACAACCCCAAGCAGGAGGCTTTATTCTGCTAAGAAAGATGGCAATCAGCAGCAAGAAAGGCAATCCAGAAAACGTCTTATACAAAATTCATGGGTTTATTAATTCATAATGCTAAATGTTTTTGGCAGCTAACTAGTCACAGAATTTCATCAAGATGTGCACTTATAAACAAAGGGAAAGCAATAGCTTTTCTTTAGCTACTTTGCCCTATACTTTTAGTCCTTCAGATAAAAAAAAAAAAAAATGGAAAAGTATGGAATTTTCTCATTTCTCAATATGGAAATTTTCTATTTCACCAAGCCTGTCTACCAGATTATCAGAAAATGTCTTCAAAATGGCCAGTGTGAGACTTCCACCAAGATTTATCAACAAATGAGTCAGAAAAACCGCACATTATGGAACCAGAGAAAGGTAAGAAAGGAGAAGGGGAGGAGACAATGTGCCCATTTCAGCCAGGGATTTGTGCTGCCCTTGCCACAGAGATTTCAGAGGAGGCCAGGCTAGTTAATGTGACTTTGGCTCCTCAGCAGGCACTTACACAATGGCACGTGGGATGTATTTCTTGTGGTACCATTACAGGAATGCTGTGAAGAGGAAGAGCAGAGATGAAGATTGGTGCTGGTGCTTGTGCTGTGGTTTGAAGAGGAACACCCTAGAAATAAGAGAGGAAGGGGAACTACACCTTCCATTAGAGTATCCAAACAAGCCAGACCCCCAATTCCTCCAGAGGGAAGGACAGGACGAGTAGAATGGAGAAGAGGAAAGCGAGGAAAAGTCTGAAGGAGTGGGTACTGGAGAATTTCTGAAGGGAGCAGGACGCTACTGCAGAGGAGGGCAGATGTACAGCAAGCCTCAGAAATGGCAGAAATTGGCCTTCAGGACTCCAAAGAGAAGTCAGGGGAGGGGACACTTTATCTCAAACACAGAAACACTGAAAGTTGCTAAAAATTTGAAAGAAAGCCTGGAGAGAAGGGCCCATATCCCCAAGAGGGATATTTGTCTTCCAGATTTTCATATGTTTCATACGTTTTATTCCTCATGTTTTAAGTTCTGAATTTTCCTGCTTAGTCTTCTATCTTCTTTACTGTGTGTGATGTGCTCAGAATTTTCCCCCCTAATTAATCCTAATTTAAAAGGCTACAAAACTATCAACTTCAGATGAATGGGACAGGTTTGCTTTTTATTTCAAGGCCCTGCTGGTGCAGGTACTGTGAGCAGGTAATCCTACACCACCAGCTGACAAACTCCACAAAAGCAGAGGACAGGTAAAGAATAATGTCGAATTACTTTAGGAGGCCTGCACAGGGACAAGGAGAGGGAACTCTTCTTCCCCTCCTCTCTCTAAAATCTGCAAGCAGATATGTGCTTATATGCAGATATGTAGCTAAGTGATGCTGCCTAGCCTCTTGCATCTTTCCAAGACAAAAATCTAACTGGCCTTGGACATGTGCATGCAGTAGAAAACTGACGATGAGGAGACGAGGAATCGGTTGCTAGAAATCAATGAATGAGAGCCCTAAAAGCTGTCTGTGACTTATTTGAAGGTGTACAGTGAAAAAATTCCTGTTGATGTGTAACCATATTACACGGTGGCCTTTTGTTCCCACCCCAGAAAAGCAGAAACCTGCCTGTGACCCAACACAGCCTGTGGGGCAGCCTGTCTCCCAAACCAGCCAAGCTCAGGATATTGAACATGCATTTTTTCTTCCCCGAGTGCAACAGGGAACATGTGGAATATTATATTGGTTTCCAGCCATCTGCCAGAATTTGATGGCAGGAAATTTGCACGGCTCTTGTTGTAGCCAAGTGACAGATAGTAAGTGAGAGGTGCCATTGTTGGAATTATCACTATCAGATTTTCTAATGCAGACCTCTTGTAATGAGACATACACATTGCTCAAGCTTCAATCAGAACTTCCACTGGAGGAACAAGGATGAATAATAATAAAAGCAGAAAGCATTTTAAGTAAATAGAATTTCCCAGATACTGCATAATGGTGTTTGTTATTGCTATCTTTTATGAGCCTCGAGAAATATTTTGTATAAGAATGAGTTCCTTCAATATAAGCTGTTATCATGGAGGTCTCCTATGTCAATTCTTATTTAAAATATATTTCCTTACAATCCCAACATTATGAAAGCATAAATTAATACGACCTCTTTGCTTCCATTCCATGTTCTTATAAAACCTCGCCGCAGCTCTCCAAAGAACAATTACGTGCTGCGTTGTACAAATGTAGCCCAAACCACTCCAAATAATAAGATCCATTTTGGCAGTAAAAATTTATTCTAGGTACATCTTTCCGAGCCCCTGAAAAGCCAAGGTCTTTCAGTGAGGACTGCATGGAGCATTTTTTTTCCTCAGCTTGAGTGTTGAGAAGCGTGGAGCCGAAATCCCACTCCCCTCTCCTGATAGAAAACCTCTGGGAGCCCCAGCAAGCACCGCTCCTTTTGGAGAGCTGGTGGGAGCATAAACAGGAATCCTGACAGAGAAGGCAGCCAGCGCAACAGCAACACCCCAGCAGCTGTAGGAGGGAGGGCAGACTATTTTCATGAGCTACAGTAACACATTATTTCCCTCCTGCCTAAAGCTTGCCATTGGCAAAAGGACAAAAAGCCAAAACAAACTCCTACAGTGTGCACATTCATGTTTAACATTTCCCTATTAAGACCATTTTCCCGTTTTGCACAATTTTCTTTTTGTTTTAGTATGTATTTATTATTTTTGCTGGCAGCAGATAAAAATTATTTCATTATTTCATTGCATGAAGTTCTGACCACTGAGTCTCCATACACTGCTTTCTGCTAGTGTAGAGAGCTGCATGATTTCAAAATTTCTTCCTTAAGTAGTTAAAATCTTGTTTACAGGCAAAAGGAAACATACATTATACACAAAGTCAAAATTTATCATTAGTACAAGTGAAATCCCAAGAGTCTCATCCAAGAATCATTATTATTCCACATATAATTGTTATGGAAAGAGAAAGAATAAGTCTCTACAGAAAATGTTCAGTAACAAAAATAATAATGCAGTTAAATTTTTACACATGCACTTAGTTTCTACCTCTTTCCGTGATGTTCTGCTCACCCTTCTGGAGTTCCTCTTATGCCTTGGGTTGGGGGTCTCTTTCTCATGGTGGCTGTGTTCCCAGCAAGTTGTCAGCAAAGTCCTTTGCCAGGAGGAATACAATGTTCACTTTGAAGTTTTCCTCTTTCTGTGTCTTGGATTCTTTTGGGGTCACTTTTCATGTCTGCTAACATGCTTTTGCAGTCAGGCTTTATTTCACTGATCTGCACCTCTGAGTTACAGCCATTCTTAAAGGTGGATTTACATGCGCTAGATACTATTTCTTTCTTTCCTTGCTTATCCTAAAAAGCAAAGTAGTCCAGCTCCAGGATTTCTTTAGCTGTGGGGCCTTGGGGCCTTTGGGGCCAAGTCTGTGTTCCATATTTCATCATCCCAAGTGTCTAGCTCTCCACACTGAACTCTGTGTCTCTCTTATCCTATCTGGCCCATATTTACCAGTACTAGTGGAACCATGGTGGCTCCAGAAAAAGATAAACAAAAGTAAAACAAATCAGTCAGAAAGTCCTAAAGACTTGTAGAAACTGCTGTCACAACCAAACCAACGGAAAAAAAGGCTGCAGGCAGGTCAAGAAAAGTTCAGACAGTGCAAGTCCTGACACTTTGCAGACTCAGTGCAAAGTTTATGGCCACAGCAATATGGTATTACAGATCAATATAATGACAGCATGTTCTTACATAATATCTTTTCACTTTTCTTAAGACATGAAGCAGATTTGCCTTCATGCTTCTATTGTAAAATATGAATTTCACTCCCCAAATAGTTCTACAATTCTTTTAAATACTTTGTTTTGTCGCCTTGATGACAGATAACAAAATGGTTATATAATGTAACATGCATAGCTTGGTGAGATGTAGCACAAAGGACAAGGTGCTAAATTTCCTTTCTAGACAGTGTTTCTTGCTATTTTAGCTTCCAGCATTTTTAATTCTATGATCCAATATGGCTCAAAACAAACCTAGAAGTTGTAATATATAAAGCAATAAAACAAGCTGATAGGAGCTGAGCCTTGCATGAGCAAAGGAAACAACTGATACAGACCATTCTGTACGCTTTACTTTAAAAAGCAGCAAATGCTCAGAGCCCATCACAGGATTATCCAGCACATGTCCACCACAATTAGATTTAATGAAAATTCATACTCTAATTTACTAACGAATGGCATTCAAAATCATGGTATCTATATGAACACATTGTTTTGATCTGTTTCCTCTTCCTTCCAGAAAGTTTTCCCATAAATTGTCTATTTCAAAACAGGGCAACTCATCCCAGAAACTACTGATTTCTTATGGAGGAAACATGAGTTTAATCCTTATAAAACACAAGAAAATCCCACCAAATACAAGAAAACCCAGACACAAATCTGCATCTCTCTGGTCTTTGCTGGGCTGCTTCTCAGGGAACAGCTTGGTGGCCAGTTAATGGATTGTTGGGCAGAGTGTTCAGTGCTAACCATTGTAACAACCCTTATCCAGCTGAAAAAAAATTTACTTGGAAAGATGGTGCAAAGCCATGAAGTAGCTGGTGGATTTTTCAGTTGTAAGTACCCCTTCTGTTTCCTTGAGGTTTTTGCTTCCACGTAACTTCCATTAATTTTTTAATTATGAGATTTCATATTGGAAAATATTTCTTTTCTCTGTGGTAGATGCACAGATATCTTACCATCAAATACTGCATTGGTGATCTGTTCTGAGTGAAGAAAACCAGTTCTTATCCTGTTGCTACTTTTCTACTTCAAAAAGATCGAGAGGTCCCGGGCAGAGGAAGAGGACAATACTGCAAGATGCTGCCAACATATACAGTGAGCAGCAGCTTCTGTTCTGATATATTTATCATTATCCACTCCATTTATCTCAATGAGAAGTGAACTTTTAAATTTGCATGGTCCATTAGGGCCTCAAGTGAGCAAGGCATTTAAGCATGTGCTTAAATCCATCCGTATTCAGGAAACCAATTAAGTACATGCTTAATTTTAATGATGGATCCTGTACTGAACGTTATAAAGCTAAACTGCCTTTAAACTTGGACAAAGTCCCCTTTCTCCTTATTTTAGAAGAAAACAAGGAAGTTCAATGCAAGAAGCGGTGTTAGTGCAAAACAAGGCTTTTCGATTTCAGCTATCAGGAATTTGAACAGTAAGGATAATGTAGCTGTAATAACTTTAACCTAGAACAAGTAGGGTTAATTCACAAAATCTAACTCTGCCTAATGAGACAGGGCAGTTCTGAGAGGCAACACGAGGCTTCTGCCTCTTCTCTGACTACAGAGGCAGCCTAGGGAGGCCAGCGCAACCAGAGCGGAGCTGGCAGTCATTCTGTATTTGTGCAACCAGGCCTAGAATTCCACATTCTCCCACAGGAGGCACTACAAAAGTACGAAGCAAAACAGCTAACAGAACATTTCTCCTCTTGTACATTTTTATCTGCAGCTTTAATCATTCCATTAACAGTGTCATAGATGCCTTTGCTTTGTTTTCTAAGCGCTGCTATCCTCAGGACTGACCAAAGCTATAAAGTTGTTATTTCACACTGAGATATGTATGATGCCTATTGATGTTGAAATTAAAAGTTTCTGAAGGAACGGTGCTGCAACATTATTATTAGTTCACTAATTCCTCATCTGGTTTGAATTGGCTATGACATTTCATAATATATTCTATTTCACCCTCTTCACCGCACTATGCAGGGCAGCTAAGTACTTTGAAAGCTTTGAGGAGGTATTTCTATTTATGAGGACAAAGGCAATATGTAGGCATTCCTTAATCAAGTAGGTCTGAATCAGCATATTAAAAAAGTTAGAAATGAAGCAGCAGCTTATAAAAAGGGAGCTTTATTGACAGATGATTTTAGCAAAGCAAACAGTATTTGAATTACTGGGATGTACTCAGCAACACCACAAAATTACATGAGGAGACAAACACCACAGCCTATCTCTGCAGGTGAGAGAAGCAGCAGGCCAAGGCTGGCCTGTCCCTGGAGGTCTAATTTTGACCTTATTAACTGTTCAATACAGGCAGCTCAGTTTAACACCATTAGAAAAAGCAGAGCACACGTTTAACAAGTGAACAGACAAAAAAATACCTCAGAGCTCCAGCTCAGCTTGTACTACTCAATACAGCTGTTAGAGCAACATTGGCCCGGGGCACATGACAAGTGGTAGAACAAGAAGATAAAGAGGTCAGCAATATATTTACAGATACTAACATTATACTTCTGGAAAGTATTTTGTGTTCCCTTCACAAATGTACGCATTGGCAAAAAGGGAAAGATTAATTTCAGAGCAGAGCATTGATGGAATGGGATGACTTTTTTTTTTTCAGGAGAGGAGTCTAATAAGAAAGACATTTTTAGTAGCATTTGTGCCCAAAATTCTGCAGCGCGTGGATGTAAAATGGTAGGAAAATCCTTACTTTTCCCCTCCCTTGCCTCTTTGTTAACCTTTCCATTCTGTACCCAGATTCCCTCTCCTTTTCCCATTCACCAAGCAAATTGATCCAGACCTACATGCATGCGTTACTCTCCTTACAAATGTTTCATGTCCTTGGCAGCAAGAACATGTGACAGCAGGCAGCAGGAGCCCACATGTGCACTGGGGTCTTCAATTATCCCCCAGGAACCAGGAGAGCTCTCACAATTCGTTTTGGGGTTTTTTTGCCATCTTCAAGGTTTTGCTGGGTTTGCAATGTGACAATTATTTCCAGGGAAATGGAAGAGATCTCACGTTTCCCTTGGTGAGAAATAGTTAAATATTTGCTGGATCACTGAGGGAAAGAAATATGTTGCTTTTCTCTTAAGTTAACCCAAGGTGCAGTGGGCCAGAAAAGAAAGAGAAGGACCCTCATTTCCAAGGGTGTTTATCCAGCGTTGGCTTGTTCCAGAGCATAGAAAACACTGCTGCAGTCCTGGCAGCAGCTCCCATTTTCTTGTGTGTTGGGTGACTGCCCACACAAAAAAGCTTCTGCGTGAAAAGGGGACTCACCTCCTCCTTTGGCCATCTTCTAAAAGAGAAACAACCTGCTGCCTCTGTATCCTCTGCACGCCCTCCAAAAACCTACGGATCAGTCCTCATTCGGAGGGAGGTTTTGTTTCTAGGCCCCAGCTGACAGGAGCTTTGCTCTGAGCCTTTGAGAAACGTAGCAATTCTTTATATGCCTACAGAGACGTGAGAAAGTTGCCAGAGGTGTTTGGGCAGGGCCAGAATTAGGATGTTAATCAGCGGGTTTGCTCCAGGGGGTTTGGATGTGGGTTTGGATCTGTCCCTAAGCTTGCACGTAGGCAGGAGTTGTGTGACTGAGCTCTGTCAGCATTTCTCACCGCAGGAACCTTCAGCCTTTGCCACAGAATCTCCACTTTTTTTTTTCTCTTTCTGCCTTTTATATGTCTCTGAAAGTGTCCTGAAACATATGCTTTTAATCTCCTTCGAGTCATCAAAGAATTTAAAACAACACTCCTGAGAGCCTGGGGACAGAAGTGATGCTGTGCCACCATGAAATCTGACATTTTGCTAAGGTACCACATGAGTCAGTGTTTTACTGCAGATTTAATTATTTTGCTGCTATCAGAAGTCTGAATACATTAACTTTTCAGAGCCCATTCTTTAGTGAGACTGAATGTGGCTGCATCTTGCTCTGCATTCTCCCCTTCTAAAGAGGAATACATTGATGGTAGTGGGGATGGGAAAACCAAAGCTGTGCCACTGGCTCTAGGAAAAAGGAGAGTACCGAAAGCAGAAATATCTTTCTATTAACCCTATTTGAGCTTTGGTGAGAGAAATGATAGCCTGTCAAGCAGAGGAGAAAATACTCCTAAGCATCTGTCCTGACTGTAGAATAGTGAAAACAAAGGAAAAACTTGTGTATCCTTTCCCATTGCCCTGCGTGTCCACACCCATCCAGCACTTGAATTCTGTTGCAGCTCTGTCTTCACCGCATGCAGACTTTGTTCCTCTGATCTTGGTGGACTTCTGTTCTTTGAATGTTTTTTTTCCCTTGGGTAATAAAAAGCCCACGCGTTTCTACAAGTAAGAATTTATGCATACCTCTTCAGAACAGGTGCTAAATAATATTTACAACACAAAAAGGAAAATTTGATCCTGATAAAGTCATCCAATGGACAAATGACCTCAGAGATATGCCCAGGAACGTGTTGGATCCGCAGCCAGTTGAAAAGGGTGTGGGTGCCATGGGCTGCTATTGAGTGGTGCTGGTGTGTTAAACTGCACTAGTGTTCACCACCTGTGGAGCCGCTCCAAGGTCGGGATAGAAGAATCAGGGCAATAATCAGACATTCTGGTTTTCAATTAGAAGCCACAGGGTAATGAAAAGCTTTCCAGAAGATCACTTACTGTATTACTGGGTTGGGTTTTTTTAATTGGCTTTTAAAATGAATTCTGCCTAAATGATTAACTGGACAGTCACTATTCAGCTTGGGAAGTGCAAACAGGCTGGGGTAACCAAAGCAAAAAGGACTGAATTGATTTTCATATTAATAAGAGAGTTCATTCTAGAGAGAAAAGGTTAATTTGCTTTTCCATAAGTTTATGGAGGAAGTACTTGTGGTCAGGGTGATAATTTATAGCTAAATCACATGTTTAAAGGCAAAAGTGATTACAGAAAAGCTAGGAGCACCATTTTCAGTATTATGCAATGGAACTGTCAACAGTGTTTTCTGTGCTTTCTTCTTCCCCAAGCACAAGGATCTGAGAAAGAAGCCAGAACAATAGCACTGTCATCTGTGGCCTTATTTTTCCTCTGCACATCAGATATCTTAACAAATGCAGAAGCAGAGACAATGCTGTCTCACCCAGCTTTAATGCTGCTCATGCTTATGGTCTGGGACTTCTCCTCAAATACACGTGGCTTTTGTTGCCCTTGGCTTCCCCACAGAGGTGCTGTCTGTAGGTACTGAATTTTTAATTTATTCTTTGTTAGTGCACTAATTCTTGAGATTTGTGAATTTTTGGAGATGCAAGTAAAACAGTTTATGCCTAACATGATGACTTGACATAGATAAAATTATGGCAAATATGGGTTGGGGTTTCTCTTTTTAATTTTAGCCAAGAAGAATCTGTGATATTTAAGCAACTGAGTATGAGATGAGTCAACTTGTTTCTTTGATATGTTTAGGTTTAGGAGCTCAAATTTTGGATAGTCACCTCCAAGGCTAAGTATGAGTAACAGTGGTAACTGTGCTGCTGATTTGAGAAGTGATGTAACAATTGTGACTTGAGGAGCAGTGATGGCAGCTTGCCCATCCTACCTTTGATGCTTTATTAAAGGCTTAAACAAACATGCAAACCTAGACAAGCTCAGCGAACAAATACCTAGCAATGTCTGCCCTTGGAATTTTTTTAAATAAAAAATGCTAACATAGCACCTTTAGAACTGTGGGGTTTGCTACACCTAATGTAGTTTGCATGGGGGTGAAATGAAAAGCTCAAGTCAGAGAAACATCCAAAAGGCCACACTTCAAATTTCTGTCCCTTCTTGCGTGAGAGTTTGAATTTGCAGAGTTCAAACTACCTGGAGGTAAACTTTTTGTTGTAGCTGTTCTGTGTTAACCTGGCCCATGACTGAGGCTCATGGGCTGCTTCTTTCTGGTCCCTGCTCCTGTGTAGGTGAGGTCAGAGCATGGTTGCACTGGTCCAGCTCCTTGGCTTAACCTTTCTCCCCCATCTCTTAGCTCTGCCACCGAGCTGGATGGATCACTCACCTGGTCACAGCTTACACAGCTTTCATCTCTCCTGCTGTCACACACCACTGCCAGGTTCTGGCATTCCCTGCAGTCTGAGTCTTTGGCATCTGCATATTTTCCTGAGGGCTCCATCTGTGAGTCATCTGAGTCTGGTTAAATGGGGATACTTCATATTAGAACCACTTTAAACTCATCTTGTAGTACAGGAACATCCCTGACACTCCTGAAGAAATGAGAAAAAAAAAAAAANGCCTGCACTTTATAAGCACTCTTGGATGACACGTACAAAAGTGCATACAGGTTATTTCCACGGGCTGTAAAAAAGAGAGTTCAAACTGACCAAGAAATAGATAAAACCAGTAATCTTCAGGATGCTACCTGCAGTAAAGATTATGTATTGCAGATTACAATCTATGCTAAAAGGGGTATCCTCTTTGCTATGGCAAAAGAATGGTTGAACCTTCCACATTTCCAAGCTCACATGCAGGCATGATAAAATCTTAACAACGTGCCATTAAATATACCTTTACAACATCTATTCTGCCTCGCCTAGATATATCTGTGCATCCACCCTTTGTACTGGAGATTAAATAAACTCCCTGGACAGCTGAGAAGAATTAAAGTATGACCTGATAGTTTCTCTGCTTGACAATAATATTGTCTGTCAGTTTGTGCTGTATCCAAGATACTGTTCTCTGGTCCATGCTCAGAAAACAGATATTGATGGGTTTAGCTGATTAACATCTCTATATCATTTGGCCTTTCAGTCTCAAAATATGCTTTACAAAATGTTGCAGCAGGCGCTTTCTAGACTATGCACAATGGTGCTCAATGCAAATATTTCCATGTATCTCCTAGCTAAAGCCTTAAAACTTTTTTATGTCTTAAGCAAACAGCAGTGCTGTCAAGTTTGGCCACTGGAGCCCAACATTTTGACTGAGACAGGGTTTGCACCTTGTAAGAAGATATGGGAAGGCTGTGTGACCATTCCAATCCTCTCTTACAGGACAGAACATCAGCCTCTAGCTGTTCTAAATGCAGGTATGCTGATACCCCAGCAATTACCCAGTAATTTTGGGTAAGGCACCTGGACAGGTGTTAACACAGGGAAGGAACTCTCTGCAACATGCTTTGAAGCATATTGATGTAGCCACAAAGTGTGTGGTGGCATAACAGAGATGATGAAATATAATCATGGTTGCATAAGAATGGTATATGTTCTAGTAGGTATAACAATGAATTAAGGCTGGAATAAATTCTCCTTTTTTTTTTTTTTTTAATTTTATTTTTATTAACTTCTGCTGGCTTGGGAGCCATTCCTGTATGTACACTTCCAAATGCCATAAAGTCATTTATGCACTGCTGGGAATTATTTTAGATATTCAGGCCCATATTACTACAAACTGCAAGCTGATGACCAAACTATAGCTTTGGAATCCAATTTAAATTGGCAATTTTAGCACAAAGCTACTTACTTCTGTTATTGCAAATGGATAGCTGTTATTCTCCATTGTAAAGCAAATTGTGTTTTGTTTACCTAGTGTTTAAATCTCCAGTGTTAAAAGAAATTAAAAAAAAAAACAACAACAACAAAAAACCAAACCAGAGGTAACAAATTAAGCAACAACAGATTGGCATTTTCTCCAAGCATGATGATTTTAAAGCACTTTTTTTTCTCCATTTTCAGACACATTCTAACCTTTCATTGCAAACTGCTTATATTTGAATTTACCTTTCTTAGCTGTGGCTGATTAAAACTGGAGACAGTATTGCAGATGAGGTCTAAGAAGTACCCTGTTAAAATGGCATGAACTCTCCCTCGTCCTTACTGAAAGTAACCTGTCAGAGGCATTTCTGGATTGCCATTGCCTTTTCACGGCACTGGTTGTCATTGTAGGACACGAAAAAATGAATGATCCAAATACCCTTCAGAAGGCAAAGAGCATAGGGACGGCTTTATTGTCTAATTCTTACTACCTTTTATAAGGTGTTTTGATACAGACTTAAGATGACTGGTGAATAGAAACGACACCTCTCTAATCCCATTGGTTAAACTAGAGAAACAGAACTAGAAAGACAAACATCTCTGGAGAAAATTGTTTTGAGAATGGATTAGTTGTTTACCAAGATTGTTTTAAGAAGAAGTTTCCTTAAGAAATTTTTCCCTTGGGAAAAGTTAGCAGCTGCTAGCAGGCTAAAATCTCAGACTCAGAAATATCAGGCCCACATCTGGTGGCTCTCAGTTGTCCCATGGCTAATACCCCCAGATCCTCCTCAGCATCAGTCATCCCTAGCTAAGGAGCTCCCACTAGAGAGCAAAAAGGTGATAATTGTAGAAGATAGTGGCGACAAAGGATGTTGGGACAACAAACAGCGCTTTCCAAAATGCTGTTTATTGCATAGATGATGTTGCATCAGTCCTGGATCGTGGGTGAGCCAAAACCTAAAAGCTGTCAGCATCAGCTTATTAGGCAAGCCTGAANTTAGGCAATCCTGAAGCCGCTTTAGTTCTGGTTACTATGCATTATATAGTTTTCTTTACTGAGCATCTTAATACATAATAACTAATCAGTATCATACAAAATACCTTTACATTTACCCATAGCCTATCACAACTACTATCATTACTATCTTACTGTTAATACTATCCAATCACATCGAGTTAGTATGTTACATTTTAATCTTATTTTTCCGGTTTTTTGCAGTGGGCAATTCTTAGACTTTTTTTCTCCTTGGTGAAAACGTGGTTTTGTTTGCCTATGGTTTTCCTCAGATTTCTCTTTACTTTGGTAAAAACATGTTTTTGTTTGTAGACAGCTTATCCTTTGCTCTTAGCCATAAAAGTTTCCTTCCAACTCAACTTTTGTCCAGTAACAACTTACTCAGCAATCCCTAACTTAAACATTTTTTATTCTTCTAAATCAAAACTTGCTTTCATTTCTAGTGAGCCTTCTGCTAAGCATTCATATCTGTAAGATTTTCCTGTGAAATTTTCACCTTCTCCAACAGATGATAGTCCCCAAGCCCATTTACCCTCTGTACTGTGGTGTGAGGAGACAGATAGAGACAGTGCTGAAGGCAACCTTGCCCCCGATATATTGCAGCTGTGTTAATTATCCGAGAGTGGAACAGCCTTGCCCTCACAGCCATGGGGGTGATAAAAGAGTGAGTTAGCTGGAGTCTGCTGGCCGTGCTGTGAGGAGGAAGGGACAGGAGGGACAGAAAGGCTGAGATGTCATGCGAGGGACAGACAGGGTTAGGTGGCTGTGCTGGGGGCAGGAAGGAGCGAGCTGGAGCTGCAGAAGGAAGAGAGAAGGAGAGAAAGAGCCAGAGCAGCGTGGAGCTGCCCATGGGAGGCTACATAGAAAACGTACGAAGGACTTTTAGATAACAAGGTGCTGATGCTTGAAGCCTTTTGAAGTTTTACTGAAGCACTGTGAGTGCTGTGGCCGTCTCGATTATGACACCGTACTATAAAATTTAATTCTGCTTGTATTACTTTTCCCCCTGGGGTTGTGCAGTGCTCCCTCCCCTGGCAGCCTGATGCTTTTTACACTGGTGCCCCTCATGCTGTCATCAGTGAGCTTCATTTGTGCCCATCCTCATGCCAATGCCCCTGAAATAAATATTAAAAAAAAAAAATTAAAAAAAAAAAAAATCAGACCTGCTCTCCATTACACTGCTTTATTAACAGCCACAAAACCAAAGTGAGTCTACTCCTTTAACAAGGGTGTTGAAGAAGAAAAGAGCTTAGCCAAGCACAGACATCCCTTCAAGGGCCTCCCTTTCCCCTACAGATCCAACCAGGGAAGCATCACCAGCGCTGGGAGGGCCCAGCAGCACCAACCCCACCTGGCTGCCAAGAGCAGGGCCACCCCCCAGCAGCCACAGGGCACATGGGAGCAGCCAGAGAAGGAAAGAGAGGCAGGGCATAGGTCCTCCAAGGGGTGAGCACGACAGGTATCTCAGCTTTTCATTTGGATGATCTTCAACTCATCTTGCCACTGGCTTGAAATACCCAAGTGCAGGCAAAACATCTTCATTTCCCCCAGATTTCTCCCTGGTCATGTAATACACACACTTTAATCTGAAGGAAGCCCAAGCAAGTGAAACTCTTGTGGCCTTGACTTTTATTCTGAGCACCCCACGCAGGTTTTCTGAAAAAGGACTGTTATAAAGATTTCTCAAAGAAATTGGGGTCACCTGCTGCAGTGAACTGTACATAATTGGGAAGTACTGTAGATATGGTCTGTTTGGAAATGCATTGCGTGTGGATATGGCTAGTTCAGTTTTAGATGTGTTTCTGGCTTCGCATGCTATTTTTAAGAGCTGTAAATGGAGCAGGTCCTGCCCCCCTCCTTCCACCCTCTCCTCCTACTCACTGATTTCTCATCTTAAATTAAATTGGGTACAACAGTGTAACAAATAATTTTCTCTCTACATTATGAGAAGATAGGCATAGACCGAAGTTCAGAAACATACAGCATGTAGCATCTTTACAAGATAAGATCAGCACTGTGGCTTTCTGTCACAGGGTTTGCCTCTAAAAATTGTAATCATCAGCTTAGAATGTTTATCATCCTGTGAGAGGAGTACTCTTACCTCTGCCTATGAAGAGACATGTCTGCGATAAAAGATTGTCTTTTGTTTCTCAGAACCTTTTAATTGCCCACGGTGGACAATCCTTGAGGATCTAAACTGTGGTCTTTACAAGCATTTACACTAAGCAAGAAAGACGTCACTCTCATTTGAGAAGATGTACCTGTTAAAAAGGATGCATCTCCTCCAGCCCGAATTTAAAAGTGTGACTAAGAGGTTTCTGGCCTCCCCAGCTTGCCTTGTCCTAACAGGAGAGAGGAGCTAGAAAGCAAATATCCCTGCCCAGCTGGCTTTTGCTGTTTGCTGCTTTATGCACTACTGAGGCAAGGCCAGCAGTGCTGGTTTGCTGGATCAGGAGACTGATAACAGCAGAGCAGACACCCCTCTTGTCTCCCCCAGCCTTTCACGCGGGTCAGCCCCAAAGCAATTTGCAGAAGCTGACAGTTCCAAGTCGCTGATTTAGCCCAAACTCAAGTCTCTCTAACTTTTGTTTAGTTTCTAACTAATTTGTGCCAGACACTGCCTGCTTTGCAGAGCCAGATGCCAGCTGGAAATGGGATGTCCCAAACTCCACAGGTAAATATTCTCCTTGTGCCATTTCATAAGAAAAAAGCACTGCACAGGAGATCCTCCTTTGAGGCGCAGAGAGTGCTCCAGGTGTCTTTGAGGTGATTGGGTATTATTGCTGTAAATCAGACCTTCCAAGCAGCTGTCATTTCTTTATAGCTCTCCTCTGAATTCTTGACTTTTTTTCTTCCATTTATCACAGGTCATAGGACCATTTCCATGCTTGGTCCAAGTGGTCAAGCAAAAGATTCAGGGTCTTACAGTCTGTTTCATCCAGGAGAAGAAATTGATGAGGGCATCAGATAACTTGGATAATTGTGCACCTTCTCAAGGAAAGGTAAAATCTCCTTTTCTACCACTTCAGGGGAATTGAAAAACGTAAACTCAGATCTGTCTGAAAGGGTCTCCCAGGGCCTTTCCTCGGGCCAGACTCTCTTTACACCTGTGGGCAGTGCTGATACAATAATCTCTGACTGCCTGTGGCGTCTGTGTGTCACCTCAACACTCCAGCTCTCTACAGAACTGAAATGTGAGTCCACTCTTCTGGCCAGTGGGGATCCAGTTGCATACATCTCTGGATTGGACAGGGATGAGGCTCCTTCCCGGCCTTTGGAGATGACCATTAACTCAGCTGCCTGCTTTAAGGTGCTCTAGAATTTCTTGCAGGCAAGGACAATGATTTTTCCCAGCATTTTGACCCAATCTGCAGCAACACGTGTGGTGCGTGTCTCCCATAGCCTAGAGAATGGCAATCCCTGGCTCTGTAACTTGCAGCCAGCTTGCAAGACACAATTTAGCAGCTGGGCTGTCTAGTTCCTAAAAAATGTAGGCTGGTTCCAAGTAACAGGGAACTCATTCTGGATCGAAACCATTTGTTTGCTGTTTTCCTGAGGAATAACTGAACAATTTGAGTTCAATACAAAGGTTCCTGCTGAAATCCCATTTCAAAAGCTGCAAGAGTGTTCTTATTCCTTAGCTGCTTCTCACACACTGTGCATGTACTCACCATCTACTTGCCCTTCAATGCTTGGCAGCTTTTACTACATTCAGCCCAGCAAAACACAGGTACAACTACAGCAGATGGTGGCATATCCCTGCAAGCTTCATCTAACAGAGGCAACTTTAGGGGCAGCTTCTTCAGGAATAGCAGATTTTTGCTCAAGAACTAGAATATGAAAGGGTTGAGATACCAAGGGTTATGAATCTAGCAATAACATAGCTCTGCTGATAATGACAATGTTTTGAATAATTTTTATTTGAATAGATCTGCCTGCATTACCAATATCTATGGTGTTGCTTGGTAACTATTTTCTGATACCAGGAGACTGAAAAACGCTTTTTCAGAACTAAATTACAATTCTGATATTAAATTTCACATTTTAGTGGTTGCAGTCTGTCCTCTGTTTGGCTGTCTAGCCACAGCAATATTCTTGGTGACTTTTTTTTATATTATGCACTATTTTATTATTATTATTGTTATTTCTTTCCTTTCCAAAAGGTGCCAAGTGAGGTTACAAGTAAATATTTCATACTCCTCCCTTGGAAATATGTTGATATTTTAAAAAGAGTCAGTAAAACTGTACAGGTGATCTCAGCCTCAAGTTGCATAATTCAGGATGAGTTTCAAAATTCAAGTAGAAAGCAATTCTAAATTATCAGTGGATGGAAATAAAATTTCCTCATAAAGTAATAAAGCAAATGATATTAAAGTGTTGCATGGAAAATAGGTGAATATGTTTAAATATTAGTCACGCTTCTCTGTATTTATTTTGCTGGTGGTGCAGTGCCAGCATTCACTTATTTTCCAGAAGCTGCATTGTATGGTCATGAAGATAAAGGAAAATAATAGTAATAATAATAATAACAAATGTAGTGCTGTTGATAGAATCATAATTCAGTAATGAAAAAAACACCACAATGCTCTACGACATTACTTGTTAATATTTACCTCAGAAAATAAAAAAGGTAATTAAAAAGAGGAACAAACCCCACTACTCTGCAGTTTTAAAAGTGTATCCCCTGATTTCCTCGTGTTGCAAATTTTAGTTATAAAGTCATTCCCTCCCGATTTTTTTGAGGATTAACAAATTCACTTCTGCGTTCTCTGCTAACAAGGACAGCACTACAGAAGGTGGTAAGATGCTTGGAAATGCCCGGGTTTTGTTGATTTGTGGATTCTTCTGTGACTAAAGGAATGGAGCAGTTGTGTGAGATGACCCCTAATATCTTTTGCTCCCTGACAATGCCAGATTGTGAAGGGAGCTGTGCTTGAAAACTAAATTCCCACCTCCCCAAATATATGCGCCGTGACTTTCCGAAACATGATTTTCACACCAAGTACCCACAGTTTGTTCATTTGCTTTCTCGATGGCCTCTTTTGACTGAACGCCTGAAACTGGCAGCTCAGAACCGTAGAAGGTCAGAAGAAGGCAAATAACATTTGTTTAACAGCTGCTGGTAGTAGCAAAATTTCAGCTGATATGTGGGTAAGTGATTACATCAATTCTATTCCATAACCCTTACAAAAGAATCCTTAAGAGCACTTCAGAACACCCTTTCTCTGGCTTGAGGAGACAGCAAAATCTGCATGGTAGGTGACAGGAGTTTGGATTCCTACAAAAGTCCTCAGCCACTGAATGCACTCCCTAAGAAATCCTCCTCAATTATAGCAAACTAGACAATCTGGAGTTTCTGCCAAGAAAATGTAGAAATGGAGAATACCCATGGAAAATGTTGCAATCTAAAACTTCCCCCAGTTCATTGCCAGGTGAAACTCACTTCTGACATTTTAAAAAAAGAAATGGAAGGTTTGTTTGTCCCCAGGGCCCAACTGTGCCCTAAGTGCCACATTCCTATAAAGGCTTTGGAACCTTCAGCACAGGAAAACTGAAAGAAAAACAGATTAGAGCTATCTGGAGTGACATCTGCAGGCAAGCTTGCTGTAAGACAAAGGAAGCTAAGAGTCCTGGTCTCACTCCTGTCATTAGATTTCTAATATTATTAATAGCATTTGGTAATAATTGCACTAAAAGATATGTCCTTTTTACTGCAAATATGGGAAGCATTTAAGCCAAGGCCAGCTATATTCCAGAAGGAATGTTATATTTCGCATATTCTGGGCTCCAGAAGAGATTCATGAGGAGATTTTTGGTCTGTGCTACAGAAAAGGTAAAGCCCCATGGTTGCAATGATTTCCAATAATTCCACATTCACAGAATATATCACAGCAGCTGTTTATTCATTGTTTAACTACGGATATATTTAATATTGCCCAAAACCAGGCACCATGGGTGTGGCACATCTTCACTTCATCCTCTCTCACCCAGAAATAAGGTATCTGTGAGTCTTCAATTTGCTGTGGTATGGTTTGTTCAATCACACAGGAAATTACGGTGACAATAAGATCTCAGGCGTAGTCTTCAAGGTACTGACATCCCAAAATACTAAAAAAATTATGAACTCCATATGGTTGAGAAATTGCGAGTTCTCTTCTTTCACTTGGGCTGGGAGGTTAAACTCCTGGGGGTCACATCAACATTTTTTGTTAAAACCACAAAGTCCTCCTGAGGTTGTATAACTCAGTCTAGTGGAGCTTCTCAAAGAGCAGTACCCTAGAGTGAGCCATGCTGCTGAAAAATTAAAAAACAAATTCTCTTTTTCCTGAGGGGAAAAAGGGCATATTGTTGAGTGGCTTGGTGCTTGATTGGTGTGATAAGCTAAGAACTCAATACTCCTCCCACATTCTGGAAATTTAACATCTCAAGCCCCCAGTCTTTGCCGAACCAGAAATTACTGTTGTTACTTTGGTGATCTTTTACAATTAGACATGTTCCTCATGTGTTTTTATCACTTTTGGTCGCTAATATTGCTCTGTTTATTTGTCTACTTTTATTATTGTCGAGGCTAAAATAATATGTGGGAGAGAAATGTGCTCAGAAAAGACAGGCTCCAGTTTTATTCCTCTGCTCACGCTGCAAAATACAGCACACAACAAATCTGCAAGCAAATCTGGATTCGTGACTTATGTGGGCCATTAATATTTAATGCATGCAGTATCTACTCTTTTGCAAGTTCGTCCATATTCTATTCTAATGTCCTGTAAACAGTCTCCAGGTAATTTCTGACATCTCTGGAGCAAGAAACTGCTATGTATACAAAATTCAAACTGTGCCAGAGATGAGAAATGATGGCAGAAATAAGTGTTAGAGCCCTTTGATCCCCCTTCCTCTCTGCAGCAGTAAATATATTCAGAAAGGCAGTGCTGTAGATTTATAAATGTTAGCACTCTGAGTGAAGTCAAACTAATTTACTCTATGAACTTCTCTGACATTATGAAAACTTTACAAAGAGATCATTGCATG
Organism: Donacobius atricapilla; assembly: GCA_013397315.1. Taxonomy (NCBI): domain Eukaryota; kingdom Metazoa; phylum Chordata; class Aves; order Passeriformes; family Mimidae; genus Donacobius; species Donacobius atricapilla. The sequence goes on from WBMY01016136.1 coordinate 1,102,033, forward strand.
TGAAGTATTAAAATACTATAATTTTAACTTGAAAACCCCACTCACCAGTCATTCGAGCTCCCTTCAGTATATCTGCTATGTTTTGAGGTGTTTTAAGAATAAGTGGGAACACCATAAAGATGGCAAAATAAATTATGCCTCTTGAAGTTTAGGAGTAACACCAACATAAAATGGTATGAATCCATTTTTCATGGACTGAGACTCTGGCAGTTAGGGAGAGGAAGAGTAGAAGGGGATTGTTCTGAATGAAGGGATGGTGACGAGGAAGAGAGAAGTGACACTGGAAATGTCTAACGCAGTGACAGAGGGGTTGAACCTTGTCTCTCTGGTGACAAGCTCATGCACCGTTTGTCCTGGGGGAAAATTGATTGACTGGGAGAATTCAGGGATAACTAGCTGCAGATTTGAGAGTGGTGAGTACAGGCATCTCGCTATCAGCACTAGGCCACTTCCAAGGTGCAGCGCTTGGCTCCAGCGGGGAAGGCAGGCACTCAGCACCACTGCCCGCAGAGCCACGGCAGCCCAGGCAGGAGCGCCAACTGCACTTGCAGTCTCAGACCTTTCCCTCTGCTGATAGATGGAATAAAGGGAAAATGCCAAAAGGAGACAAAGCCTGGAGGCTGGATCTTAGCAGGTGATCGTGTCTGTCAGGAAGGAGGATAAATAATGGCAAGGGGAGTACTTTCCCTCCTGATGTGAAGCTCTCTGCTGGCAACCATTGTAGGCACTACTTTCCTAGCTTCTCTAACAGGCTAGGAAATCACTGACGCCTTAACTAGTTCAGAAAGGCGCTCTGCATCTTCTGGGCTGCTACAGACCTATAGGAGTTTTGCTCCCCTCCCTGTGGTGATACCCCATCGATTTCAAAATCCTGTCATGCCCTTGAGGAGGCCATCTGAGAAGGTCTCAGCAGCCACCTGGGACTGAGCTAAAGGTCACGCAAGATTATCTCCATTTTCTGCTGTTTGCCTGGAGGACCCGACCTCTTCCATGTGCTGATCAGATGATGGCTCCCACCACTTCCCAGTCCTAAGGGGAGTGACGGGGTGCAAGCCTCACCAGCGGTGTATCCCTGCTTCGTGCAGCTAACAAAGGTGGCCATCCAAATTTCAGCACCCAGGTTAGGCTGCTGAGACTGAGCTTGGATACTTTTCTTCACAGCACCATCTAGTGCTACTTGTGTAACCCACAATTTTCCTTGTCCTTGCCTCCTTCTCTCACATAAATACACGAAAACGTTTAAATTTTAAAATAACTACAGAATGGACGCCAGTCCTTAAAAAAAAAAGAAATCTTGAATAAACACTGAAGGATTTTTTTTCTCCAAGGAAATAATGAGAGAAAAAAAAATCACATTATTAGATATGCAGTGGCTTTCACTCTAGAAACGATAGTGCTGAAGTTGTTACTAGAACCTCAACAAAGCAGGAAGCTAAACTAAACTAAAATATAAAAGGAAATACAATACTGCTTCTTTAACTATGTCTTTGTCTGGGCTAAGAAACTGTGATTAAGTGTGAGTTTGCCTAGATGGACTCCCTTGCCTTCTATATGGCTTGCCCACTTTTTCTAACTTCAGAAACTTTTTCTAACCTCTAATCTTTTGCTTAACATTGTTAAAACATGTTTAACTTCACTTAATAATGAATGCCAAAGATAAAGATTGTCTTTGCCAATAGCTCAACAGCCTCCATCAATTACAGTGTGAGTCTTTGCAGGAAACTTTCCCTCCCTGATGATCATTGCTACAAGAGACAAAGGTCCCACAAATTCTGCCCCAAGATTTGATTTGTCCTTTGCTGTGGTAAAAGTAAATGGGAAATAAAAAGGGAAGAGAGTCAAAATAAAATAAAATAAAATAAAATAAAATAAATAAAATAAAGAAAAGGAAAAGATAAAAAGGACAAAAAGGAATGAGGAAAAGAATAAAGGGAAAGAAATACAGGGAAAGAGGAGGGACGGGGGGAAAAAAGGGGAAGAGGACAATGAAAGGGAAAGTGAGAAAAGTAAATACTGCCAGGCAAGAAAACTGTTTATTTTATTTTATTTTATTTTATTTTAAATCCTNATTTTTTTTCTCCAAGGAAATAATGAGAGAAAAAAAAATCACATTATTAGATATGCAGTGGCTTTCACTCTAGAAACGATAGTGCTGAAGTTGTTACTAGAACCTCAACAAAGCAGGAAGCTAAACTAAACTAAAATATAAAAGGAAATACAATACTGCTTCTTTAACTATGTCTTTGTCTGGGCTAAGAAACTGTGATTAAGTGTGAGTTTGCCTAGATGGACTCCCTTGCCTTCTATATGGCTTGCCCACTTTTTCTAACTTCAGAAACTTTTTCTAACCTCTAACCTTTTGCTTAACATTGTTAAAACATGTTTAACTTCACTTAATAATGAATGCCAAAGATAAAGATTGTCTTTGCCAATAGCTCAACAGCCTCCATCAATTACAGTGTGAGTCTTTGCAGGAAACTTTCCCTCCCTGATGATCATTGCTACAAGAGACAAAGGTCCCACAAATTCTGCCCCAAGATTTGATTTGTCCTTTGCTGTGGTAAAAGTAAATGGGAAATAAAAAGGGAAGAGAGTCAAAATAAAATAAAATAAAATAAAATAAAATAAATAAAATAAAGAAAAGGAAAAGATAAAAAGGACAAAAAGGAATGAGGAAAAGAATAAAGGGAAAGAAATACAGGGAAAGAGGAGGGACGGGGGGGAAAAAGGGGAAGAGGACAATGAAAGGGAAAGTGAGAAAAAGTAAATACAGCCAGGCAAGAAAACTGGGGTGTTTGGTATGGGGTTTTTTTGGTTTTTTGTTTGTTTTTTTTTGCATGTGGTTTTTTTGCTTGTTTGTTTTTTTGTGGTTTTTTGGGGGGTTTTTTGGTTTTGTTTTTTAAATCCTGGTTATGACAATTTAACTTTTCAACCATCCTGAAAATTGCCAAAATATGGAGGGGGAAAGCAGCCAGACATTTGCCCGGGGGATTTTCACATGACCACCTTGTACTGCTACAACAAATTCCTACGGAGTCTTCTGGAGAGCACAGTGGGAACCAGCTGGAGAAAGCTGCAGCAAATACCAGAGCACTGCATATTGACAGGAGTTGGATGTGCAAGTGTTCTCCCTCCACTAAACTAAATGTCCAGTCGAGTCTCATATTCATTTATTGAAACTTTGTAATTTGACCTTGACAGCTTGTAAATTTTCAGGACACTATTCTTAAAAACAATTCTGTCGTGTTACGCTTTCAAATCACTGGTTTCATGGCTGGACTTTATGGGGAAAGGAACATGTTTTAAATAGCTTTTGTGTAAAATCCCTGTAGGCTATGCCAAAGGCAAACTAATGACCACTGGTGGAGCTGCAAATGGAATTGGATAATATATTGATACCAGCAGTAAACAGTATTCGATTTTAACAGCAACTAATATAGAATAACATGTCTAATCTAATTTATGAGCCTAATTTAAACATTGGAGAGACTTGACACAGAAAAACTAGTTGCTGTGTTGTTCCTGCACTTTTATTTTCTGCCCATCAGAAAGGGGGAAGGATGTTACAGCAGTTGATGTTAATTTGCTCATCTGCTTATGCTGTTGGTATTTCTAGCCTGCTTGTGGCACTTTTGCAAGTAATTCTAGCTGCTCTTAATCCTGATTCAAAGAAACAATTGATTTTCTTGTTATGATTTATTATCATTGATCAGAGCGCAAGTAACACATTTTTGCTTTTGGCACTTTGTACAGCCATAGCTAAAGTTACCCACCTTTCTCTATTTCTCTCTGCAGGGAAGAACTATGGCTCCAGAAGTGTAAATGCTCTTTCTTTGTGAGAAGCTTTGCCCACACAAGTAAATCACGTAAGTAAATTCACATGCAGAAGACCGTGCCACCAGGATGATGGTGCGCAGCTCAGCTTGAAAGTTTCTAATTCTCCTTCTCCTTATGGCACACATTTTTAAAGATTTTCAAACTATTTATATTAATAATGGAGAAAGCTGGGCGCCTGAGCCCACCTGAACTGCAGTTCTAGTATAATTTTGAAAGTCAGCAAGGGGTCTTTATTACAAACGAACAAAAAAGTCCAGCTTTCCTTTTTTTTTTTTTTGGTATTTGAATGATGACCCTAAGAAGTATATTGAAATGAAAGAAAGAAGCATTCTCCAAAGTTTTTGTACAAAATAAAACAAGCATTACTAATTTCTACCTGTCTCATTTCCAGGTCTTACAGGCCTGTCTTGCTTTACATGTACCTTTGCTAAATAAAAATGATCAGTATATTGTTGTAAAACATAGTTAAATGGGAAGATTTCACTCTGGTAACCACTAGAATACAAAATGTACCATAAAACATGAATATATTCACTAGAAGATACCCTTTCTTGACTAATAAGGAAAATATTTCTGACTTTCACAGGAAGAATAGTATTAATGCTTTTTTAAAAAAATATTTCTTTTTGCTGGTTAAGTGTGGCTTTTGCTTGGCTTTAGGCATCAAACTTCTCCACGAACTCTCCATCCTATACAAAATTAGAATCCTCCCAGTCACTGAAAGAGAGGAGGTGTTTGATCTTCTGTGACACCCAAACAGGGAATCAGTCAGGTGTTCAGGGGCAGCCCCTTCCTCCAGGTGATTTGTTGGAATCGTGGGCGTGGGTCAGGATGATGTTAATAACAAAGAAAGCAGCACTGCAGAACAATCAAACCCTGCATCAGCTGCCCCCATGGCATTTATTGGTGGGCAATATTTTCCTCAGTGGGGCTCTTCTGTGTGTGCTTGGATACCTGCAAAGCCCAGCACAGCAATGCCAGGGCATTCCTGAGCTTTAGCAAAGCAGCTTTTAACCAAGCATTTGCAGCTAAAGGAAGGTTTGCTAAGATCAGAAAAGGGTGACCAACACCTAGGTGACTGCCTTGTTTTAATGCCAGCAGGATCTGGCACAGCAAGGGGAATTCTCCTACAGTGCTTCATTTATAGAATCAGAGTTTTCTGGAAAACAAACAAACAAACAAAAGAAAACCCACCAAAAAACACCACTTAGATTGGGGAAATTATTTTATAGCATATCTATTTCTGCTTCCCAAACTCATCATTCATGATTCCCATTCTAAAAACTGGAATTTGTAACATCAAGAGTCTTTTTCCCTTTACAAATCTACCCTGAGATATTGAGAATTGGGCTACTGATTCATGTACAGTATTTGAGACAACACTTAAAACCACAGGTATTTCAAGCTTAGTAGCAGTAAAAAAAAAAATTACTCTGAATCACCAATAGCTGAAAGTAGAAATTCTTTACGTACATGCAGAGAAAAAATAGATTTGGAGTGGAAACTTTTTTGACAAGTATGAGTCTAACAGTATTTGAAGTAGATGAGAGATTGATTCCCCAAAAGAAATAAATAAATTCAAATACCCAACCATTTTAAACTCCAAAACTATCTGCAAAGTTAACACTGTCACACTTAGAAAACTGATAACAAAAAAAATCCTTTCTATACAATTGCCATGAAAAAGGATTTCTCTCACCTTTCCTTTCAGAGGACAAGAGCATGCCTGGCTGGAGAAGAAGTGCACAACCTCAGAAGTGGTTTCTGGACTTTGTGGTCCAGGTCAGACCAATTTGAAAAGCAAAGATGTTAAAAAATCTGCAGTCAGTGTCCAGACTGGCTACTAAGACAGCAACTACAGCCAAAAAAAATGCCAACCCTCCAGCAAATCTCACTCAGGCTGGAGCTTCAACCTTTTCTCTGGACTGTTCCCGGGAACTGAATACTGTTAATTTGGTAGCATACACTTGATGAGAGCAATAAGGAGATGTTTTCAGGCTGACAGCAGGCCCGTGTTCTCCAGCTGTGAATCAGTTCCAGCCCACAAACCACAGACGTGTGTTCAAGCCCTAAGCTGGTGTCCTTTACCTTTCAGCTGCATTTTGTGCCTCATACCATGCTCCATGTTCTCAGGCTGTAAAGCTCAAGAGGAGCTGCTGGCATCTAGCTGCCCTGGCTTGTGGCAGCAGCATTTTTATTAGCGTTTTTATTATGCCTCGGTAGGATCCCACTGTTCATGCAGAGTCTGTGTGCAATAACTCTGCTTGCAGCCAAGCAGTGATTTGGAATCAGCAGCAGCACTGATTTGAAACCCCTGAGCCAACAGCCCTGTAGGTCACAGCTGCCCTCAGCTCTGCAAAGCTCAATGCTGCTTCATACCTGCCTCCAAGGGCTCAGCAAACTCCAGGCACATCTCCAGATGTACAGAAATGTCTCTGTATATCTGTCAGTTTTCAGACCAGAGCTCAGGGTTGGGACGGAAAGAAGAGAGAGAGAAAGAAAGAGAAAGAGAAAGAGAAAGAGAAAGAGAAAGAGAAAGAGAAAGAGAAAGAGAAAGAGAAAGAGAAAGAGAAAGAGAAAGAGAAAGACTGAAATCACCTATAACGTGCAGCAATCCGAGAGGGACATACTGCGTAGCTGAGTTGGAGGGCTAAATGAGTTCTCCCAGGTTTGTTTAATTAAAAGACTGCAGAAGCATTTCAGCTGCAGCAGCATGAACCAGAAGTGTTTGCATGGGCAGGTTTAGGTAGCAAGGGGGGCTTCTGTGAGCAGCTGCCAAAAGCTTTCTCCGTGTCGGCAGAGCCAATTCCCAGTGACTCCAAAGACGGGAGCGCTGCTGGCCAAGGCTGTGCCAAGCTGGAACGGTGGGAATGCTTTTGTGATAATAGATTTAAGAAGAAGAAAAAAGTTGTTGCACAGATGTAATTGTGGCCGGAGAAGAGCAGGATGAGAACACGTGAAAGGAACAGCTCTGTGGACACCCAGGGCAGTGCAGAAGGAGGGGCTGGAGGTGCTGTGGTCTAGCTGCCAACTGGTCAATGCTGTTGATGATTTTAGAGGAATTTTCCAGCTTAAATTATCCTTTATTGCCTAAATTTAGCTATTTAGTGAGCTGAACATAATATACAAGGGAAGAGAAAGCATTTTTGAATCTTAAAAATGTCATTTCTTCTAAATTTAAATGTTTAGCCCTGACCTACACTAAAGTATATGATGTCACAGAGAGACAAGCAGGTATTATGAAAAGGTATATCTGCATGCAAATATAGCGCAGGTCCTGTGGAAAGACAAAAGTAAATCAAATAAAAGCCATTCAAGAAATAAACTGCCACTGCAGTTTTTCTGGGGAGGGGATGGACAAGGAGCAGGAGGAAGAGAATTAAAATGTAAAGCACCTCTAAATCCCTCCTTGTGGCCTGGAGTTCACTCCTCCGGTTGTTATGGGTATGTGGTATTGATTTCCCCAGCCTAGCGGGCCATTATGGATGAAGCAGAGCTGCACTCTGACACGCTCAGAGCTGGGGATTGCGAGCAGCCATTTGAAATGTTGCTTCCAGGTGGCTGCAGCTTTGCAAACCACCTGCTGCAAGGCTGAGCCCTTCTGGCTCTGCTTTGGGCAGACTTTTGGATTTAGCTTATCAATAGAATATCAGTGGGGTTCTTTGTATCCAGGGACATGTTTAAATTGTGCCTGATAAAAATGCAAAAAACAAACAAACAAAAAAACCGCACACACACACAAAAAATATTTACATCTATGAACTTGAGGGGAAAAAAAAGCTTAGTAAGTGGGAGCTTGATAGCTCCTACAGAGCCCTGTGAAGGTTCTGGGAACAAGGTAAAAAATCCAGAATTCACAATTACATGCTTAAAGATCAATAAATTTAAGTGTACGGTAAGACACCCGATGAATCATGCCCAAGGAATATAAAAGCTTTCTGTTGACATTTTTCCCTTCAGCTCCAAAAATTGAAATCTCTGTATCTGAGTCTCTGAATTGTGGTCTTCTCAGAAATACATTTTCTCAAAAAGAGAGTTAAGGCAGGCAAGCATTTCAGGTATTCTTCTTCAACAATCTCCCATGAAAAACTACGATTTTTCTGTCATTGACTGACTATACAGCAACTCTGGACTTACTGTGGCCAGTAAGCCTCAAGGATAAGTACATATTAAATTGTGAAATGTGAAATGGAAATGAAAAAGGAAAAATACCCATCCAAAACATATCAGAAGGCCCTGGCCACCATACCAGGGCTGCTGTGTGACAGATTGTGGTTTCCAGGGAGTGTGCTGGTAAATGGTCTCTGTCTAGAGATTATATAAAGTACAACTGGAAGCAGGACAATGAGCAAGCACTAATATGGGGATTTTTTTTTTTTACATTATTATTGGAGGGATGTAAAAAAGAGAATTCTGACGCTTTTTGGTTTGTTAAGTTTCTGTTTCCTTGAAGAGCCGGAATTTCTCTCTCTGGCTTGTTACCTACACCTTGCTACAACGCACAACATTTGAATTATGTGATCGCTTGGCGAGCACTTCAACTCTGATGTATTTCAGAAGGTTTTGTACCTTTGGAAGGCTGGTGCTCAGCAGCTTCACATCCACTAGATGTCACTCAATAGTCGTCATTTCCAGTACACACACACACACACACACACACACACACACACACACAAACAAAAGGTAACAAATTTTTTTTTTTGTTCAGACTCAAAACAGTGCTCTTTCAAAACATTTTTAGCCACTGTTTAAAGTTAATATGTGGTGTCTCAAAGGTTTTCATCATCACTTCAAAACATAAAACTTCCAGATGATTCCATTAGAAGCCCTGGTTGCCACCTGGCATTTACATATTCCTTTAATATAGTTATTTCAAAGAAAAAAGATATTATAAAATATAAAAAATATATATAATTTGGAGGCTGATGGAATTGATGTTAATGGATAATTGTGCCTCTGGACCACGACCACACTGCTCAACATTTTGATCTGCGTGATGCCAAATGAATTTTATCTTCAGTGATACTTTCTAGCCTTTAGGAGTTGTTTTGAATTCACAGCCCCCAAAACAGCCCGGATGGATGGAGTTTCTTTCACTCTGTCTGCAAGGGTGGGTTTCTACCTGGACATTCTCTAGCTCCCAATTCCAGGCATTTGTTCTCGTATGCTTTCAGAACTGCAATCACGACACAAGGCAGCTGGCTTTTCTTCAGAAACTAAACAAAGAAAAATTTCTCTAGCCTTCAAATGATTTCCTTGTCTTTCTCCATTCTCTGTCAAGCTTCCTGGAGACAGATGATAGGAGGACCAGGAGTGTCCCTGAAGAATCCACTGGACATGGATGCCCAGAGGGGGCACGAAGGGAAAGTCAGGAAGGATCTCAGCAAATCTCATCGGTGAGTGCAACTTCAGGGAGTTAAACGTGGCAGGATGCCCAGGGTGGGCAACAAAAGAAAGTTGAAAAAGGGTCTTGACTATCGGGATGACGGCCCCAAAATACCTCCGATGGGTCCTTTGGGAGAATGTTGAGATGGTTTGCACATTCTCCCAGAGGTAGTTTAGGATGTGGACGCCCAGAGGGGGCAATAAGGTTTGGGAAAGGATTGGTGAAAGGGGAACGTAGAGAAATATTAAGGCAAATAGCACCGGGAGGTGGTGGGATAAGGAAACAACAGTGAGGACTGGGAACTTCTCTGCCTTGTCTTCAAAATCTACAGTCTAATACGGGGCTCGCTGTAAGTCTTCCGTGCTCCCAGCTTCCAGAAGAGGGAAAACAGGGAGGCATTGTCCCCACACCCCCACCCCTCCCCGGGTTATTATGGAGCAGGGTGGAGGATTTGGATTTGTCTGCTTGCTATTAAGGACTTAAAAGGGTTTCTCTATAGTGAGGAGAGCCCGGGCCAGGTATGAGAGCTCACAGGCAGTGGGAGCAGGGGCTGGAGAGGCAGCACAGTGGGACCTGCCAGGAATTGGTTAGAAAAGCAACTCAGGTATATAAAAAGATATGAAAGAAGGGATGGGGAAAAGGTAAAGGTACAGGTAAGGATAATGGCACAGTTTTTACAACCCCTGACAGGAAAAGGTGCAGGCTCCCAGGACCAAAGCAAAGGGGGCGGCCACCAGGACAGCAATTGGGGAGGAATCAATGTGTCATTTGTAAAAAAAGATCATTAAAATTTGATTCTTAAGTGTGTCAGGATCTGCTATTGTGCCAGGGGCTCGCCACACTGGACCCCTTGCTGGACTGAGAAGTGTTTCCTAGCAGACATGGGAACTTCTCTGTCTGATTTGAATTTTATGCCGAAGGGGGAACGATTGTTCAGATGTTCTTTTGCTAAGTGGGGAAGATGAGGAGATGAAACAGGAGCTGGACCTCAAGGAGAATTTGGCTTTTCTTCCGTGAAATTCACTTCTGAATTGTGCATGGAAAATCAGTGCAATTCCTGGTGTTCTTCCCAAGGCCCACTGTTCCTTAGGCAACCTGGGATGTTCTTCCACAGCACAGTGAGGTCACTTCCAGCTGAATTCTGCACTTCTAGAGCAGCACCTGGCACTGAGGGCAAGAACCGGCCCCCAGGGCCAGGCCTGTCTCCCACAGGAAAGGTGATGGATAAGGATTATAGCTACTGCCTGGGATTCAGGGAGTCTCCAAGGATCTCCCAGAGCCCGGAAGATTCAGTTTCAATACCTGTGAGGCAGGAGAGCTCCTTGCTTCCATAGTCCCAGCTTGNCCTCTCTTTGCTGTTTTTAGTGATAAATATTTACTGTTTTATCATGACTTAGGGCAAGAGAGGTGACAGCAAGATTTTTCTCCTTCTGACTTTTTTATATCCAAAAAAAAAAACCCTCAAAAAGTTGTTTGCATCCCCTAGATAAAATCATGGAGGGTTTTTTATGTGCCTAGGAGAATGTCTGGAAATAATGGGGTTTATCTTAATTCTTTTTGTACTTACAGCTGGATAACAGATGGAAACACTGACTCCACCAGTTCCCAACAGCCTTACCATGGAAAACCAGGCTGTTTTCTAGGACTGTTTTTATTTTCCAGAATTCCAGAACGAGTTCTAGGTTAAAAGGATGACTTGGCTGAGTGAGTATCATGAATTTTCAGCAGTTTCTCGGTCACTTATTACGGAGTAACTAAATCCACAGCAAGCTGGTGAAGGTTCTACATTTTATTTTCAACTTCAGGTGTGAGACAAACTATTAGTGGTGAGAGGGGAGATCCAGCTCCTTGTCTTGGGAATTTGGGGATTTGGAGCAGAGCTATTCCTGGACTTTATGAATGTTTTCCTATCCCTGGAGTTTTTGGTGTGCTGTTAAAAAATCTCTGAGAGTAGCTCTTGTGTGCAGAAATCTTGCTGCAGGTTGAAGTTTTCCTACAGAACCATGGTAATCAATAAATTCCTTTGGATGTTATTCTCCTTGGATATCCTTTAGCAGCACGAGATGGCAACACTGGAGCAATGCAGGGAAAAAATCAGCATTTTGGGCTTTGACAGAACTTCCCAGCTGCCTTTGATTTTCCTGGGATATCTGGTCCTTTAAATAAATGATCCTGAAGGTGCCTGGGAACTTGTGGGAGCCAGCAAGGGAAGAGGGAAAGCGCTGTTTGTTAGGAAGGCAAAGCTCACAAGAACAGGATGCTGCTTCATCCATTGATTAAATTGAAGCCGTCTCCTTTGTGTCATTTCTGGAACTACTGAAATTTTGGGAGGGAGAGGAACAAAATCCAGGGCTGCAGAGACTCCTTTAAAGATTTCACCAAAATCAGCTTTAGGGCAATGGCTGTGGAAGTGGTAAAATATTAACTTTTACCCAAAACTGCTCTCAGGGTCCAACTCCCCTTGGAGAGAGGATTTTTTAAGGACCAAAGCTTGAAATTGATGATCTTGGCATGGACCAGATGGGTACTTTGGACAAAGTTGAGCAGGGAGCTCTTCCCCGGAGTGCTGAGCTTCAATTTCCAGCTGTTTGCCAGCCCTGAGAGGGCCTGGCTGTGCCTGGTCAGACTGAATCACTGGGTTATGTCTATAAAGGATTGTTCACAGGCTGCGGCTACAGCCGGGCCGCGGGACGGCACCATATGCACAGAGACGGGAACGCACAGAAACAAAGCGAGAAACACCCAGAGAACGACGCACAGACACAAGCACAGCTCCCGGGAAGGCGCCGCCCGGGGGAAAGAGAGCACGGACCGAAAAATGCATCGCGGCCACTGAGGCGGGGGAGACAGGGGCACAGCCGCGCCGCGGAGCGACAGCCCGCCCGCGGGGCAGCGCCCCGAGGGAGAGTTAAAAAGG
>WBMY01016137.1:0-98450 GCA_013397315.1 Donacobius atricapilla
CCTCCCAAAATTTGCCCTTAACCTAGGACAATGGGACTTCATTTTATCATAGAATCATAAAATGGTGCTCAAGTGTTTTGATCAACTCCGTGGTTCTCTTCTGGACTCATTCCAATAGGTCAGTGTCTTTCTTGTGCTGGGGACCTTGGAGCAGGATGCAGCACTGTGGATGGGCTCTCTCCAGAGCAGAGTAGAGGGAGAATCCCCTCACAGGTCCTTCTCCTCAGGATTGCTCTCAATTCATTATCCACTCAGCCCATATTTGTGCTTGGGATTGTCCCAACCCAGATGAAGGACCTTGCATTTTGTTTTGTTGAACTTCATGAAGGTTTCACATGCCTATCTCTCAAGCCTGTCACAGTCCCTCTGGATGTCATCCCTTCCCTTCAGTGTGTCAACTGCACCAGGTGCCTGATTAGGTGCCTGTTGATCTGGTCAAAGCCCCTTCCATAAATGTTAATTTGTTCAGTTTTTTTCAGCTTGACCAACCTTCTATTATTTGCTTGCCCACAATCAAATTGTGAGGCCCAACAGAGCCAACATGCAAATTCAAATGCTCAAATTATCAAGCCCATCTAAATTACTTTATAGCTTCAGCAACTTCAAACCTACAGATTTTGATCCTTAAACAACAGAAATGCTCATCCTAGTCACTTTGAAGAAGAAAATGAACTACCCCAGATGAAACTGGCACACTGGGAAAGCTGCTGGCTGCCTACTGATGGTTCAGGAACGTTCCTGGCCTGCCACAGTGCATTGCAGAAACCAGCTCAGCGCAGATCTGCATCCTGGATGGCAGACTGGGAGGAGGGCAGCATCTCAGCAATCTGTCCCCAGCAGGACATTTCTTCCTTGCACAGGAATTTCCTCCTTGTGGTGCATAGGACAGATGAGCTCTGATTCCAGGGCAGCTTGCTGTTGGAGGTGGAGCAGGAAAAACAGTGTATCCCCCATCAGTTACTTCCTTGAACACCCGCATTCCAACATCAAAAGGATGCTAGAGCCCTTCTCTGACACCTGGCCCATGGTGTGTATCTCTAGCCTGAATGTGTGGCTGCAGGATGGCTGCAGGAGCAGCTGGTAGAAGACTCAGTTCTCATGGACACTCCAGGATTCACAGGTGCCATCCATCCCAGTGGCTGGGTGCATCTCTGGCATGAAACTGCTTTTGCAAAACACTCAGAAGACACCAAGAAGGTCACACACCAGGTTCTTCAGATCCTTACAGTGACAGGCAGTACCTGTATCGGCAATAGGATGGGCACAACCAAGGACCTGACACCACACTGTGCTCAGTTTTTTTCCTCCTCGTTGTTGCTCTCCTCCTTCCTGCTGCTGGACCTGTACTGATCATGGCAGTTGCTAAAGACAAGTTTCATTTTCCTGGTCCAAAATGACCACTGCTGCCACACAGAGAGGAGTGTAGATTCTTCCACAAACAGGCCTCCGGAAGTATCCTGCTCAGTATCCTGCAGCAGCCACCTTGTCTCCTGGTACAGTGGCTCCTCATGCAGCTACATTCGCTGGGCCATGGCCATGGCCATATGGATCAGGTGATGGTGCTTCAGCCTGGGCAGGATGGCCAGCACAGTTAGGAAGAGTACAATTGACACAGCCATAGCCTGGGAGAGGTCGGGGCAGTATTTGCTCAGCAGGGATGGGTGGGAGGTAACAGAGCAGAAGCTGCCAGGAGTTAGGAACTAGCAGGTGAGGAGGTGAGGGAGGGGCAAGGGAGCAAGGGTAGTGTTTGTGAATACTGCAGGGATGGAAGCTATGGGCCATTTCAGAGAAGCCTTTGGGCACTGGCACCTACAGGTTTGCAGGGGGCACAATCCTTGACTGGAGAAAACACAGAATATCCTACCCAAACCACCCTCGCAGTCAAAGCCTGACACCCAGAGTCTCCTACAGTGTCTCATGGAGCTTTATCTTAAAGAAGGTTTTTAATCTTTTTAAAACTTTTAAAACAAAGTTCTAACTTCCTTTTCAAATTTATCAAATTATGGAGAATAATAGATTGTATATGTTCACTACCAGATGTATGTGACAGCTTTCTTAAGATGGAAGATAATTTTCTCACTTACAAATAGAAATTTCAGCATTTGAGACAATGTTACAGAGTTAAATTAGGCTGAATAGAAATACTCAATAAAGAACAATGCATTTGTTTGTGACCTTTTTAACTTAGTAGAAGTTATATGAGGAACAAGCTAGAGAACTCCCCTCCCCACAGATGAGAAACCAATTTATCACAAAAAATCTCTAGTCTGAAAGATAGCTTCAATATCAGCCATTGAAAAATTTGGTATGCTTTTTAAATTGTCAACAAAATATTGTATCACCCTCAAGTGGGTTCTTTTGTCTGCTTCAGGGGCTGTTGCTAACAGCTCTTAGACCTCATTTTCAGTGTTCCTTCTCCTTAACAATAGTGATGTATCATGAAGAAATAATATGAATAGCAGATGTCAAGACCACTGAACATGGTCTGAAAATAGTGACATGGTAACATTCCTGAGACAGAGAAGCAAAGTAGCTGGAGAATTTAAAATATAGCTATTTTTCATTTTAGCCTAGACCATCAAATTAGCATTGATATTTAAAGTAGAAGTCAATGCAATTTGAGTAAAGGACAGATTTTTTTCACAATTAGTCAAGACTAAGTGACACTTTACAACACCACTAAACCTCATTGATTATATGAATAAGCATCAGTAGGAAAAAATGACCGAAACCAAGCCTGGTCCTTGAACACACAGCTTCCCACAAAATTTTTCTGACAGGTTTACTTATCCAGACACACAAATAACCCAAAGCTAAGGCTAATATCAGACACTTTTTCAGAGCAATATCTGGTACCAGAGTTTTAATGTAAATATATTAATACAAACAGTGATATTTAAAATATATAGCATCTTTTTTCTTTTTCTAATGTTTCAAAATCAAATGAAACAAGTGTCTGCTCTTTCACATTCCCAGACTTTGTGCTTTCAGAGATAAAGTATTGTACAAAACCTTACCTTTTTGCCAAACAATACAATGCTGTGATAACAACAAAGCTGGGAATTAATCCAGGCTTTCTGAGCCAGAGATATTGCCACCCATTACTAATAGTTAGGATGGTGCTGCCCACAACCTTAAGAGAAAAATGTGAAAACACCAATGATATTTTTTCCATAAAGATAGACAAAATTAGCAATTAACACGGGCTCTGAATTTTGTTGGTGGCACTAATAGGGCACTTTTACTCTACATATTTAGGAACAGAAAAGCTCCAAGAAAAACTGACAATGAAACACTCATCTCTGAAATATGAAGTGTTTCACAATGTCTAGCCTGTTCCCTTTAGTGTCTCCCAGAAACACTTTGCTTCCCATCTCACTACCCGTCACTTGTTTCTTCATCCCACTTCTTACCATCTCCATTTGTTTTCATCTTGACCATGTGTCCCTATCCTTCTTCATTCCCAAAGATTATCAGCCCCTTTCAACACCTCAGTATTTAGTCTTTCATTTCTCCTTTCTGAGGTTGCCATAATTCCTAAATTTATAATATTTTAACATCTCTCTATTCAACACTGGTTACAGGAGTCCACTGACCAAAACAATACAACAATAGGCAATCATATGATCACAGGGAATTTCAGGTTGGAAAGGTCTCACGTCCATCCTTTTACTCACAGCAGTCTCACAAATGAGATCAGATTGGGTTGCTCCAGGCTCAGTCAACTTGCATCTGGAAAACCTCCAAGAGCAAAGATTATGCAGCACCTCTGAACAACCTGTTCTACTGCCTGTTTCTCCTTGTGGGAAAAATTATTTCCTTATATCCACTGTGAAGCTCTCTTCTTTCAACTTCTGCCTGTTACTTCACACTCTGCCCTGCAGCACTGCGATCAGTCTGGCCACATCTACTCCATGACATGTCCACAGCCCTGGGGGAGACGCCGTCATATTCCAGGATGACATGTCTTCTCCAGGCTGTACAAGCCCAGGTCCCCCAGCCTTACCTGACAGGAAAATTCCTCTGCCCCTTCCAACCTGGAGGCCAGGGTCTTTTCCATAGAGTTGCTCCCTAAACAGGCAGGCTTCAGCCTGTGAGACTGAAAGGCATTCTTGCATACCAGAGGTGAGGCTCGCCATCTGTCACTTCTGACATTCAAAATGTTCTTGTCAGTCCACCCTGTGGCCTGTCCCCATGCTGAGATGGAAGACACTGAGAGCAGAAGAAGAGAAGCAATGGAGAGCAGCCTGCCCAGGGCTGAGCCCCATAATCCAGCCCAGTGTTTGAGATATAGAAATGTACAGCATGCCAAAACTTCTATTGTGCACCTCTATCAAGGGCTGAAGCTCAATAAACAAAGACAAAATATCACTGCTCAAAGTGATGAGATGGCAGCAGGGCTGCAGCATGCCCTACAGGATTTGTCAGGTCCAGGTTCAAACACATCCAGACTGCCAAGGAACAGGGGAGCCAATCAGCGTCTCTACGCAGGAACTCTGCACATACCCTAGGAAGATAAAGACACACAGCCAGTTCAGATTTAGAGCCCAGTGCATGGCAGAGAAAAAAGGGATGCTGGAAACATTCAAAGCTTCATGCAAATATCCATATCCTTATCTAATTTGAAATATTAATTTGAAGAAAACTAGAACTTCTGGTAACTGACATCATTGCCATGTTATCAATAAATTATTAGCTATGTAGGAAAAAAAAAGGCTGTTTTTTTTTTTAATGTGTGCAGTAAAAGCACCACTGGCAGGTTCTAGAGACATATCTTGGAAAAAAGGAAGGATTCATTAGGCATTTAAAGCCAGAACTTGTGTTAGCACAGCTGTCCTGACTCTGCTTTTCCTACGTATGCAGTCTCATCCCTTTTCTGATACAATAATATCTTGTTTTGCTTTATTATTTTGTAATCACAGATTTCAAAATACCATATAAATGAGCCAGTCATGTAAACATCCTGGAAGACTCAAAACTGAAAACGTGAAAATCAAACACTGACAGGATATAATTCTCCATGCCTTCAATAACAATTCCAAGCATAATGGCATCTGTTCATGCCAAGATAAGGTTAATTTGATCTTGTGACCAATTTGATCAAAGTTTCGTGTGCCAAAATATTTGTATGCATATTTTTAGTTGCATTTATCCAATTTCTGTACTTTGTTCATGGAATTGCATGTAGCTTTATTCAGTAATTAATTCACTAGTTACTATTATTAATCTATCAGCCATTTAGTGAAGGAAATATTCTCAAAGAGAAACTTGCTGTAAATCTTTTCAAGTATTTCTGTAATTTAACAACCTAGATCTACATTTTCAAAGCCTACTCAGGCATATGTATGCCTTTGAAAATATTGGTAATAACCTAAATTCCACAACATATTTGAACTACTGTATTACTTTGTTGTCAAAGTTCTTAGAAGTTCCTATACTATGCATGGTCAGGTTTTCAAAAGCCTTTTAAATGGTATGGGATGCCCATCAAGAACCCAATGAGACAGACACATTTAAGTGGAACATGCACCCAACATGCTTTCAAAACTCAACCCTCAAGGTTATATTTTTCTAAAGATACAAAGACAGTTCTGTCCGCAAGTTGGCAGAAACTCACCCCTGAGCAAGGCAAGATATTTCTGCCAACTGCCAAAGCACTGTGGCTGTCGGCACTGTTGGACGGGAGGCACTATGCAAAACAATTACTAGGTTTATTCAGTAGGTCCAAGAGCTGCATTTATATGCAGCAGGCAAAAGAGAGGGTCTCCAGAAACTCTGCAGGCAACTTTTTAAATGGACCAGGAAGAATCTATGGAGTGCACGATCAAGTGCAATAGCCATGATGAACATTTTACTGTGTCATGCAGGGTCTACCCTCATGAGTTTTATTATTGTTGTCATTATTTCACTGTACTGGTCAGAAATAAGGAACTAAGAGATAAAAAAAGAAAAGGTGACAGGAGGGAACCCTGTTTCTGTCTCCTCTCAGTAAAGGAAAGCACAGCAAGGACAGATTACATTAAATTAACAGCATTAGGAAGGTCAGAGGTGGGGAGAGTGCTCCTTCCCCCATGGGACTCAGATCCTAAGCAACACTACGTAGCAAGCCATTAACAGCTGCTGGCACTACTGTCCTCAGCTATACACTGAAGGCAACAGTCCCTCAGACTAACGTGAAGCTCCCAATGCAATCTCTTGCCATCAATATGGTGCAAAGTTATTTGGGAGCCTATTTCCATTGTTTTCTGTTAATGTGACAGCTAACAAGCATGCAGATTTAAAAGGCTGAAATAAGATTCAAAGCTCTTTTGGGAAGGTGGAAGCTTCTCCTCAGAAAGACCATGTTACTGTTTCATAAATTACTTTGCAGTGGTAATAATTGCTCTCTGAAGATTGAGATGTATAGGCTCAACAGCAGAAGTATTGAGGTTTCCTAAATGATTTCCTTGAGAAGTTTGTAGTCTCCCCATCTATCATACCATTCATATCGTTTATAGTCACAGCTGGTTACGTGCCTTGCAATACAAGCCTTTGAGTTTCCCTATCAGCTGGAGATAGGAAGAGCAGAAATTTACCTATCGGCCACTTAGCCCACTTGAGAAAAATCAAAGCAGGACAACTGATGGAAAATAAGGAAGTACTTAGTCTTATTTCCTAGTCATATGGGAAGTCAAGGAAGAATTTAGGAAATTGCATAACATTCTTATATAATGTTCCATAGCACATTTTCCTTGATGCTACATGGATCCTTATTTTACTGTTAGGTCTACTGGATACTCAAGCCTGAAAATAGACAAATGCTGGAGAGATCCTGCTGCAATTGTTAAGCAGACCTCAGTTTATGACAAAACACGGTCCAAAATATCTGCTGTCCCACATTGTAAGCATCCAAGAGATTCTTTGCAGAAAATGGACTGTTCTGTTTGGGGGTAGGTTGCAATAGATGACACAAATCATTAATTAAAATAGCAAGTACTTTCATTATCTCATAATGCCCAAAGGCCAATGTGTGAGCTGAAGTGAGGTTGCCAAGCCCTTAGGAAGAAGGTGTGGGTGGGGATTGCAGGCAAGGCTGGTCAGGGCCTTAGGACATGTCAGAGTCCTGATGGTTTTCTCACAACTTATGGTATTTTCATTTCAAGGTGTCCTGGTTTAGGTCAAATTTGTGAGAGAACCCCTGAATCAGCTCCCTCTGGGAAGCAAACCTAAAAGGTCCCCTCCCCCAGCCTGTCTAGGAAGAGACCTTCCTCAGAGGAAAGTGGAAAAACCTACTTATTAAACAAACAGTACACACAAGCATAAAGAATTAATAATATGAAACAATAAAACCTCTAGTTGTTCTGAAGTGAGATGCTGTGGGTAGCTCAGCTGGTTCAGTCTTTTATCGGTTCCTCTGGACCTGGAAAAATGCCATCCTGGGCCCCAGGGAGCACAGGCATGAGATCTGGGTGTCTCTCTGGGTTTTGCAGTCCAGGACAGGTCTCAGACGAGCACAGTCCAGGAGCAGAAATGCAGAGGAGGCAATGCTGTTTTCAANTTTCAAAACAAACTCCACATGTCTTCTTTCTCCCCCTTCATTCTCAGAACTAGTCTCACAGCAATGATTCTCTCTCTCCAGGATCCTGCTTCATGAGTCTCTACTTCATACTCCTCAAAGTTGCTCCTCTATGATGATTCTCCTCTTACCAGATATTCCTCTTTTATCTCACTCATCAGGGGCAAAGCTGTGCTGGTTAATTAACACAGCTGTTACTTATCAGGGGTTACTTAATCTTAAAGGTACAGAACTTAACATACAGCATAAACAGAACAGACAGTTGGGGATACAAGCATCAGAGTCACCCCAGGACACAAGGTAATAGCAGTGTTTCTTTCTACTTTTAATATATATGGTTATCATAATTTACTGCTATAATCAAGAAATTATGTAGACTTTCAGCACTAGAAAAAGGATTATTAATTCAGAGTCCAGGAAAAATTCAAAATAAAAGAAAATTGTCCTTAATTTACTTTGATATGAGAAAAAGGGGAAAAGATGACACTCTTGTGCACTAGGGGAAAGAACATACTCCCTAGAGTGTGTGCCTGACAAGTCATTGAGGTCTGGTAAGTAAATATTCCCTGTACTGTTAATAAGTAAAATAAAAGAAACTAAGATACATTTTTTTAATTGTGTTTATTTCATCCTTATCCACTTTAAATTTCCACTTAATGTGTATTTTTTTTACGTAAAAAATAGGAACAAATTACCATTTTTTGTGATTTGTCTGATAAGAATAACCATAGCAAGACTGACCTGATCTCTGCAAAATCCTTCTAAAACTGATTCTTCTCTTCTCAGAAATAGCAATGCAGGTTAGGATGAAAGTCTGGGACCTTTCAGTAAGGACAAAAAAAAAAAAAAATCCAGTCCGGGAATGGACAGGATAGCATTTAATATATTGATGTTCTGAAGCTTATGCAAATTCTTAAATAAGGAACTATAACTCCAATACTAAGTATAAGAAGACAATCTTGGAAATACAATTTTTGGAAATGGTTGCTTACATGGTTTCTCTTAGGGATCAGAGAGAAGCTTCCAGTAAAACACCACCACTCCTGAGAGCAAACTGCAAGAAAAATTTTTCTCCCAGTATTTCAACTGAGTCATGAAGTGAAATTGTTTTCATCACCTGCACTGCATTTTTCCTCATAAGATGGCCCAGGTTATCAGCAGTTCCATGTGAAAGACATTTATTGTTATCTTTTTCAGAAGGGTTTTCAGAAGGGTGGGGGGGTGTGGAGTGATGTGTTACGATTTGGGGATTGCTTCAAGTTAATCCCCAGCATGAATACTGACAGGACTTTCTGTTCTTCCAGTTCAGATTTTGTCTAAGAATCCAAAATCTACAATTTATTATATATTTTCCCTTTAAAACAGATTCCTGGACAATGACAGAAGAGCTTCTGTTCTTTTCATGTCATGACATTGTTCTAGATTTTTTCCTTTACCTAGACTTCCTAACGAAGCTTGAAGAGAGCAGTTATTAAAGGCACATGCCATGAAGTTACTGTAATTCAGATGCTGCTGTTGTTACTTTTCTATCTGTATCCTAAGAATCAAAGAAATGAAACTGCTATATAAAATCTTGCACTTTTTTTCTGCTAAAATCAGTGTGAGCAGATGCCTAATCCAAAATTCAAATGAGTTCAAAGTCAGTCACCTGATTCGGAGACCAGACAAAAAACACTTCCCTTAAGCTGCCAAGCTAAGATAAGAAGTTTTATGTCATAAAGACTCAATAAGACTAACAACTTCAGCTGTTGCTCTCAGGGATCACTGGTTTTATTGCTTTTGATCTTCTCAGACATTTTTGCAGTTTTTTCTTTTAGAATAAAGAGATCTTCCCTCAGAGGTCAGCTTATTTTGCACACTTATTTTCACTTTCCTGTGCTGCATTCGCCAGAACATCTGATGCCTTGGTACTGCCAGGCAGCACCTGCTAGAAGTAATGACTTCAGCCGACACTGTACAAAGATCTGAGCTCTAACCTCCACATTTGCTTGAGAAAAGAGAAATATAGTGATCCATATTTTTTAAAATTTAACTGGTTTTTCGTATATCCCACCTTTTTCAGAAACATGAATAAAAAAGCACCATTCAGGTTGCCAGAGATTTCCTGGAACTGTAAAAAACTTCATGTCTCTCTCCCCCTACCCAGTTCAGAGTGGGGGGCTTCTGTTTTCCACATCCTCGCTTAGCAGTTGTGACTCCTCAGACTTAGCAGGAGTCGTCTTTTCAAGTGAACTAGTCTGTACAATTCTGCTAGCAATTTCAGGCAAATTAAGGGAGTTTCCCAAAGTTTTACATTGGACTTCAGCAGTGTCAGCAAGGCAGTGCATAATACCCCAATCTATCAGTATGAAATGAAACATTAAACTTGAAAAAATGTCATAACAGCCATGAAAGGGCAGCTGCATTACAATAGTAAAGATGAAAGCAGCTGAACGAGATTTAGGAAAATGCAGTCAAGAGATTTAAAATTGTGAAGATTCTATTGTCTTTGGACTTGTTAATGTCTCTCAAAGGCAAGAGATTTCGTGTGAAACTATTAAAAAATTAGTACTGAGTTACTATATCTCACCAAGAAACATTAGCTTGATGATCAAGTTGGTTTTAATTTCCTGATGCCATCCCATTCTTATTAATGACAAGCCCTCCAACTCCCCTCAGTCATTTATTTGTGGTTTTATCCTTCTTACAAATAGTTTTTATATCTCTACTTAATCATTAATAAGTCAACAATATAAATTCATTCATTTTAATACACTTCATAAAATAATTGCTCCAACCTTCAGTGATTGCACAAGACTAGAAGAGGGAGAGAAAAACTGCTGAAATATGAATGTGAAAATCTTCTAGCCCGAATTTAGAATGGGAACCCAAAATCTCAGCAGAAATACTAATACTTAAATAGCTCTTAAGTGTTTTGCTATGTTTCCATTTTACAAAAATAAACAGTTAAACTAAGCCTGGCTGTTTAAACCAAAACTTCAGATAAACATTATCTGCATGGTCTTTTCCTGTATTTGAACAGTAAACAAACAGTTGTTGAAACTAGCCTTTTCCTTCAGGAAACTGACTTCAGCAGCTCAGCAGTTTCATATGAAAAAAAAGTTTTGTCCAAGCCTGTGTTGGGTCAACATTTGCACTGTAACTGAAACCTCCTTTCTTGGAGGCATGCTGCTCTAGAGACATGAGCATGAAATGATATCAGGAGTTACTTTCAGTGGGTCTCAATAGTGTAGAGCCGACTTTGGGGTCTGAGTAGATAATTTTGGCAGCTAAAAGAAATTCATTCAGAAAGAATTGAAATAGAATTGGTCACAATATAAACAATGGAAATTTCCTCAAAGACTTTCAGCACGACTTCTAGCTAAACAGCTAACAAAAGTAAACCCCCCAAAATCACTGTCACTCTGAATATGAAGACTGCAGAGAGTAATCATAGGAGTCAAATCAAGCTGCTGAAATATATATAAAGGTCAGGAGAAGACTAGCTGTGCTTCCTGTGTCCTAGAAATGCAACAAGGAGTTTTGCCAACCAAGACAGAGTATAAATTTATTTTCTCTCTTCACCTTCCTGAAGAATGGTTCCTTACAGTGAAAGATATTAAAAACAAAAATCTTGATATCACCTCATGGTGCTGATAGACCATCACACACCATCTTCATCAGTGAAGCTCTGTGTGTTATTGTAAATTTGCTTCTGTGATCATCCTTTATTATGTGTGCAAGAATAACCCCTATTACTCCTGCCACATACAAGATATTCTCATCTTCTCTGGTTTTTTTCTTCATTTTTGGCAAGCTGTGTTTCAGTGACGGTCAGGAATCATGCTTCCTTGCATGCCACTGCGCAGCTGGTCTAAGCCCTTGTTCAGTGAGATGTTTGAAGTATATTTTTAAATGTCAGTTGTGCAATGAGCTTCACATGTTTGAAATTTTAAAGCTGTGTCAGTACCCAGATGTGTTCTTCATGCTTAAGTGATTCATGGAGGATGTTCAGGGAGCTAGTTGGTGGCTAGATTTACTTTGAAATAAAATCAAATCAATGGGATTAACTAATATGACATACTGGTTTAATCTGGTTACACAAATCAGACATTCTCCTATTTTAACAACTTCCTCTGATTTATTGTTGTAAACAGAATAAAGTCCAAAGAGGTATATGTAAAGTCTCTATGTGAAATGTACTTAAATGTATTTCGGTCTTTTGAAGAGCTAGTCACAGAAAGCAGGAAAAAGCTGGGAGAATCAATAAAGAGACTTCAAATATTAAAATGGGAATAATCATAGAGGGCTATTTAAATCATTTCTCTAACTACACAACCAGCCTGCAAATGAGAAATAGACCATACCACTTAAGAAACTTATTTTTACGTAAGCGTATTCAGAAAAATCAAGGAATTCTTCGGGGATTACTAGATGGAAGTGTCAGAATTGAGAGTTACGTTAAACAAAGGGTGGACGTGTACATGAAATGAACATTCTGTGATCCAGTCATAGCAAACAATGTCACTTTTATTCCAACAGTTCCAAATTTTACATGATTACTTTAAGGAGGCCTTCTTCAGTTAACAAGTCCAAGTACCTTTCAACTAAGAGCTGTAAAATGCTGACATATTCCCCGAATTACTGTTGTTGATTTTCAGGATTTGATCATCTGAGGAGCTCAAGAGGCCTGGCAGGAAATAATATGCTGATATATAAAGGATGTGAAAACCTAGAAAAGCTGATCTAGTTACTTTAGTAAGTGATGTGACCTAGTGAATTCTGTATTATGGGTATTGACCCTCTGCATCTTAATATAACAATTCATAACTGAAAAGAATATAGAAAATCATTACATAGCTAATGATATACAGGTTGTGTGAGACAAAAACTGAAGACTGATTACACATATGGAGGGAGCACATGAGACAGTTGTTCAGCTGGAGGACTCTTGCCAGTTGGGAAACTGAATGCAGTCAAGAAAAGATTTCTTTTTCTGAGAAGGATATGTGAAATTTTATGCATGTATAGGAAGAATAAAAGAAATTTTTAGTTAAAAGGACGTGTCTATGTTAGCAGCGATGAACATAAAAGATATTTTGACTAAAGTTTATTGATTACCTAAATACAAATTGTCAGTGTGATATTGTTGCTAAAAATGAAAAAAGTGATATTTGATACACACAGGGAAAATAATGAGTAGAGACAGAGAATTTCTGATCTCTTTATTACCTCTAAACAATAATTAGTACTGCAGTCATTCTTGAAATCGAAAATGTCTCTGAGGAAGGTGAAGAATGTTTATAGGTGAAGAAAACCTGCCTCATAGAGAAAGACACAGAAACACACTAGGTGAAGAAGAAAAACATATGGAAGCCTAAATCCCAGCAAATGGAACACAGATTTGATGCTGTGACATTGCAGCCCAGCACTATTAAAAGCTATGTGGATGGGTGCTTGACAAGTTCAGCATTTTCATTTCATTTTTTTCAGAAATCTAATGACCAAGGAAAGCAACCTACTATTGTCTGTTCTGTGTTGTCCATCACTCAATATTTTAAAATAAATGTTAGGTTTTTCTTCTAAAATATATGCCGTGGCTAAAAAAGGAATTAATGCTATAATGATGGAATCACTTGCATCAAGCCATCTATGCAAAGTATCCTGTTCTTTTGCAATGAGACTGTGTTTCTGGGCTAAGTGCGGCCTTTTTATCATTGTCTCCTGGATATATCTACAAAAAATGCATCCACTGCACCCAGAGGGACATATACAAGAATCTTGTTCTCCTTCACACAATATATCTCTGCATCTTAACTGAGCATTGTTCCAAATGCCCCCAAACCCTGACAGCAAAACTAAGGTTTAGGCTAATGAGGAGAAATTGGTCTTGTGTCAGGAAGAGACTGCACTGCCACTCACTTTACTGAGCACAAACTACTCTCCAAGATCCTAAATCTCCACTTTGGTGAATCTGAGGGTAGATTTCTGAACCTATATGATTAATACCTGTCATTTCCATCACTGACATCAAAGTACTTGTTGATGAAACATTTTCCTACTAGGTTATAGGATCACTCAACAAATGTAGACAGATTATGGCAGAACCATGAACAGCATACCTCAAGAGTTTAGTGAAGAGGGAAACATGAAGATTTTGGCTCTGAAATGTCTTGCTGTCTTCATTTTAAAACTTTTGAAAGTTTTCAGCTTTATTGAAAACTGAATGGTTTCTGTAGCATGAGCCTTTCTGATTAATCAATCTTATTTTCCTATTCTGAATTGCAATAGCTTGTCAGAGATATTCATCCTAGCTTCATTTGCATCTTGAGGACTAGCTGTAATTAGTTTTTAAGTTTTTGTGCCTTTTTTTCTGAAGTTGCTCAGTTTTCTCATTTTCTTTTTTTCTTTTTATTTTTAATATTGACTCATTTACCTCAAAAGAAATAAAATTAACACTCACTATATTAATTGGACTATATTAAGGTATCAATATTTTCCCATTTTATTTTACCCATTTAAACAACAGTGGCTGCCTTGTAGTACAATTATTGAGAGCTAGAACTCTACAGAAGCACCATTTCATGCTTTTTTGTTTGCATACTGGAGGACACTGCCTTTGATTATGTTGAAGAATCACAGAATGACTGAGGTTGGAAGGGACCTCAGAGGTCACCTAGTCCCAATACCTCTGATCAACCAGTGTCACTGAGACCTGATTGCATAGGACCGTGACAAGATGGCTTTTTAATATCTCCAGGGAGGGACACTCTCAGAGTGAAAAATTGTTTTTTGATGTTCAGATGGAACCTCCCATGTTTCAGTCTATGTATTGCCTCTGGTCCTGTCTCTGGGCACCACTGGAAAAAGACTGGCTCTCTCTTCTTTGCACCCTCCATTCATTGATGAGATCCCCCAGAACCTTCTCTTCTCCAGGCTGAACAGTCCCAGCTCTCTCAACCCTTCCTTATCCAAGGGATGCTCCTGTCCCTTTATCACCTTCATGGTCCTTCACTACACTCTCTCCAGCACATCCATTTCTCTTTTGTACTTGAGACCTCAGAACTGCTCATAATACTCCAGGTGTGACCTCACCTGAGTAGAGGGGAAGGGTCACTTCCCTAAACCTGTTGGAAATACTTTGCTTAATGCAGCCCAGGATACCAGTAGTCTTCACTGTGGCAAGGGCACGTTTCTTGCACGTGGTCAGCTCGGTCTTTGTGAGGCCTCCTGGGCCCTGTTCTGCCACACTCCTTTCCAGATGGATGGGCCTTACTGCTTGGGGTTGTTGCTTTCATAGAGCAGGACTTTGCACTTCTTGTTGAACTTCACGAGATTCTTGTCAGCTGGTTTCTGTAATGCATTGAGGTCATTCCAGATGACAGCACGACCGTCTGGTCTATCAGCCACCCCTCCCAGTCTTCTCTCAGCAGCAAGCTCCCTGGCTTACTTTTGTCACCTATGTACTTAGAGAAGCCCTTTTTGTTGCCTTTGACATATCTCACCAGATTCAGTCCCAGTAGGGATTTAGCTTTCCTAATCATATCTCTGCCTGCTTGTATAGTGTCTCTGTATTCCTTCAAGGCTACCTGTCCCAGTTCTATCCTTTGTATGCTTCCATTTTTGTGTTTAAGTTTGGCCAGGATCTTCTTGATCTTCCACACAGGCTTCCCAGCATTTGTACCTGACCTTCTACTCACTGAGAAGGACTTCTCTTTGAGTTTGGAGAAGGTGATCCCTGAATATTAACCAGCTCTCTTGGGCCACTTTTCTCTCCAGAGCACCATCCCACGAGACTCTTCCAAGCAGACATTTGAAAAGGTCAAAATCTGCCCTCCTGAAGTCTAGCATTGTGACTTTGCTTTCTGCCCTATTCCCTGCCTACAGGATCCTGAACTTCACCATTTCATAGTGACTTATCATCCCCAACAAACCCCTCCTTGTTATTGAGTTTAAGGTCCAGCAACACCCTCTCTTCATTGGCTCCTCTTTCACACGAGTCACCTGTCATCAGTCCTTCCCAAGACCAATCACTTATGGCCTTCTGTGTTGTCCCCTCAACAGGTATTGGGGTGTTTGAAATCCCCTGTAAGCAGAGAATGGGAAGCTATATCTGATTCTCTGTTGGAGACTTCAGCCACTTGTTCTTCCTGGTCAGGCATCACATAGCAGACATCCACTACATCACCTCCACTGGTCTGCTCCTTCTCCCTTACTCATATGCTCTCAGGTGGGTCGTCATCCATTGCCAGGCAGAGCTCCAAGTGCTCAGGTTTCTCTCTCACATGAAGGTCAATTCACTTCCCCTCTCTTTCTCAGGCTCTTTCTAAATAGTCTGTATTGCCCCCATGCAGGCATGGGAGTCTCTGGACAGCAGGAAGGAAGAGCTGAGCTGTTCTCTGCTCCTCAAGAGATCTGTATGCTGGGTATCTCAGTGGTAATGACTCCTCTTGGCAAGACTGGGGAAAGCTGCAGAGCAGATGCTGGCTCTCAGGTATCTGTATCAAATCCCTTTTCTCTGAGGCTGGATGATTGATTTCAATAATCAGAGCTACCCAGGGACAGCAAGCTCTGAAAAAGTAATGTTTTCATTCACCGCAAAACTCAATTTTGCTCCTTCAGTAACTTAGGCCATCCTGGCCTTCATGGTGACAACACTCAGCTTTGCCATCTGAAGCTTTACCAGTCAGAACCTTGAATCAAATCTATGACTGATTGAGACCTCATGTCTCTGACCACATTATTCACTGTGTCATTTGTGTTCTTTTGTTCTCCTTATCCACTGGTTGAAAAAAACATTATGGACCAGCTACAAAAAAGCTATTGAAGGTGTCCTTATGCCTGATACGATAACTTTCATTAGAGAAGGCTGGAAGTTATCTCCTAAAGAGAGTCACAAAGAGAACCAAGGCAAAGCAATCAAAGAAAGCTGGCACAGTACAACAGGGAATTCAGTGGAGACAAAAGAAAAGGCTCACACAGAAGTGGCAAGACAGGAGATGTAAAGTGTGCATTTTTTTTTTCCATTGTCACTGTAGAGATACCACTTTTATTTGGTAAGAGTTGAATAATCTCTACCAGTAATGCAATGAAAAAAAAAATCTGCAATTCTGCATAAAAACATTAATTAGCAATATCACAGTTTTGCTAAATAATTTTGCATCTTTCTTCTGTTACCACATTACCTCAGAAGAAAACCTTTTTGAAAAATTCCAGATTTAGTCATAAGTAAAACCAGTGACTGCAAGACATAAATTGCTGCAGTTGTATGTGTTGTAAGAGCTTCCAGATGCTGTGCTTCCATTTGGAAGTGAAGCTTTCCAAGAACTATGGAGAGATGTGGGCTATTGGGTGTAATTTGCCCACTCAAGTGGGCAGCAAAATTAGGATTTGCTTAGTTTAATTAGAGTTAATTAGAAGACACCACTGATGTGTATGTTGGCTTACTCTTCCAGAACAGAAGGGATGTAAGAAATGTCTATCAACATTATATGGCTGCTCTCACTGGAGTTCCAAATGTCCCCATCAAGACAATAGTTTTGTAAGGTATTGAATACACACTCACAACTGAGTACCCGAAGTCTAAAAGATTCATTTGAAATTGTCCAGGTATCTGTGGTGTAGCAGACATGTTTTTAACATTCCACGTTACTGTTTCAAGTACTAAAGTTTTCCTTCCTTTCTGTAATTGCACGTTCCATTATTGCCACTCAGACCAGTTGTCCAATCACCAACCTTTTGTTTTGATACATGCTCAGGGGAAACGTGCATGATAGAATACTGCTGGGCCCTTCTGAGTGATGGAAATGGCATTCTAAATACACGTCATAATCTCTAAAATGTTTCTTTTTGCTTACAACAAAAAAAAGATCAGTTGCTCACAACTGAAAGAGCAACAGAAAATAACAGTAGTCATACTCCAGAGGCATTACAAGCAGATATAAGTTTTTCCACTCTCATCCCCTCCACATATTTTTTTTAGAAATTGTCTAGAAAGGAAGCAGTTTTCAGATAAATTTCTTCTCCAACATCTTTTCATACAAATGCATAAATATATACAATACAAACAAGCCTATCATCTGCTGTTTTTACGTGATCATTTTAGGGAAAGTTTGTCATATGAAAGCAGAATTTAAAGATCCTTTCTGTAACTGCAGGTGTTTTTTCATAATGCTCTCTCTCTGACTTAAATTTTTCTGCTTTATGACTGCTCTGGCCATGTCGTACTCTCCTGATGAAACCTGATCCACCCTCAAACCTGTAGGGTTTGTGAAATTATTAGGTACTATGCGGAATTATACTTTTTGGACATGTCACAGGTCTAATTACTTGCTCACTGGTCTGCAATGGAACTAACATATAGATGATTCATACTGTTTCATTTCTAACCCACCTAATAAGTCAGCTTTAGTGGATACATATGCAAACAGTAAGAAAATACACCACACCCTTTTAAAAGATCCCTTTTGGGAAACAAAGATTTTCTCTGCTCAACCCTTTTAATATGACTAGGTTCACACAATCCTAATGGAAGTGTGTAACTAAGAAAACAGGCCAGTCAGCTAAGGAAATGTTATCAAATTGAAACCAGCAGAGTTCACCCTGTCTTTGGTCTTTCCTCCTTTTGATTTAAAGAAGGGAGCCACAAGTGCAGTGCTTTAATTCCCAGAAGTTTCTAGGGAGCCAGGCAAATGAAAAGGGAAGTGCACAACAGAGTTTTTTGTTTGCTGTTTAACTCTTACTTTGTCAGGCACATCCCAAGACGAAACAAACAAACAAAATATTTCCAGTTCACTTTGTTTTGCCTATTACTTTTTTTTTTGTCTATGTATATATGAATAACAGTCTTTATACAGGATTAATAACATTTTTTGACCTACATTCTAATCATTGAAAAGTTAATGCTGTTCTACTCAATTACCCACAGAAGCAGTTCTCAGTGTCTCTTTTGGAAAGAACTCTGCCATTGTCATACACTTATCTCAGGAATGTTACACGCCTCCCCAGGGTGCCTGGAATCAAACAGTCAAGCTACCTTTAACATCAAATACCTTTTACAGTACCTTTCATTGGGCAGGATGCTGGGTCACCTTGTCTAGACCATGCTTTTGCCAAGAAAGGCTGGACCAGACGATCCTTGAGGTCCTCTTCCAATCTGGTATTCTATGAAATATTGTCCAAACATTAGTTCAGTCTCATGATCTTGGCAGTTACAAATGTCAACCAGTAATTAAATCCTCCAGAGTGTGATACAGAGCCACTTCCTCCCAAAGACTCTGACTGATATTAATGCCTCATCCCCACTTCTTCAGGAAAGAAATAAAATTCTAGTTGTTGATGGCATGTAACACAGGGATTTTATGCTCTTCTTTACAAAGTAAATTGGTAGTGTCAGCGGAGATGTCTTCACACAGTCAGTGGTATCTTGCCACTTTCCCAGAACACAGACTGATAACTACGTTGGGACTTTGTCTTGCCCATTGGTAACATGTCTTTCTAAACAGCATACCTCTGTGTGTGTGTTTGGTCAGCGTGTTTGTGTAGAGTATCAGGTTCCATGCATGGAAATGTGTTCAGTAAAGATGGAGATGGCTAGAAGGGAGGTACCAAGGAATCCTGTCAACTGGAGACAAAAGGAAGGATTACCTGAGGAGCTGTAGGAAGAACACAAAGCAAGGAACTGTAATTTAAGAAGGGACATAGAGAAAGTGATCTGACAGCTTGGGAAAGAAGAAAATCGAAAACCCAACAGCAATGCTCCCGCCCTCCCTCATATCTTGCCTTTCCAAACCACACAGTTTTGTGTAGCACTGCTTTCTTGTTCCCTCTCTCCCTCCACTCCTTGCAGTTTTACCCCCAGTGCTTCCCACGTATCTTTTCATTCCAGCCCTCTTTTCATTGTTTACCTGCTTCATTCCTTTTCATTTGCTTCCCACAAACATCCATCCTTTCAGATTTCCCAGTGACTGTGCAGAACTGCATGACTGTGAAACAACCTGGATTTGGGTGGCCTCACACCCTCTGGAGCAGACTGTCGACAAGAGTAACAACCTTCCAGGAGTCTGTCCTTGTTTCAGTTGATGTAATGTTAATTTTGTTCTTAGTAGCTGCTACAGGGCTGTGCTTTGGGTTCAATGTGAGACTGATGTTGATAACACACCGATGGCTCAGTCGTAGCCCAGCAGTGCTTAACTTGAACCAAGGACTTTTCAGGTTCCTGTGCTCTGCCAGTGAGGAGCTGCACAAGGACCTGGGAGGGAGCATGGCCAGGACAGCTGGCCCAAACTGGCCAGAGGGATATTCCAGACCACAAAATGTCATGTGCGGTATTCAAAGTGGGGCGAGTTGGCTGGGTGGGGCTGATTGCTACAGGGGGACAAGCTGAGTATTGGTCAGTGGGTGGTGAGGAGTTTGACTGTGCACCACTTATTTCTCTAGGGTTTTATTTCTCTTTCTCTCTCCTTCTCATTATTATTGTTATTACCATTAGTATTATTAGTGGTATTATAATGTGTCATTTTGTTTCCATTATTTAACTGTTCTTAACTCAATCCATGAGGTATAGCCTTTTTCCCTTCAGTTTTCCTCCCTGCCAGGGTGGGAGTGAGCATGCTTCTATATGGTACTTTATTGTCAGCTGGAGTCAAAAAATGACTGAGCCTTATGCGCTGAGCCATCTGCTTGTCTGCCCTGGCTTTCCCAAGTCATTCCCACAGGTTCACTTATGAACATTTCTTAACTCATGGTTTCTAGTTCCCTAGCTCCCAAGTTCCTTTTTTCCTCCTTTCAGAGATTTTTTTTTTTTGTCAAATTTACACCAAAAAAATACCTTAAGACCTTTAACTCCTGGATATATTTATGCTGCCAGTGTTTCCTTATTGGACCTGCAGCTGAAAAGCAGGACTTACAGGCACACATGCTGGTTAGGTCTTATTACATGCAAACATCAGTGAGGCTGGTCCCAGCACAGTGACCCTGCAGGGATCTGTCATCTCCATAAAACATGTATTCCATTCAAAGTCTGACTGCCTGATTGTTTATCCGCTACAATACAAGGTACCTTCTCCTTTCTAAATTAAAAGCCTTCCTTTTAAAGTATCTCACCTAAAGGGATTTCACCAGCTTTAAAAGAGTTTTTTTAAAGAAAGATTTTTATGTGACAACAGCCCATTCTGTGCCTTATGAAAGCATTTGCAGTATTGCAGACCTCAAGTTTTAAACTACCACATGCAAAACCCTAGAAGATATTATTTAAAAATAGAGTTTAACTTTCAATCTGTGGTCTCATTCTCATTTGCCTGAATCTGTGCTCATAGGCTAGTGTAAGACCAGAGAAGCTTTTCCTGTGGAACAGCAGCAACAGGTAAAAACGGTTAGTTTTTGGATTTCTATGGACTATTAGGTTCTCTTATATTCATATAAGATCAGTAGATCTTTAATTTAGGTGTATGAAAAATAATGAAAACTGGGAATTCTATCTTTTATTCTTGCCGGGCATGTTTTTCCTCTCTCCTCCTTTATGTGAGGAATCCAATAAACCAAGAGATGACTTCCATCACAGGGGAAGTCATAATGTCTAGGGAAGACATTATCCTAGGTATTTTTAATCAACTTAAATGCACAAGGAATCCTGTCCCACCTTAAAGACCAGAGTCTTACTCTGTCACTTTTACCTCTAGTTCTCACCAAAGCAACCCCAGAGCATTCTTAAAATTTGTTTGTTTTCAAATTGATTGATTGATTGTATTGATTCTCAATACCTTTCTACTCCTTTGTTTCTTTTATCCCTGTCTGCCCTGTACTTCACAAAGTAGGACCAGAACTGCTTGTTTTCAGCCTTCTCTTTTTATAGTTATTTAAAAATAACACCTCAAATGTACTAATATAAACTTTTAGAAACTATAAGTCCTGAAATAATACTATAATCCTGAAAGCCCTTAGCTATGGGGTAACATTTTGAAATTCTCCTATGACACAACAGTTGATTAGATCATCACACATATAAGCTAATTGCAAACAAAAACTTCTGCTTAGGAATTCATTTTCATTCTGGAGCAAGATAATATGTCAAAAAAAGTTTCCAGAAAAAAATTTCTTCATATGGCTAGAATACTTGAATTATTCTATTCTCATTTTTCCTTATTTTACGTGATGTTATAATCTATAACAAAAGTATCAAAGTCATTTCAGTACAAAAAGAAAAAGAAATTATTTTGATATAGCTGAAAGGTGAGGTTTTATTTCCCTAAATATAATGTTGTCATGTTGATATGGAAAATTTATTTTAGAGGAACAGTACAATAATTCGGAGG
This sequence comes from Donacobius atricapilla, assembly GCA_013397315.1. Classification (NCBI taxonomy): domain Eukaryota; kingdom Metazoa; phylum Chordata; class Aves; order Passeriformes; family Mimidae; genus Donacobius; species Donacobius atricapilla. The sequence goes on from WBMY01016137.1 coordinate 21,847, forward strand.
AAAAGTGTCTGTCAGAAATATTTTGACTGCTGCAGAGCTCCACCAAGGGCACCCCTTGCCAGAGTCTCTAGGAATGGTGAGTTAGGTACTGTATTGTCTGGCTCTTTTGGAACACAGGATGGAACCACCCATACTTTAACAATTAAAGACTGGTAATGAGCAGAAAAGCATGACATTTCTCCTTAGAGAAACTGCACAGACCTGAGGTAATTTCTCAAATTAAAAAAAGCAGGAAGCAAATAATTGAATACAATAAAGGTACCCAGAACATGGCAGAATGTCAAGGATGGAAGCCTACAGGAAAGAAATTACTCAAAGAAAGAACAAATGTGCAAATATTTGTTATTTACAAAAACATGTCTACCTGGACTACAAAAGTTCATAGTGAATTACATCCCGGATCTTTCAGATAAATGTTTTCCTAATTTTACATGGAAATGCAGGTTTCAAAGCATATAACTCAAATAAATTAATTTAACCACTTATTTAATTGCTTAGAGGACTACAGCCTGAGTTTGGGATTTTTTGTGAACCCAAGGAATTTGTTGGCTCAAATCCAATATACAACTGTTATCTTTTTTAAAGCTCATCCTAAATCTATACTTCAATTATAACTCAAGTTCTTTTTGAATCTGAGTTCTAACTAGGAATTGTGACAGGCTGAGGGATTCCCATACTTTGTTGAAACCTCAAAATCAGCTAACCTCTGTCTCCAGAAATGGCAAAGTAATAATGGAGAAATCCGTCTTCCCATGAGAGTTTTTCATTTGGGAATGAAACCAGGAAATGCAAAAAAGTGGAGGTTTGGAACGACTCAGAAGTTATGCCTGATTTGATTCCATACTCTCTCCAAAAGCATCACTTCATCTATGTTTGTCATCTGCAATCGCACCTAAATGCAGGACATTGCATCCACATGCAGGACAGTATTCCCTCTATGTAGGTATCCATGCCATTTAAAACATTTTCTTGACCCAATAAATTACAAAAATCAGAAGACTTGCTGATCTGATTCTACAGTTTGCCAAATATCTACTCAGCTGCCTATTGTGTCTTTTCTCTAAAATTTTACAAAACCAAACCAAACTAAAGAAAGCACCTGCAATAACAAGAAACCTCCACCAGAAACAACAAGAAACTCTACATACCAAAAAAAAAGAAAAAAAAAAGCCACAAACAAACAAAAAAATCCCCCACCACAACAGGGTAATCCTTAACTGCTTTCACTATGGTAGCTTTGGTAACTTTCCTGGCCCCAGCCTCTGGTCTCTCCTGCAATGGGTTTTTGCTGCAGTTCCAGCCACCTGCAACAGCCTATATGTATTTGAATCAATATTTCAATCTGCCAGAAAAACATTTTCATTAATGAGCCCCCACTGGATTTTTCCCTCTATCAGTCACACTGTTGAGATAAAATAATTTTACAAACCATCCCATCTGGCAACCACACCATTTTAAATTATTTTATTACTCTAACATTGAACACTTGAATACCTTCAAACTTTGCTTGTGAAAAATTTAATACAGCACACAGCATCTGGAAGAGAAATAGGGAGGCTGCCAGGAGGTAGCAACTCCTTTGTGCCAACAGCCAGGTCTGCCAAGGGTACCCAGCCAGCACTTCAGGACACTAAGACAACATCTGTGCTATTATTTGGAGGTATGTGGAAAAAAGGTGTTTGATTAAGCAAGCTTTTAGCTATACTTTTAGCAGACCTGAGCACGGATAGAGGAATACTTCTTTAATTTTTTTGTGTCCTAGGCTGAAACCAGTCTTAAAGAACTGCTTAGGTAAATGACACTTTAATTGCATCTGCCCAGTTCTAACTGGGAAGAATCCAGAAGCAGCTAGAAGACTGAAGTAATACATGAACTTTTCAAAGCCAACTACATCTATAAAGCAATTTCCTGATGCATTTGAAGTGAGAGAACGTGCTAGAAATCTCAAGTGACTTTTCTGATTGACCTTGTACATGGAGAAAATCAAAGAAATTGTCCCAGAACTGTGTAGTTAGGGAGGCAATTTGCAGCTTATGTCAACAGTACAGTACAGAAAGTAATAAATAGTGGGGACAGAAAACCCATGGGGACAGGTGGGAAGAAGAGGAGAAACACACATGCATAGGTACTTGATGTCATTTGGAAGGCTGAGTCCAAAGTAGAATTCCTACAGGGGCCAACCTGCCAGGCAGAACTTTGCCACATCAAGTGGTTTTATTGTCTTCTGTCTGCCTGGGTCAAAGCTGTCAGGGTGAACTACATTACAGGGGTAGGAACTTAATTTCTGCAATTGTGTGAGAGTATTGTACAAGAGAAATCATTATCTGCTTGCAATACCCACACTTCAAGGAAACTTACAATTTTATCTTACTCAGTGTTAGTTCTGTTCTTTTGCCTACTCCATCTAAATTCCCTTTATTAACTTCTTCAAAGAGAAAAGACTCTTTTTTTTCCAGACTATGAGAAATAACAGGCTTAATGGTTAAGTCAGAAGGGATAACATCCTTTGACAAAATAAACCCTTAAATCTAAAGCATGCTTGTTAGGTGAAGCAGCTACTGATATTCTTGATAGAGCTAGCTAGAAAATGTCTTTTTGCTGGATAAACTTCAATACAGTCTTCCATCTGCTTTTGTTTTTCTTCCAAAATACTTCTAAAATAGGCTGAGATGGAGAGGTAAGCAAATAATTTTCCATTCAGATATACTCACTTTGCTATCTTTCTAGAGTGAAAAAGGCCAGACAGTTCTCCCATCTGTCCCACTAGATAGTGCTGCTCAGGCATTGCCCCCCAGGTGTGATGGTGCATGCACCTCATCTAGGAGGTCATGGCCCAAGACAACTCAGATACGCCAGGCCTTTGTTGTTCCCATTCAAACTGCCTCATTACTGAGGCTCTGCAGCTTGTTGAAAAAAAACTACCCTACTATTAGGCAGGGAACCAAGTTTCCTAGGGAACTCAGGAACCATAAATCAGTTCATAACAGCCTTACACCAGTTTAGATCTCTTTTTTCCAGGTCCATGTGTTGTGTTCTATTTTACATAGTTCAGTTGGGTTTGTCACACACACACCCCCCTCCCCCACAAAAAAGCAGAAACTATTGGAGGAAAAAGAGGCTTTGTTTCCTTAATTTCATGGGAAACCCTACAGCTTCCAGTTCCCAAAACACAGTGAAGGCACGACATTGCCTTTGTTGTGTGTTAGTATTCTTACTGGAGTGTAAATCCCAAGGGAGTGAATTCCCCAGTGCAAGGGAACCTGGAAGAGCAGCAGCAATTTCAGCTTTTTTCTCACTTCTTTCACAAGTCTGCCCATACTTACGTGTTGTAGTAAAAATGGTGAAGCCTCTTCTGTCAGTATTAAGTACCCTCCCTTATGATGAGGGGATGATAAGACACCATCCTTTACAACCTCAAAAGGTAGATCAGTGTTCTCAAACCTGTAGCTATGTCTTCTTATCCCTGTATCCACAGAAACAAAACAAGTAGCTCGTGAGACTGACTTACTTCAAAGTAAAAAATATTGCACAGGATTTGTTTACCATTGTGACTGGTCCATACATGATGGTAACATTCAACCTGAGTTGTCAAATCCAAGGGGAACTTTCTGTGTTTAAGTACCTGGCTTTTCTGTTCATAGTCTTTGCTGTAACTTTTGTTGATGATTCAGATGATGTCCATTTTTTGGTGAAACCTGCATGCAATTTTAAGGGGATTATGTGGGGATCACTTGGCTGTAATTTGCTCACTTGCATATCAAAAAGTTTTGTAACTTGGCTTTTCTTTTAGGTGAGATTGGGTTTCACGAAGGCAGAGTTTCATTACTAAGAATCTAAAAAGGTCATAATACTGGATCTGTAGAAACAGCAGTCAAATAATATAATCAACTGGCAATATCAATTAATCACTTAATTTCATTTAAATTCTATTCCCCAAATTCTACATTTAAAAAGACAAAAAAAAAAAATCTCATTCTTAAGGCTCATGATGAATGTTTGATTTTTCAGATAATTGAATTAATCATTTATTGGTTAAGAAAACTATTTTTCAGCCTGGGAATGATGATTTTCTAAACCTGACCACTAACATGATTAGTGAAACAACTTCTGTGTAAAAACACAGCAAGTTTACTCTTCCCAATAAGCACATACACTGAGATTATATGTTTTGAAATAGCTCTATTCAAGCCAGCAGAGTGGTAGCAACATAAAACTAATGCCATTCAAAGCAATCAGACCTTAATTACGTTATAAAAATTGACGTGCATTTCTCCCTATAGTCACCCTGCTCCTGCAACATTTTCTTTGGATGGATGCAATGTTGGTCACAGGGGAGGCTACTGAGAACCTCACGTCCTGAGTGACTGACTGACACCAGCTCAATGGTAACTTTAGTTACACTTCCTCGTGCTGGGCCACCTGTCTGTAGAAAATGCTGGATGTTTGCTAAGAGCTTTTACACATCTAGCCAAACGCTTAGTCTTCTTAAGTTAAAAAAAAAAAAAGTATTGATTTGCACCACTCATCTTCTATATCTTTTTAATAAAAACCTTTTCAAGACATTCCATTACTTCATTTGGAAAAAAGCAAAAGCTTTACTTCTCTTTAGTGTCTGGGTAGTTCTGTGTAGATCCTGAGATAAAACTAATTCTAATTCTCTGAAAATTCCCCAACACGTCAAGTCTTCCATGGAAAAGGTACAATTTAGGTCCTTCATGAGGAACTTCACTGATAGTGAAGTTACTTTAGATCTGTCCATATGCTTCCTGCACTCAGGGCATCAGTCAAAGAGGTATAAGAATCACATACAATTTAGTCACCTAGAGCGGTGAGATGCTTCTCTCCCCAAAAAGACTCTCAAGAGAAGACCTACACTTTATGCAGATCTTCTGCTCAGATGTGAACTTCCAGCTACACCAGTAAGCATGAAATGTCCTTTTCCTGACACTACTTTGGAATTCTCTGTCTCAGAGGGAATCTCACATAACTGCTTCCTTCTACTTGTAAAGGACTATTATTGACTACAGTGCAATAGCCTAGGTAGCACCTATCTGTCAGCGTCAGAAAAAAAGCAGTATCTGGCTGGAACAGCTTTGCAACTATACTCATATATTTTATAATAGAAAGAGAAAAGTCAGATATGTACGAGAAAAATTATTAGAGGGCTAGAATGACATCATATGAGGAGAGACTAAAGGCTCTTATAGAGACTACAGTTTTAGGATGAGATGAATAAGAACAGACAGAGTAGATACAATAGCTTGTATTGGGATGGTAAAGTATTCACTGAGAACCACTCCTGCTTATGCAGTTCAGAGCCAAGACACATACAGTAGAAGTCAACATGTAGGGAGAAGGTACTGCACTCTACATGTTAATTATGTGAAATTTATTGCCTCAAGATATCACTGTATCTACATATTAGGAAAGCTTATAAAAAGAAAAGAACATTCAGGTAAGACTTATTTAGATAAATGATGTCAGCATTTGTATTTAGATTTATTAAAAAGACAGTTAGCCTTTCTTTTCAAAGTCATAAATTAAGCTAACTTCCTCTGTGCTGGTTATTCCCTAACACTTCCCTCCAGCTAATGTGATGTGTTAACATAATTTACTTCTGATCTCTATACACAGGAAAGCACTTCCATGTTCCTGGAATTCAAACTGGTCAAACTATTTAAAAAAAAAAAAGTATTTGAAGGTGCAATCAGTTCCTGTCCCAATCAATTTTCAAGTAAAATTCTGTAATTGACTATACAATCCCAAACCTTAGTGACATTTAGAAAGTCTTATTCTACAGCCCAGTTTCGTGTGGTTTTCTGTGGTTATTCAGAGAGACATGCTAAGTTCTAGCTAAATGTAATTGTTGATACCTGAAACATATCCAGCATCAGATTTAGATTTGTTTCCTAGTTCTAAGTGTCTGCCTTTGCTCAGTCATGAAGATAATCCTATTTTTTTTCCAGCTGTCTTGTGTATAAGTAGTTTCAAACAGTTGAAAACAGGTTTCTGCCTGATTTTAGCACAGCTTGTTCAAAACTTTCCAAAGCAATTAATTACTAGTCTTTGATATTTAAAAAGTTCCTCATACAGGATGTGTCATATCTCGCATCCATAGCGTGCTTTCATCCCAGGAGATGTGATGGATTTTAAAATGTCTGAATCTTCATGCCAGAAGCTGGAAATTATTTTTAGCCTCCTTTTCCTCATATTTCATCTTGCTCTGACCAACATTTTACTAGAAAAGCAAAAGGAAATTTGGCATTTTTCTCTCTATCAATCTGGGACATATAAATAGAATACATATAAAATATAGATGCGAAAGAATAAAGGTATTGTAGGCAGCATATTATACAATTAGTAGTGCCACTTAGGAAACTTATGAAACTGGGATTTCCAAGTGCAAGTTTATTTTAATTTGCCTGGCACTGAGCCACAGAAGATGAAATATTTTTAAAAGTTCTTACACAGGATCCACCAAACACATGTGATACTCACTGATACTGCCTGCTTTTGAAAATCCCAGGTGTTAATTGCTGCTGTTTTGATGTGGTGATTTCAGTTTGTTCCAATGTCCACTTTGAATATGTGTTTTCATGATGACAGAGTCCTGTTTTTGAATGCCACGTGTTTATTTGTTGGGGGCTGAAACTTAATTTTCAACATTCATGTTTCAAATCCATGCAAGGTCTATGGATGGAGCACCAAGATTATTACAACTGTGGTTATCATTAACTTATTTTCAGTTGAGAATATGGAATACAAGCTGAAAGTTCAGAAATTAATAACCAGTATTTGTCATCTGAGAGCAAGTAATTCGGTAAACTATAAGTATCTGATATCCAAAGTAGGGAAAACACCATGATTAATGAATGTACCTATGTTTAAAGTTTCCCATATGCCACAAATTGGGACTGTCACACTAAGACAACATTGATTCCACATTGAACTGGTGATACTTCCACTGTAATCCTCCATGATTCTAAAAGACATGAAGAAAAAAAGGGTAAAGGAAAATGAGTAGCATCTATAATGTTCTTACTGAAATTCATATGAAGGGCTACACAGAATCCACTAGTGTATGAGGTAGGTAGGAGATAAAGTAAACTATGGGTGAGGGTCCGTAGTGGCGCAGAGCCCCCAGGCAGGTGCAAAGCAGAGAGGCTTTATTGCAAAAACCGGGCCTTTTTAAGTGGTTAGACCTTTATCAGTTACATAGTTTTAAACCATAACAAACATAAATCAACCAACCGCCATACACCACGGTGTAAAGACATGATGGTTATACAGCTTGTGTTTCTACCCCTAATTCAGCTGAGTCACTTTCCCACAGTCCTTTTCTACTTAGCTGAACCATACCATCATAAATAGCAGATTTTTTATAAATAAGTTGTAGAGCAGAATAACTGATATAAAACTGCTCAAATGTATGAAAAAAAACCCTCATTATCTCTTGGCATTGATATTGCTCCCCACAAAAAAACACATGCAAAATCTTTTGTAAACATCAACTACTCATGTAGGTGGCATAGCTATAATTTTTCAGGATTTATAATGTCTTAATTTAGTCATTAACCTTGTAATAATTTTACTATTAGTACTTTACAAAAAAAGAAGTAGTCATCAGATTTTTATACTACTGAGTTTGAAAATAAGCTAATCCCACACTGAACTTACACTGGCAAGTAATAACCATGGTTATAAGCAAGTCTGAATTGCAGAAATCTTTACCTATTTACACTTTTAAAAATTAAATGTAAATTAAATACAAATGCAAGCATACTAATAACTTGTTCATGCCAAATGCCAACCCTACCCATCCACTAAAAAAGTAACACAAATATTAGGAAAGCTACATACCTGAAGGTTATGAAGAGTTAAAGAAGCAGAAGAATTGTACCAAATACTGAAGTTCCAAAACACAGATTGTCCAGACCAGTGTATCACCAACAAATGGTTATGCATGTAAATAGATGAGAAAATAGTAATGGTAACAAAGAAAGGGTACAAGGTACATATACTGTTCTTGCCAGCTTCTGTACAGGCTTGACACAAATGAAACTTAAAAGAAATGCCCAAAAGGGCAGAAGATTTTGCTTCAAGAAAATTGTTACAAAACCTACAGCCACAACCTATTTTGCTTGCAGAAATTTTGGCACGTTTTAAAGGACCACTTATATGAGTGTCACATTAATTTCAAAAGCATGGAGCAAAGCACATTCTTCCACAGACAAGATGCCATACAGACTGTGTCCTAGAAAAATCTAGAGCCCGTACAGAGGAGCCATAGAATCGCAGAATGATTTGGGTTGGAATGGACCTTAAAGATCATCTTGTTCCAACCTCGCTGCCATGAGCAGGGACAGGTGTCACGGTAGGACACGAAATAGATTGACTCCATATAGTTGTCAGAAGAGAAAGAAGGCTTTGTTTACAATTCCAACAGTTTCTTTTATAACATGATGTCACCCTGATTTTTTTCAGCCTTCTCTTCTGTTTCACAGTTTCATGTTTTGGGTTCTTTCTCACGCTCTGGTCTGTAAACACTAGCAAATGTTTATCATAGTTTCAAGGTAGTTTACATTCTTTGTCTTAGAGATATGGACAGCTGATGGACAGTTGTCCGGACCAACAGGATGGGGAGAGGTGTCAACCTTCTCGCCCAGTCCCTGGCCTTTTTAGAGATACTATATATTAGAGTCAAACTTTCAAATAAAGTAGAATTTTAGTTCATACCTTCTAATCAAAGTGTAAGTGTGTGTTTGTGTATGTGTAACAAATTGCATCAACATACTGCGCTAAAAGGTATATTATTGGTCCCTCAGACTGACACTTCTCTCCATTGGTTAAGTAATAGGAAACAACACCTGGGGACAGTTGTTATGGGAAAGGGACCACTGTTTACTTAACCTGTTTTGAGAAACAGAGAGAGATGTTTTGAAAAGAGAAACTATTGACAGCTTTCCCTTGGGAAAGGAGATAATAATAGTTAGGAAGCTAAAATTCAGGCTCAGAAATATCGAGTCCACAAGACACAGTACACTAGACAAGGTCACTTGGAGTCCCATCCAGCCTGGCCTTGAACACTTCCAAGGATGGGTCACCCACAACTTCTCTGGGCAACCTGTGCCTCACCATCCTCCTAATTAATTTTTTTTTCCTAATACTTAATCTAAATCTAATCTCTTTCAGCTTCAAGCTGTACCTTCTTGTCCTGTCACTACATATTCTAGTAGTCTTTCTCCATCTTTCTTGTTGGCTCCATTTAGGTACTGGAAGCCCACAGATTGTTGATCACTTCTGCCCTTTCTTTTCTAAAAGTACAAAATGTCAGAGGTGACCTAGTAACTCAGTGAATCAGAGAACAACACAGAGTACAAACTGTTCTGAAGAGTTACATAAAGTGTTCCAAAGAATATATTTGGTCTCCATATATTTACTTCAGTGATTGAAATGTTGTCTTCTGCAGACTGGAAGAAAAAAAAACATGATAAAATGTAACTCCTGGTTAAGGGATGGGCTGATGAACTTTGCATAGGCAATGAAGAGGCACATGCAAATACTATCTAAGTAACCAGCTGTGAAAGTTGTTCCTTTCTGTAAGTCTCTAACAACTTGATTTTATCAGATATGAAAATTCTCATCACCTTGCAAGTCTGGATCACAGGATCTAGTTTTTCAAATTCTGTTCAGTGGAAAAGGGACAGAAAAAGAGATAATTTTCCTCTTTTGCTATTTCAAAGTCAGCTCACCATATGCATAACTTTGAGTCAATATGATGTAAACAAAGTCAGCTGAACAATGAGAATCCTTCACATCTCAAGCAGGCAACAAAATGGAAACAGATGAAACAGGAAAGGTAAAACATTGTCCAAGACACCCGAGACACACCAATACTCTCAATCCCTAATCATTAGCAAATTACTCCTTATGACCATTGCCTCCTTACATTACTGAGAAGAAAGAAACTTTCCTGAGGCTACGTTACTGAGAAAAAAGAGCTCCCATATATGCAACCAACAGACAGCACCAAAACACCAGGTTATTAATTTGTTAATCCATTCAGCACTGATTTAACTATAATGTGGTGCTATTTTCTTAGTGTATTTTTTATATATCTATTTTTCACTTCATAAGTACATAAAGTCTCATTAAACTGCTATTCTTTTATAATAACGAACATTGAAAATATTTTGGAAAGGATGCCCGATGTTCCTGAAGGAAAATCTTACTTCTTAACTAAAGGATATATAATGTTTCCTCCTCAGTGTGCTCCAAAACAATTCTGAAAGAGACATCTCTATAAGGTGCAGTATATATGAGGTAAAAGATTGTGCCTTGCTTTGGGATTTGCTAGGCTTTATATCTTTGAGCTTTCATTTTTAGTATTGTCTGTGAATCGCTTGGAAGGAAGCATGGATTGCAAGCGTTTCAAATTACATAAAGCCAAATATGTAAATACACAATTCCAGTATAACCTGAAGATTACAAAGATGTTCTCCATTTTGATCTCTCTTGTTAAGATTGCAATATCTTATACATCTAATTGACAAAAATTTAATAAGAATATTTTTTAGCTTTTCATCTATCAAGGTAAAAAAAATCCTAGACTTTTAGCACTAGGTGAAAAAGCCACTACTATCTACTGTAGATAGCTCAGCACACTCAGACAAAACACTAGCCAAAACAAGAGATGTTCAAAACTGGGCAATGATTTGGGACAGGTCATCAGCTGTGGCATACAGGTAAAAGGTATTATAAAAGAAAGGCCTTATAAAATCAGGCCTTGCTCTGCTGAATTACCAGCTGGCCTGTAAATTCCCATAAGGAAGAATTAGAGGAATGAGAAACAGTTAGCATAACAAACTATTCTTGTAGAGAAAAATAAGTTGCATCTGTAATAACAAAAGATCTGTCCTACGAGAATCCACAAAGAAATATATAAACTCTTGAGTAAAAGAGAGAGTCTTAGAACATATGCACAACAACACTTTTTAACCAATGAACTGAGTGGCAAGAAAACTACTAGCTGATTGGAGTTGAACACGAGGTCTGTGAAAACTGTATAAAAATGAGTTATGTGAATAAAGAAGACGATTCTCCTGCATGAACAAACTGAGTCCCGGCTTCTTTATTACAACAATCAGCAGCTGTAAATCCTTGGAAATAATTTACATCAGCTAAGAGCTGCACTGGTGATGTTGTTCAGTTTAAAACCTTTCCCTCTGTCTTTGGGTTAAGCAGCAAAGCAATCAGCAAAGTACCTGTTCTTCACATTGTCAGCTTCCGATATCAATGGCTACCATTGGTTTCCATCCAGAAATAAAGCTCAGGATGTGTTAATGTAAAACATATCCTCTCATTTGTCAGTCACAATTCCAATGCTCAGGACCACTAGGAATGAAAGATACCCAGTCTGGGGGCAGAAAGCTCAGAATTTGCAAACAAGATGCATGTTGAAAATTTCATTTGGACATAGTTGTAGATTTAGAAATAAATCACTTTCTGAAAAATGATCCTGTTCATCTTAAGCTGCTTAATGTCTGTAGAACAATTTGAGGTGATAAAACTGCAATACTTTGCAAAAAAATAAAAGCTATTTCTATTTTCATCATTACTGTGAATTTTCTTTTACTTTCCTTCTATGGCTGTTTGTGTCCTTTGTTATTGTCTCTCACTGTTTTTGCCTACTTAAGACTGTAAAATCTTTGAGACAGGAACCAGTACTTAACACTGCAGCTTCATTGCTTAACACTCTGTGGTCCTAACAGCTACCTAGAATCTCAAAGCTTACAAATATTCCATAATGTCAAGACTAACTCTCCAAGCAGTTTATGTTTAAAATAGATGCAAGGATTATTTTTTCAACTAATGTAAAATACTTACTGGTCTCTATCATGGATACAAAACCAAAGTATTTTGCATTTGTCTGCAATTGTAAAGCCGAAATTTTGTCTGATGTGTATAACTTGCGTTTGTATTAGGGTTCATATTCAAGTAAATTGCTCTTAAGTATAGCTAGAGAGACAGGTAACTTCTATATATGGTGGGAAAGATCATGGCTCATTTTGACATTTACAAAACTCAGAAAGAATGTGCATATTTAAGATAGCAGATACGCTGGATTTTAGCACTTGCTACTCCAAGAGCAGTGGTTATTTTGGTTATTTCTCCACACCAAATTTTTCTCCGCATAGTAGTAAGAACACTGCGTTCAGCTCTTCAGGCTGTTTGGACAGGTTTCCATTTTAGCTCTGGCCTTTCCCTTACCTGTAACAAGGGCAGTCACACCCCAGTCTCATAGTAGTCCAACAGTCTTCACTCTGAAATACTTGCCTTTGCTAGCACTGCAGATAAAATTTTGCCAGCCTTTCAGCCCCTTACTTTTCTTCCACATTTGCTGACAGATCTCAACACCCATAGGTGCAATGACTTACGCTGGCACATGTCTGCAGGGACTGTCAAGTTCCTTTGAAATAGGGTTCCCCATTCTTGAGGAGGACTTGTGGTCCATGAGGGAATGTGATTTTATGAGAACTCTAACTGTGAATATCTCCTGAAGCAGTAAAATTGAAATAATGTTTCCCTTTTATGTTTTGGAGTTTCAGCTTTTGGCAGTTTAAGTCTTTCAACCAAACCAGATGTTAAATATTCTCAAAGGGCAATGGCCACGTTACCTTTGGATCTGGATTTTCTGAGAGAAAACATTTTATTGGACCAAGACCATAAAGAGGGAGTCAAAGCTGAACTTCAAATATGACATATGCAGTACAGATGCAAATGGTGTTCTAATTCTCAGACAGACTTTATGTTAATTATTATTTTTATTTATTTATTTAAACGATTTTATTAATTATTGATTGTTTAATTATTTTTTATTATTTATTAATTATGTTAATTATTTGACTGCATTGTTCTGACAAGACTGATTCTGGGTTCTTGTGCAGTTACAGGGCATATTTCACTTAATTCTAACACTTCCTAGATAACAGAAAATTATACAAATTCTGACCTTTATTAAATTGTGCCTTGAATAACATACATAGATGTGACCCAGGAGGAAGATATTAATGAAAAGTCATCTTACTAGAGGAAAGGAGATAATTTCTAGAAAGTAACAAAGGAGTCAAGCAACTAAAAAAAATCTCAGATGTACAACATACATATTTTAGAAGTAGGCAAAGGGATAATGTCACCACACTACATGTGAAATAGTTTCATAGGTATTGTATAGCAACACAAATTTCTTCAATTATATTTAAGAATTTTAAGTTTTGTTTTTCTAAAAAACCCTTCCTACATTGTTGATGATTTCTCTTTTTTATAGCTCCATAAACAAAGCCTGAAAAATTTGAATAAAATTAATCAATTAATTTCATTCCAGATTTTTCCTAAAAATTCTAATTAGGGGGTAGGGTAGATATACCATTTGCATATGTCTGAATTTAAGTGAAAGCTTACAGTTGAAATGAGGAGTAGAATCAAAGAGTCAGTGCTTCACCATGGTTGGAAGGTACCTCTGGATACTCTCTGGTCAAACTTCTACTTCAAAACTTGATCACCTGGTTACTGAGGTGATATCAGTAATAATCAGATTGTTTGATAACTTAACACTTAGTTGTAGTTACTTGAATGTCTTAGTTAACAACAGACCAGAATTTACTGCTAAAAAGCTGAGCCTTTCTAAAAAGTAAAATCCTGAAATTAAAACATGGATACTGAAAATAGGAATTTGCTTTACTTTTAATAGTCACCACAGTTCTTAAATGGAATACATGAATGTTCAAGAAGTACTAACTGGAAAGCACTAAGTAAACAGTCAAAATTCCTTGCATTTTAAAATTAGGTTTCCATATTAAGATGAATTTTTAATGTGGTCATGATTTTGTTTTACCAAACATGAGGCAAGCTTCAAGCTGCAAACAGGTGAGAATTTGAATTTATTTTCATAGCCAGATTATTATACTCACACTCATATATTTGCTGATAATCGAAGTAACAGGTAATTCTCACCACAAATTCCATAGGCTAAATCAATCCATTAATCCATAAGATATTGCTCTTCTTTAATTGGGTCACATTTATACACATTTTCCATGCCAACACCCAGAGACTGTGTTGTATTTTGAAGCATGTATACGCAGGTTATGGCAATAGCAGGAGTCTGTACTTGTGCACAGAGCTGCCTATGAGCACCATCCATGCACTACTAAGAGAGCAAGCCTTACTTACAGCAGCTGTTCAATACAGCCATGGAGGAGCAGGAAGACTGGTTCTAATTTTAAAGACCGGAAATTTGGAGCTACAAACAATAAATGCAACAAATCTGGCCAACTCCTTGATTAGGAGAGGCTATGTAATTTAGACAGAACATACCCTTGGATCAGTTGCTACTCAGGAAAAGAAGAGTCATCCTATTTTTCAGTACAATTTAATTTCTGTACTAATCTTTAGTAGTAACAGCCATCTAATATGAGGATATACAGACAGTCTTCCATTCTCTTCAGTGAACAGTATATGTAGATTCAAAATAATAAGGCCTCAAAATAGCCTTGTTTTAAATGTGTTATGTGTTTTGATACAGGGAGCTGACTTCATATACTTCCAAAAAAAGGCTAATCTGCTTTCCACCACAGCACAAAAGCTCTATCTGGTTGGAGCCACTACAGACTCTAATGATGTCCTGGAAAATCCACATTTACGGTAAAATCTGTTTTCACCTACAGCAGAATAATTTTAAGCTGTCATGGTTCTACTGGAAAAAATAAAAAGGACTGCAAGTGCAGCCATATGAAATCATGCTACTTAGGAAGAAACAGGATGGAAACCTCTAGAGATGTAGCTGGAACTGTAGGGGTTTGTACTGTAAGAAAGTGAATTGAATCTTCTTATACAGGCTGCTCTTCACCTAGCTCAGAATAAGTCAGCTTGTTCTGAGGGTCTGGGCCAAATTATCAAAATGCAGTTGAGTGTTTTGCGTACTCTTCTTTGCTGATCACCTCCTATAAATAAAGTCAGTGAAAAGGAAACACCCTCTTGCCTACAATTAGTATTTTCATTCACTAGTTCTCCCATTTGCAGTTCACCCACTGTTTTGCAAGGAGATTCATTGTGTGTTTAAAGAAAAAGAGAGGCACAGAATACATTTGTGTCTGGCATTGCTTTGTTTCCAGCAGTAAAAATAATAATTCTCAATTACACATCACCCATCACCACAGGAGTGTAGTCATTACATCATATCATTATTCCATATCCAGTGATGTCTGATAAAGAATGATTTTACCCAGTCTATGATTCGAACATCGATTTAGCTCAGAAGAATTTGTTCTTGTTTGCGTGTTTGTTTAAACGGAACAACAGCATGGCAATTGCTTATCTTGGCAACATTTGTTAAGAGAACAATGGTCTTGGAGGTAATGCACTATCTATCTAACTTGGTTATACTGCAGGGAGCACTAAAAGAGAAAGTAGTTGTTTGAGTCTGATGAAGGAGATAATACATTGACATCATGGTTCTTTTGTTTCCTTACTTCCCTGCTAATTCAATTAGAATGTAAACCTCCCCTAGTAGTAAACTAGCATAGGCTCCAGTGCCAACAGCAAGTCTGGCTTTTTAAAGACACCATGTTATCAGACATACAGAAGAATTAAGTACTTCAAATAGGGATTCAATCAAACGGGATGTTGCTATCCTTTTCTGTAGAACTAAAGATACTAAAATGATTCAATTTTGCTAAAGGTTTAATCCCTTTGGAATTAGTTTTCATACTGAGATAGGGACTTTATTTCTCTTCTTAATACTGAAACGAAACACCTAAGTTTGTTACTCGCCTAAGAAGTATTGATTTTATTCTCTTTTTGACAAGTTTCCTTACAACCACAAAGCTGTCCTTTCCATTTTAAGAAAACCCAATGGAAATGTTATTTCCAATGTGGCAAGGCTGTTGTACCACTACATATAAGAATTTTCCTGTGCTATGGTTCTGAACCTCTGGGATTAATAGGTCAGTTGTAAACATTTGTTTTTCAACCCCCAAAGTCCTTAAAGTGGCTAAATAACTGTGGGATACTGTCTGTTCGTGTGCTGGAGTTAAGTGCATTCAGAAAGTCTGGAAGGTTGACAATGGATGAATGTATGAGCATGTCTCCTTTTGGGAACAAAACTAAACAACTCAAGTGGATTCAAGTTCAGAGGGATCAGAGATCACCACTTTGTATCTGCATAACTGGAACAACATCTTTATCATGCAGTAAACACAAAGTATTTTCACGTAATCAAGTTCTTCAGTTATTTAAAAACACTTTTATTCCTTAGATAAGGGAAATCTAAATCAAAAACTTTATTCAGGATCACACATTTATTGTGAGACTTTTGTATAATCTTCCTGCAACCTACTGAGCCAATTCTAATTTCATTGACATTGTAAGCTTCTATAAATTGCAATACTTCCCCTTTCTTCTTTACTATATTTTTCCATTGCTTTTACATTGTTGCCATATGGTCTTATACTCCATAATGTGATGGCATGTACTGTATTCTTTATTACCTCCATAATCCAATGGGTTTGATTTTGAGTTTTGTAGCTATTTTTAACTTGGGCTGTTTCCATTGCTCTTCTAATATGGCAGTATTCTTTGTATGTGTATTAACTATGATAATGTCATCACTTATACCTATATATTTGCAATGCAACCAAACATTCCCCATTCCTTATATGTTGCTGAATCATTTGATTTTGATTAGAAAATTTTATTCTAAAGAGGGACAGGAATTTGTGATAAGGGTACATATGTCTGTGGCCTCTTCATCTGCTCTGACTTAGTATCTACTCCTCTTCTGTGGGGAGCCACAGAAGCAATCAATTATGAAGACTGGCCTGCCTAAAGATTAGACAGTGATATAGCAATACAATGAGAAAGCAAAAAGACATTATTCTAGTAATCACTCAACCAAAGTATTAAGTATCACGCAACCAAAACACTCAATGATTTTTATTGACTGATACAGTCAGATACATTTTAGTCCTGCAATTGCTTGAAGTTACTAATGTGTTACATCTTTTTCTCAACTTTGCCCTGTAAAATGCTCCGCTTTAGTAGATGCCAGGTAGTAGAATGTTTTTCTAAAGTCAGATGAAACTGAGATAACTCAGAACTGATATTTAAGACAGATCTTACCTTAAACTTATGATTCCTGCATTCAGCCTTTGACTGTGAATTTTTTAAAACATGAAATATTTTCCTGTTTCTGGAAAACCAGGATGTGATTCATAAACAAAAGTGCAACATTTCTACTCCCCATGTGATAGCAAAGAACTATACTAGGGCTCTTCAGTTTCACATAAAATGAACAGGACCCAAAGCCAAACATCGTGCTTGGATCCATATACTCAGCAAGCCACTGAAAGCCTTTCCAGAATGTAATGTTATTCCTTGCAGACTCTATGACAAAATTAAAGTTGATCTATACAGCAGTTTTGCTATCCCCATGCAGCAGTCTGAGTACAGGATATAAAGCTTATTTTACAGCTACTTCTGCCCAACTATGAACAGAAAAAATAAAACAGCTGTTCTGTAGCATTTTCTAAAAGAGACTGGGTTCCAAAGCAAAAACGCTGTAAACTCCCTGAGAACAGTGAAATATAGTCAAATTGCATTTGGATTCAGCTTTTCCATTATAAATCCCATAGGAAATTATAGTTTGCAGATGGAAACTCAATGTCTCAATGAGATGTGATCTAAGTGGTCCAGAGAGGGTTTTTTATGAAAAGAGCAGCTAAAAAAAATAACAAAGATATTACTGATTTTCTCTTCATTCCTGTTTCTCTCACATATTCATTCAAAGTCTTACTCTAATTCACAAAGCAACCATTACTTTCCAGGGATGGTTTAATTACTATTTTACAAAAGAAATGCAGTATTTTTTTATTAATGTGATATCCTTAGGACATACCAAATAATATGTTTCATTTAATGAACCAAATCCAGATGTGGAATTAATCTTTTTAAAAGACTGCTCTACTGCTGTCTTCACAGATTCAGAGAAATCATCTTTTGTTGTTATTGGAGTCACTGTGCACACCCAGTCATAGTAGTCAGCCAAGTCATATGCTAGAATCCCAATCAAGTTTTCAAGCCCTTGCATCAAAAATATGTCAGGATTATTGTAAGTGGAAGATCTGAGGTCTTAGATCCTTCTGCAAGGATCTGCTTTATTCAAAGTCCCTTAAATGCTTTTGCTCACAAATACCCAAATGTACTTCAGTTTGGTACCACCAGTGATAAGAGTGGCAACAACAGCTTCATTTTCCTTCACTATTCTCTTCAACTTTATAATTTTGCAAACCATAAGCTCATCTCA
The DNA here is from genome assembly GCA_013397315.1 of Donacobius atricapilla. Lineage (NCBI taxonomy): Eukaryota > Metazoa > Chordata > Aves > Passeriformes > Mimidae > Donacobius > Donacobius atricapilla. Next base: position 40,208 of record WBMY01016137.1, read on the forward strand.
ATAAGCAATTGTTGTATTATAGCTCCAAAGTTTCCAAACAAGGACTCTCTCTGCTAAATCAACATTTCAACAAAAGTATATATCACTGCACGGTCTTTGTTCATCACTTAGCTTCTCTTAATTATTGCAGCAATTTCTTGCAGACTAACTACTGGTTTATTTACTTTGGGGGGCATATAGCAAGTACATGTTTTTCCATGCAATTATTCACAGCATCATCCTAGGTATGTAACAAAGATATATTCATGAGCTTTCTGAGGGAAAAAAAATAGATCAGACAGATACAGATAAAGAATTTGCCCCAGAATCTGTTAGACCTGACACGTCCTTATTACAGAAAGTGTATTGCCTTGCTTTGATGCAAGAGGAAATGAGCACATGAAAGACTATAACATGGGGTAAGTACACAGCATACTGTATTCTCAGTCCCCTACCCAGCGTTTATCTGATGCAAGAAAAAGTCACAGCTTGCACCAAGCCAAATAAATTTTTTCAAAAGTCCAAATAAATTTTGGATTATATGTCTTTCATGATGTAGAAGCTGACAATGTCTGCATAATTGTCAGGAAAAGGCCTGCAACCCAAAACTCTGCCTCCCAGGGAAGACAAAAATCAGCTCTGCTGCAGACTGCAAACTGTGAATATCTAGATTCTGCACCACACACAAGTATAAAATGCCAAAGGATGGATTTCTCAGCAGGTGACTAAAATGCTGTAAAGAACTGGAACATGAACAAACCTATAAAAATCTTCAGCATGCAACAGAAGAGTACGTATTGTAGGCTAAAGATTAATACAAAAAACAGAATGTATGCCCTGTAAGACTTACATTTTTAATTTTTGACACAGGACAGTGATATTTTTTCCTGTACAGTTTGCAACATAAACGTGGATGTTAGCAGCTCTGTGTATAGCAGTGGAAAATGTCTATTGAATTGTCCATCCAAGTAATTATAACTGTTGTTACACCATACACAACACTTATCATTAATTATCTGGCACTATTAGCTTGACTTAAGTTGTCATACCTTTACTGATTCCCAGAAGACTACATTGGCGAAGTAAGATATATCACAGGGTTCTTCCTCATAAATAGCTACAGCTAAGAGGATGTTTTGTTAAAACCACGCAAATATTACTTCTTTTCTTTTAATAAAGTAGCACTGTTTGTTAACAGTCCAAGGGAATTTTTTTGTTCCGTACATAACTGAATCCATACAGCCAACTAGGAAAATACAGCTGTCCTCATTTAGGGGACCACCTCAGTGCTCTTTGGGTAAGCAAAGCAGAAGCCAAATGAGCATTTCAGTTATTAGAAACATAAAGTCAGCAAGAGTCAATTGTCTTAAGTTTATTTGCAAAATAAAATTAGTTTTCCAATTGAAAACTAATTCACAAGAGGAAGCTGAATTAGAATGTAAAGCGCAAGAGGGAATGAAAGCATTGGAAGTAGTACAACAGGGTAAAAATTTGCAGAGTTAAAAAATTAATTGGAATACAAAATGAACACCCAAGGGAAGATGGTCCTGGAGACAGGGTACTAGAGCTAAGTTCAGAGGGCTTACTTCTACCATTAGACTTAAAGGACCCTGGTTTTAGGACGTACTGAGTGTCCAGACTCTGAGAAGTTGGCCAATTTAAGGTAATAGGAAATCACAGACCATATCAGTTAGTTCTGGAAGTTCCCTCTTTCCTTATGGGAACAAAGTATACTCAAGATACAGTTCTGAATTTATTAGAGTATAATAATAGCCCCTTCCCTAGCTCTGCTCCACATACCTCTTTCCCAAAATATATATTAATTTATTTCCAAAGGTATCCTGAGAGAGGCAAGAACATCAACAGCAGTACTGCAAAGCAAATAATTCACAGAGCTATCCAATCCAACCCTCTAGACTCTAACTTTTTTTTTTAACTGCTGCCAGGTTTGCATTTTTTATATTCACAGAAAGCATGTTTTCCCATATAACTACTCTGTGAAGAGCAAACTTTATTTACTATATAACTTTCATATTCATATTCATAAAATAAAATAAAATATAAAATAAAAAAAAACCATAATTCATCACCACTTGTCTTTATTTCAGAGTTGCTCAGTCAAATCAGTGGATTTACTGCAGAATAAAATTAGCATATTATGATGATGAATCAAACTCTTAGTCTCTGATAATTTCAGGTTATTTGTGGCCAGTGAAATGGCAACTGCTTACAAAACCACTGTAGCAATCAATTTTTGACCTTGGTTTCCCTATAATGGGCAGAATGATTTAAGAGAAAAATCACATGGAAATTTAGGCAGGTATTAATCTAACGGGAAATAAGGATCATGTAGGTTAGGTTATGCAAGCAAGTCTGTGACCAGGCAACAAAGAAACAATCCTCACAATTCATGTCCAAAAAAAAAAAAATCAGTTGCCTTACTAATAAATTTTGAAAATAGTGAATAAAAAGCTTAAAAGGAAAGTCAATACCTGATTCACAGTCACACAGGGTTTGCATTCTTCTAAAATCATAAGTATGTTACTTTTGTAAACATTGCTTCACATAACAGAGTATCAGCATAAGTACTCTGGGGAATTTGGGACTCTGTTTAAACCAAGGCAGTCCAGGAACATAAATACGAAATCATCAAACCACTTGATTCACCAAAAAAAAAAAAGTATTTTTAATTAAAAAAAAAAAAAAAACCAGAAGAGACATAGAAACATAGAATCACAGGATGGTTCGGGTTGGAAGGGACCATCAAAGATCATCTAGTCCCATTCCCCTGCCAGGTGAAGGGGTATCTCATTCTAGATCCACTTGTTAATAGCCCCATCCAATTAGATGTTGAAAACTTACAATGACGGGGCATGCACAGTTTCTCTGGGCAACCTGTTCCAGGGTCCCACTACCCTCACCACAAAAAATCTCTTCCTTATATCCAATCTAAACCCACTTGCCTTATACATAATTTCAAGTCCTCTCAAAGACCAAAAGACATTTGGTTTGCAGAGAACAAAGTACATTGCTTAATGCAAAAATTACTTCAGATTTACAGATCCAAGTGAGCAGTAGCTACTGGTCACCAGAGCTGTTTCATACCCATTCTAGGGATACTTCACATACAGTCCAAACGTGAAAAATGTTTCTTGAAATTAGCTTACTTGTAACCTGCTTGTTCTGTATGAATAAGCATTAAATGTCAGGCAAAGCAGCCTTACACTAAAATACTTCACAGCCAGACAAGGCTTGGATGTGTCCAGATTTTATTTTTATTATTATTATTATTGGCTTTTTAATTTTTTTTTTTTTTTTTACTGTCTGTAGCTTTTCTTTTGGAACAGCAGGGGAATGCTTGAGGATGTATTCATTAAGAACTCTTTTCCTCTTCTCTGATCCTTCCTTTCACCCTCACAAAAATCTGCTGTGGCCAATGAGCTAAGAGAGCTCCTTTAGGGAAAATTTCACTTCAGTTTCAGGTACAATTTTTCTCTAGACTAAATGACAGTTTGCTATTTTCTTCTCCAAGGTCATACTCCGGAAAGCTAGTACTTCTCCTTCTAAAATGCCTTCTCAATCTCCAGCAGTCAATATATTTATTTTAGTAGGTAAAAGAACTCAAATATATTTTGTGTTAAAGAGACTAAATGAAAGTTGAAAGTTATACACAAATTACAAGAAGAATTCCCACAATTATTTCCTTCTACTTCAAAGTCACTCTCTGCATTATAGCATTTTTTTATTTAGACTTTGAGGCAGAAACCTACATGGACTCCAAAATTACCAATGACTCCTGTATGCTTTGGTAACATTAATAGTCTTGATTTCCATACAGTTTTCCATAAGTCAGTTTGGCTTTTGCTGCTGGGCCAATCAGTTCCACAGTTTAATCATATTTTGTGTGAAGAAGCCCATTAGATTAGAATTTTGTACCAGTTAGATCTACTTAATGTTTCCAGAGCCTATGTTACACACCAGGGAAAATGTGGTCAATAAAAAAAAAAAAATTAGAAAACTAAAGACTCTTCACAGCATCTACTGCATTTCATATAAAACCTATGATGTATTCTTTGGCACACAGATAATTAATTTCTTATTTTGGGGGGGTGGTGCAAATTTCCATCCCCTTAAAGCTGTGTTTCATTAATGGATTATCTTGGTTCATCTCAAAATTCTCCAGTATTCATAACTGTGAGTTTCACACACACACATGCACACATACACATATAGCACACCACTCTACGACTCGACTTTTTGACCATGGTTTTCAACTAGATAATGGTAGTTCATGCTTTGCAGTAGCCATACCAGTTTACATGCATGATGTGACAGTCATGATCAATGTTCCGTGACCCTTTTCCTTTTTTTTCCCCTTATGTAAGAAATAATTTTGGAAGAGTATACAACAAGGGATATAATCAGTTATCTTCACAGACCATCTGAGAGATTTTGTGTGGCTTTAATAACATATGTATAGATGCAGGACTCCCACTCTCCAGACCTATAAAGCCAATACAAAGTGGTAGCCTCCTCTATTCTACTTATTTGCTGAGGGTTTATAACCTGGGTTCCACCCTTAATGTCCTTGATCCTGATTGTATTGGCAAAAATCCAAAACATGGTAACATATTGAGAAAGGATCAGATCACTCCCCTGAGCTCAACAGCTATATTACACACCTTAAAGCAAAGTTATTTTCAGGCACCTCTGTGAATAAAGGATGAAACATATCCAGTATGGCCAGTATTCCATCCCAGTCCGCATGGACAAACCGGTGCATGGGAAACCTGCGGCGTGCCTGGTTTGCACTCAAACATCAGTGGGAAGAATCCACACCAAGGAAGGACATTCACAAGTATTAGTGGAGTCTCTTGTGTATGATATGGTCAGAGTGAACTTTGCCTGGGATTCTTCTTCACTCTTCCCCCAAAATACAAGCCAATTGAAATAAAAAAAAAAAAAAAGACCTGACTTTCTTCTGAATTACAATGATAAGCCAGCTGCAGGAAAAGTGACCTTATGCCATCATGTAGGTTTCTCGTAAACTGCATTGTCCTTGTCAAATGCTTGACTTCTTGTCAATCTATCCCAGTCTCAAAGGAGGACTATAAATAGAGAGTAGTTACTGCACACTTCTGATCCATTGCAGCAGCCAGGAACCCTGCAGTTTCTTAAGAGAGAAACACATAACACAGGCACTTTTTCTCAGGCACTTTTTCACCCCAGAGAGTGGAAATAAAACTGAGGAAGCTGATCATATGACCCTGGGAGAGCTAAAATTATTGCTCTGACATGAACAGTCTTTGGTGGGATCCTAAGGAACAGAATGCATTGGTGACATTAGCTGCAGTCATTAACTTTTGATCTTGATCATCGGTCCCAGGAAATATGTGGCTTGCAGCATACCTCATATTTACTGCTGCTGGTCTAATAAACACTTTAACACTACCATCTTCCATTTTGAAAGGCCTGTGGCTGTCTCAGATACATCATGTTTAGTGGGAGAATTTAACAGGAACTTGTACTCAGTTTCCTAAAAAGGAGAAACGTTTGACACAGGTGTCAGCGATTTCAGGTGTATTTTGTGTTACTATCTGTAAAGCTGTAAGACAAGATATTGTCAGGGACAATATAGCTGCAGTTAATTTTTTCAGCCCTTTCTTTTTCTATAACTTTAAATCTCATGCATTTTTTTCTTTCAAAAACAAAACTTTTTCATAGGCTAGTGTCTACATAATGACATACCAGCACACAGACTAATAATTTCCACAGCGACTGATGACTAAAGCAAGAAGGTATCTGGTTGAAAGTTCTTCTGCAGCTGGAAATATTCCCTTGCCTTTTAATTCCCTTCAGTCACCAAAAAGGGCAAAATTTCTCACAATATTTGGAGCTGCATTTGTTATGGCACTCAAAAGACCAAGTTTGGGTTACTAATGTGGAATCAAAAATTCAACACTAGTCAAAGTCAAACCTTATTTTGGAATTGCTCTTTCTCTTCCATCAGTTTCAGAGCTGGATCTAAATTTTGGTGTCTACATGTCGTAGTTCTGGCATGATCCAGCCAAAAGCAGGTCAGCAGATCAACTCAACTGACTTCACTGGTGCACAAGTAGATTCTGAAGTCATTTAAGAAAGAGCCAGAAAAGAACCATGGAAATGTACAAGCTTATAAGAAACTGAATCCATCAAAGACATTGAAAGTTTGAGTAAAAATAAACAACTTCACAGGTCAGAGATTATATCCCACCCTAGAATATTGACTGATGGATTGCACTGTAATAAACTGCACTTTAATGCAAGTTTGCTTTCTGGCTCCTATTCAATTAAAACACTCAGGTTAACCAGGCAATTTAGCTCTAAAGCTCATATTACCATTAACTTATAAACATTAAGTGACATTTGCCCAGGAGACTGCTCTTATGTTACATACTGCTAATGCATTCTTTCACTCAGATTCGTAGGGGTTTATTTCATGGGATGGAATGAGACAGAAGCGTCTCACTGTTGTTGGTAATTGCAGGCTTGTGAGAACGACATCGTGTCCTTTTGAGGCATGAAAGTGTGTATAATAAGTTAATCAGTGTTTCCCTGGTGTCCAGGTTTCAGGGAGCAAGGGCAAGGCAGCGCACCCTCGTCCCTGTGGCACACAACCAGGTGTGGTGGCAGGCACCCACCAGGCCGCAGGGACATGTCTGGGATGTAACCTGGCTGGCAAGCTATGGTGGCAGGAAAGACCTTCTAGATTGTCTAGACCTTCTTAATGTCATACTTGGTTTTCATCAAGGATGTATATTCTTTATCAGTGAAAGGTGATACTTCCCAGAAGTCCTACTTTAAAAGATTACTTGGAAACCCTAGTGCATGAATTACAAGTGATAATCATCTACCCTAAGAAGTAGATTCATTCTCCATAAATAAAGTGCATTGCACAACTGCGAAACAGAGGCAACTGTTGCTAGTTGCTCATCATAATGTACTGTCTGAACATTTTCAAATTCCACCAGACAGGTAGGCATCAGTTCTCTTGCCTATATCCTTGAACACTGAAATAATGCTTCAAAAGAGACACCATGAACTGTATTTTTTTTTTCCCAAGGCTTTTACTTTGGATAGTACTTTACAGAAGGGTAAAATGGTGGATTTCATTTATAACAAATATTTGGAAGAAAAACAGCCACATTTTTCCCTCCAACTGCATATCCCCATGAGAAAGAATAGCATATATTCAACAGAGAAAACTATGGTCTATTTTTGTCTGTCAGCTGGGTGGTCCAGTTAGTTACTGCATTGGCCTTTCTTCTCTGAACACTTTGATTATAATAATAGCTTTGGGCACAACAGAATATGAGTATGACAAATTCATCCTACATGTCCTGACTTGTGTTACAAAACCTCTGTACAATATACAGTGCACTTTAATATACTAGGGGAAAACAAGGGAAAACATCAGTCTATATCTTTTGCATAAATTAATTTTACAAATATAATAAAAATTTAAATGAATACATTGATTATATGATTTTTTGACACACTTGTTACAGGTATTGTAAAATGTCTGCCAAGTGTAACATCAGCTGGAAGCTTTGTCCTTTTTTCTCAAGAAAATATGTCCGTTACTTTTTACTTCCCCTTATATACATCTTTCTAACCTGCCTAGAAGTCAAGATAAAGGGGAATAGGTAATATTTTCCATTTGCTAACACTTATAAATACCAGCAACATTTTAAAGGAACCTTAAATGCTGCTTGGTGTATTTTTGAAGGGCAAAAAATTTTAAAACTCTGTAGACTGCACTAAGAATGAAAAAGAATTAAGAAATGCAGTGGTAGAGATAATGTTTGACAGACATTTGTTTAAAGCCATTGAATGAAAATTAAGTTTAACCCCATTAAAGGAAACTGTTAAGACAGGCAAATGCTGTGGTCCAAAAGGAAAGTTCTTGTTCTCTGAATTCTCCAGACTCCAGTCCTTGTTACTGGACTCAAAGGAATTTGAGCCCAAGAGAAAGGATGCACTGCTCTACTTCTTACCACACTTCTCCCTGAAACTTCTCATCCTGGCAACTGGAGTGATATTAACTGCACAAAAAAGGATACCTCGTGTCTCCAGACAGAGAGCTGACCTTTTTTGTTACTCCTCTGAGAGCCGGGAGTCCAACTCTGTTTCCTTACCATAAAGTACTTTGGCACAAAACTACCATGTTCATAACATTCTATAAATACTATACAATTAGGGAATGTAAAACAGAGTTTGGACCTATACAATTAACCCACGTCTAACCAAGTGAAATCAAAACTTTCACATTTGCAAGCCTGAAGTGAGACACACAAGTTAAAGGTAACTTGATTTTTAAGAACAGAGAAATTGCAATTCTTAACCAGCCCATTTCAACTGCTGATAATGTTGTACTCCCAACACAAAAATGCATCATCTTTCAATTGTACTTCTCTGGACCCTGGATTACACTTCAATTCAATAGACATTCTGTGGTTAAAACTGTAATACTATAGATAGACTGTGACCAATGATATTTGAGAAAAACACACACACACACACANCAGTTTTTCAACACAGAATTAATTGCTTTATGGTCTCTGGAACACACATTAGTTAAGTTGCACTGTTTTATAAATTTTACTTGATTAGCTGTGTTTCTTCTCTTGAATTTAATGTTCTTAAAGTTCTGGAACCCAGGACAATTCATCATAGCAATCCACAGCAGGGAAAAAACATTTAACAGACTCAAATCAAACAAGTTTACATTTGGGAAACTTCAGTAGCTGACATAGATCTAGGTCTTTGCCTTTCCAAGCATTCATCTAACTGTATTCCTGCTCTTTACCAGGGTTTGGGTTTCATTTTTTAGTGAAAACCTCAACTGGCATCATAAACTATAATATTGGATAAGTAAATACCATAATGTTGATTTTTCCTCAGCAAAACCCTCCTGTTTCATTACTATATTTTTGCAGTATTAGAAGTGTTTGTGACCTATTGCTGCCCTTGATTTGTATTACTAAATTGTTACCCTAGAGTACACATTGATAGTACTGCATGTTACACAAAACACCATATCTTTCAGTCTTATAATCTACCACAATATGCAGCCCGAGTCAGAAGCATTTTCCTTCACTTTTTCTTTTTTTAGCTAAATAAAAATAATTTCATAATTATTTCAGATTATATACAGCATGCAGATGGAGAGGATCCAGTGATCAATCACCACATCTGAAGTACTGAAATGATGAATAATGGTTTGATTTTCTTATGCTCTTTTGGGGAAAAGAAAGTTCATGTAGTAGATTTATCGAAGTATTTTGCATTAAGTATTAAGGCCTTAGTTATTAAAAAGGAATGCCAGTTCTGCTACTCTGCTCAAGAAAGTACTCCTAAAACATGTTATTTTTGCTAGTAAAACCAAATTGTTGCAAGAGAGAAAAAAAACAGATAGTCCGAAGATATTCTGCCAACGTGATTGTCAAATACTGGTGTTTCTCCAAATGTTTTTAAAAAATGGTTGTAATGCCCAGATTAATTCCTAAAAAGGGTAATTTGCTGGCAGAGCTCTTCACTTTAAAATAAACTGGGACAAATTAGGCAGTGCAAGAGAACTGGGATTCACTCCCTGCTGACAGGAAAATTCATGGCAACCACCTCATAAGTGTTATACCCTAAGCAAATATCACTCCTTAGACACTCAAACTCAAGGGAATGAGCTTATTCAAAATCCAAGCATGGGGATCCCAGTACACAGGTTTCTAAGATGCTTATCCTATGAAGTTTCTATAAATTGTATCCTCAATTACTAATAGTTGTCCTTAAAAAGTATTCCCTTTGTCGAAACACAGAAAATTCAAGTCTTTCCAAGCGAGGCTTTTCAGTCTGCAGAGTGACTCCAGATTGCCCCAAGCAGCACTCTATTACAGCGCCCCACTAGGACTAAGAATGCTTCCTTTATAATCTGACTTGGCTATTCCTTAAGGTCTGCTGGCTCTGACTGTGACCCTGACTCAACTGTGTCCAATATTTTCATCAAAAATAAAACAGAAAGCAAGGCACCAGTTGTCTGTGTTAATACCTTCATGCCTTTGAAAAAGTATCCATGCTGACCTTAAAGAAAGTAATGTACTTTTATACAAAGTCAAAATTCCAAAATAAACCAGAGCAATAAAAATTAAATAATTTATTTAAATAAATTGTCAAAATTCTTGATACTTCATAAAATAATTTGGCTTTTTTTTCCTTACCCTTCTCTCTTCATTCAGGTTAAAATTCATGCAAAGGGCAGAGACCAACTTAAAAATCGAAGTGTAACTTCGCATGCATCATTTTATCTAGAAGTGAATATTTAGTTTAATTAGATTTCTACAGCTCACTCAAGTCCAAGCCTCATTACAGTCATTTGAAATAAGAACGACTGAATGTGCTATTGCTTTCAAATTGAATTCCTAACAAAACAACCTGCTTGTTCAACTCTCATGAAATACATAGCTTTGCTTTTACAATTGACCAATATTATCTATCAAAATCTGAATACTTTGGTGTTAGAGAATTGTGACCAAACACAGGCATGCTCTAAGACTGCTATCAGTGGGTATCCCCAAACGTCTTGGCACTAATGAAGCTCGGCTCTGTGCTCATATGTACGTCCAGTGGCTTCTCACACACATAAACCAGTGGGATTTCCTCTTTGCAGTGACAGGAACCCATACACCTTTTCCTGGTTTATATAGAATTTCTTTATGTATCAAATGTTGAGCAGATATACCCCTCACACTCAGTCATGGGGTCTCCATAATGTATACAACTATAGGCTGGAAAACAGTAGCACATTCCCCTTACAGTTATATTACAGTCCTGTTGAATAAGGAATATATTTACATATATCATTGGGTTTTCTCCAGTTGTTTTTGAATTACAAACTAAGGTTGTTTTTACAAGGTGAGCAATTAAATGTATCATAATTTCCTAGATTTAAAGTGATTTGTGTCAGTGGAATTTTCTGTGTTCCCACTCACTGTCTCTACTCCTATGCAGTTCCCTGGTGTGCTCTCCAAGAACACTTCAGTTAGTTTCCAAGTCACTCAACATATTTCACTTTTAAGCAGATATGTGCTAAAAAGCTTCGACTGTTGTCATTCTGAATCTTTAATGGTATTGAAACTGTCAGGCAAAAATTGCATTCTCCTGCTGTTCTGAGCAGCAGGAGAATGAAGGCGACAAGACCCATGTAAATGTTAATCATAGATGAGAAATACAATGGCATTTTTCAGAAACTTAAGACTCTGCTGTAACAGGCACAGGCTCCTTATTTCCCCCTTCTATCCCATTCATTTAAAAAAAATAACTGCAAATAAAAAAAAGTAACAACAAAGAAAAACAATTAGCCAAATGGACTGAATCAGGAAAATTCTGGATTTCTCATTGGTTTTCTAATTGTTTCCAATCATTAGATTGTTGTAAGTATGTTCTACATCTCCATATTCTTTAAGTAACTTGTGATTCACTTTCTTATGCTTATAGCATCCTTACAAGATCATTCCCTACTCAGACAGGGCACAGAAGAAGAGAGATCTAAGATACCTGGGAGCATGATTAACATCCTCTATAATTTAGATGTCTAGTACATTGTAGCTGAGGCTACAGTGAAACTGTCACTAGGATCCATGGTTCTTTGAGAGCATTTCTGACCATTAATCTCACCAAAACCAAGAGTCTCCCTTAGAATGTCATGAAAATGAAGGATAAAATCCTATTCTCATGCAGATATCTACAACCTAGATATAAACACTTGAAAAAAATATCCCACCATGAAAGATTTAGACAGAACCAAGTTATATCTGAATGTCAAATCTTAAGGAGTAATTCCAGCTATGCTGCTGCCATCCCTGCAAGTTCCAAAAAAAAACCCAGTAGCCTGGTATCCTTGTCTGTATACACACGCTCCCAGGAAATTCTACAAAGGCACATCTTTTACAAACTCACTTGAAGGTGTCTCCATTTCAGCAGTCAGGCCATCACATCTGCATTTATGCAGATGTATTCTGCATAAGGCAAAAAAGGCCCATCGCTCAAAGCCAAGTACGGCGCCACGCTGGCGTGTCTCCAGACACTTCCAAGCAGAGTTAGCCCTCACAGCCAGCTCTAAGCGGGGCGGTGCCTCTACACTGCCTGGGACCACCTGGCTCTGCATCCACTCTCCAAGTGTTTTGGCACAGTTGGTGTTGACAGATGTATGGTTGGTGTGTGCCTATTACGCACCATTACTATTTGTGTCCTTTCAAAATGTTCTGCTGAAAGTTTAGCCAAAGACAAGGTAGTAGCCACAATGCTCCTCCAATTTCCTACTGTGAAGATAATTTGCTTTTCTTATCAAATCCACAGAGCTGTTTGAGGGCCTCAGCTTCTTATTTTAAAATTCTGTTAGAGTAGCAGAAACAGACTCTTTAACTAAAATTCAATAGCTTTTTCCATGTCCTCTTCTGAGTATTAAGACACCACTGCATGCTCATAGGTATTTCTGTTAAAGCACACAGAGAGCTCCCATTCCTCTTGTATTCAGAAGCAATGACAGTCACTAATTGTCCTTATCCTTCCAAACGACCCCTGAGTTAAAAAAATACATTTTCTTTTTTCCCCATGGAACTCTGATTTTGCAAATACAGCTCAGGACCTTTCATTTTCTGAAATACCCCCATGATTTTGACGATCAAGGCTTAAGCAAAATAATGTCCAGCACTGCAGCATTACATCTTGCTGCCATGCAAAATTCATACTTTCTTCAGTTTCCAAAACAGCCAATGGATTGGAGCAAGTGGACACCGGCTGCCAGGATCCACACATGACATTTAGACAAGAAGAGACATCATCTACATCAGACAAAAATGGGCACACCTGTTGGGCATTCCTGTAAATTCATCTGGATGGCCAGTCCATATAGAAGGGCATTTACACCACATACATTCACTTAATTGTAGGGATGCCAGAAATTAAAGAGGCTGTTGATTCCTTCTGCATGAATGTTGGACAGATGCAGACAGCATAGAGGACTTCCTCACCATTTCTTACCAACGCCCCAAGGGATATTTGCTACTGACCTGCTTATGGTGAGGTCATACTCCTGAAACAAAGTACTGTATTTTTTGGGTTCTTGACTATGTTTATCCTTGCCCTGAAGGAGCTGTTCCTCCTTTGGCCTCTTTTCTTGAAAGCGATGACAGACCTCTCTGCCTTGTCTTGGTCCTGCTAGTCATCATCATCTTCTGTAAACTCTTTGCTGAAGCTCTTATACCCGATAGAAATACACACTTCCACAGTTGTTACTGAATGCAAAAATTTCCACAACTCACGGCAATGTCAGCTATTTGCCACTACTCTTTTGGCCTAAATATTGCTGGGGATCAACCATTGTTCCAGTTCTAGGAAGGATTTTCAGCAAGTTATTTTCATTCTTTTTGATTATCTTTATTCCTGAGACTCTGTTGTGATGTCAAATTAATTTGTAATTAATAAATGAGCCAGATTCTTGGTACCAGATGTGATTTTCTTGCCAATGGAAACAGGCTTTGGGGGAGAGGTAGCAAGGTCCATGCAGCAGAAATTAACCACTAACTCTCATCAACACATAGTACAACCTATGTCAAAAGATTCAACAATTATCATTCTGGGTCCCTATTAATGTACAGAACTGTTAAGAACTAACTACTGCAGCTGCTTTTTTCCTAAAAACACTATAAATATTTCACAGATTTAAACCACTGAGACTACATTAAATAATCAGTGTTGTTTTCCGTGCACTGTTTCAACTTCTCTGCCCTTCTTCAGCTTTATAAAAAGTAAATGAAGCTCACACTTGGATGAGGAAGACACATAACAATGATTAAATTTTCACCTCCAAAACAGTGACTACTGTCAGATCCTGTACCCCTACTCCACGGCACATGAAATATAACCTATTGTTTCTATTTCTTTGGATCTTACATTTTTTAAAGACTCTTTGAACTAGATTTTAAACATAGCATTCTTTTAAAGACCACAGTACACATCTGGTGGTATGAAGTCATCAAGCTTTCTTCCTCACTTAGTACCCAGGCCATTTCATAAATTAAGCTTATGAATTAAGCTGACTGGTATCCCTTAGGTGACCTGTTCATTAGGTGAACATGATTTCAAATGAGTCAGAAACAGTGCAGAATTTGCCCCAAACATGACAATTAGGCTGAAATGAATGTGGTTTTTTAAAAGTCAAAATTTTTGTTATGTGGTTTCCAAACCAAAGTTTTGAAAATGCCCTGAAGTTTGCTGAAGTTTAAGTAAATGAGGATTAAAACGAAACTCCATGCAGAATATAAGATTGTTTGGTTTTGGCCACACAAAATGCTTAACCAAACAATATTTTGGATAAAATGAAAGGGTTGGCCATTTTAACTGATCATTAGTTTTGGTGGTCCAATGCATTTTAATACAGAAAATAACAGTTAAATAGAAAATTAAACTGAATTGCTTAATACATTATTTCATTCTTCTTTATGACAAAGAACAATTTCTGCAAGCATACAGAGAATTAGGAAGAGTCTTTGGAAAAACACACAGGAAACACTTTCGAAATTGAATCATTCCAACATCAGAGTAATGAAAAAACAAGTTGGTGCCTTCAACTCTTGTGAAAGGATGTGAAAACAAACCAGTCCAGCTTATAGGAGTTATTTATTTATCTATATACAAGGTATGTAGATAAATAATCTAGTAAATTGAGCACTTCTAATTTGATTCAAGCATGGAAATGCTTTTAATATTCACAGACTTAAGTCTCAAACATAGAGCCAGAATCTTATAGGAGAAAATAGAACTATAAAATATGTAAAACACAATTACTCAGCCATTCAACTGTATTTTATTTGTGTGCATAAGGTACGGAAAAATGAAAATTCACTTGTAACAGACATTGCACACTTGTCATAGAAGAGTACTGAACTGAAAGGCATGTTGTGAAAGGAAGGTTTGCAACGCAGAGAAGTTCGTTGTTTTGAACATATGATCTTTATTTCAACTATTACATAACTTTATAGAATAAGATTTCTTCTCTTTCCTCCTACTTCTGTTCCAAGTTTTGATGTTCATACTTTAGTTCCCACACTCTTCACAGGACAAAGAATTATTTATGTACAATATTCTGAAAGGCACCTCAATCAACATGACACCTTTGTATTTATTTGTAGGATATCACTTGCACAAATTGAAGTGAGAGTGGGGAGTATATAGTGAACACAAGTCATCAAGAATAATAATTATAAAAGAGGAAAAATAAAGAGTCTGGCATACAAAAGTTTCTTCATTACTTCTTAGTATATTTATAATCAGCCAATTTCCTCTCACATTTTCCAGCTCTGTAAAGTAAAACCTGTACATCCTCCCAAAGTTTGTTAGTAAGACATAAAATTCTACTCAGCCACGCTTAAAGGAATTTCATAAACTATTTTATAACATGGCATGATAGTTTGCCTGTGCAGATAGTCACTGGACACATAAATTGTTTCTCTGCCAGAACACTTCCCAGTTTTGATAATGATGACTTTGACTAGTTTCTAGGAAAAGCTGCCACCTGGTTACATCCATAATCAGTTCCTTTGGCAGTGATCTCTCCAAGTCACAGGGTTCACAGATGAAAACCCTGAGTGTCCTGCACAAAACCTCAAGAGATATCACTTCCCCCACAATCAGTATTACATACATACAGCTTTGCAAAACTTTACCAGTCACCTTTACCCACAGGAAAGTAACTTCACACCTTTTGCAGACAAGAGGTCCATTTGCCTGGGAACTCTCCTGTTTCTGGGAGCTGCCTGTGAATTCCATGCTGATGAGGCTCATTAGAAGTAGAGTTTCCACCAGCAACACTCACGGTCAAGACAGAAGCAGTGACTTGTAGCAGCAGCAGGCAGCTCTTCATTCACAGGAGCATCTCAGTATCTCACTGGTTCCATTTCAGCAGATCTGAAATCTTTACGCCATGTTCCTCTCTTCATACTCCTTTCTTAGTGTTTAGGGAAGAAAGAAATGAAGGAAAAGAAAGCCCAGGAGAAGAACTTACACCAGGATATCACTTCTCTTGCTGCACCATACTACCAGTGTTATCATGGCACATGTCAACATGACTGGGATCAAGATCAGTGTTATGAGAATTTCATCCGGTGGATCTTCCCAGTGAACCTTTTCTGACGTACAGTTTGAAAAGAATTGTTTATGAATTCCAGTGATAAAGCCTTCTGCAAGGGGGTTTGGCCAAAAGCAACTTGCATTGTTGGCTTCACGTTCTGTGCACTGGGTAAAGTTGTCATAATACCTGGGAATAGAAGAAAATTAAGAGAAGTTGAAATAGAATGATATGCATATTACACTTAGAGAAAGCTATGGAGGGCACCATACAAAATCTCTAAGAGTGTGTCTATCACGTAGGTAACTCCACTGAAGGACCTCTAATGGAAGCTGTGGCTACTCACTACACAGTGAGGCAGAAGGAGAACTAACTCACATCTACTAATGCAACTGAGAGACTTCATGTGTCCCAGACAGACAATAGTCAAACCCTGACCACAGCAAGGACCCTCTAATGCCACTTAAGTACAAAAGAACTCACTCACTAGAGACATCTACGGATTCTTTTAAAAACACACACACAAACGAGCCAAGAACAGGACATTTTGAGCAAAGTATGGATATTTCATACCTCAGCTGCCACTGGGCATGATGTTGTGGTGAAAATTATGATGTGAAGCTAGGACTGAACCATAACATGCAGTACTGTGTAAAAACTTTGATTCTGTTGCAGTCTTATGAAGTAAGAAAATAATCGGAAAATAAACACACAGAAAGCTAGTTTTTGACCAAATTCCTCCTCTTTCCAACTCCAGCAAAAGCCAGCAGGGAATAAATAATAAATAATTTCTGATTACATTTGCTTATGAAAGGCTGGGAATTCCTTGTTATCCTTAATGTGTGATTTCAATGCTGCATGTGCTAAAATTTACCTGTCCAGGAATAACTTATGAGAATTGGCTACCCCCCAGGAGAAAAAAAGGAAATAATAAGCCTAAATGAGTAATCATAAGGGTTTTGTGGTGTTAAGCCAAAGAAATTCAGGAAGTGAATGGATATGGGGGAGGAGATCCGAAATTAGGAAGATGAAGTGTGTCTGGTCAGTGCATGAATAGGGCAAGAAATGAGGAAGCTGAATTGTTGTCTGTTGCATTTATTTTAGTCCTGCGTGACTCATTAAACTCACTTCAAAGGGGAATTAAAAATAGAGAGAACAAAAATCCACATGACACCTCCATGGACAGCATCCTATTGTAGCATCTGAAGACCCTACAGTCCCCCTTACAGTCCATATAAATATGGTAACTCCTGATGAATGACTTGTTCTGACATTGAGTCCTACAGGGTACTAATGTTTACTCAATCCTTTGTTGTTAAAGAACAAGAGACATTCAGTGTTTGGGCCAAGACTGAAGTCCACTGTCTGCTGTCTGTCTGTCAGGGGAAATATCTGCCTGCCCATGCTACAAGCGCACAGGTTGGGAACACAACCTGCTAAGCATCTAAATTCTCACGGCTGTGTTCACAGAAGAAGAAAAAGCCTCACAGAAAGGCCCTTCTGCAAGTTCCTTGCAGTTCTCATCCTCAAGGAGTTTGAGCCAATACTGCCCCACTCATAAACAAACACACTGGACAGTCTAACACCAAACTCCGGCATGAAGATGCATATATGCACAATGTACATATATTTTAAGCAAAGCGACTAGAAAGGAAGCTTTTGTGACATCAGCAACCACAGGAAAACAACAGGAAATAAGCTAAAAATAAAATACAAGTATCAGCTGTTTGCTATTTTAATAGTGTCATTCTTCTGTGCGACCTGATGACATCCAGTCTTTATGTCCTTGGACTAAATTAGAAGCTGGAGATGTCTAGTTGAACGTGGGAGACACAGTCCCAGAGGACCTGAAGAGCAACACGGCTGAAGGCAAGGCTACAAGGTTCAACAGGCTACAATGAAGAGATGGAGGAGCATCCAGCTGCCCAGACAGGTTAGTGCTCCACCTGGCACAGACTCCAGAATGCTGGACTCTGCTCCAGCCTGCTTTCATGCTCTAATGGGCACCCTTGTGCCATCAATGGCTGCTGTTACAGCCACCTCAATAAAAAAACCAACAATAAATCCAGGTGATTACTGCATAAATGTACCCTAAGCTTAAAGATTTGATGATATAATTATTTTTTCCTCTGTGTTTAAAATCCTATTAAAAATTCAGTGTTATACCAAGAATTCTGTAGATTTTTTTTTTTAATGTTAGATGGTGTGAACAAAAATATTTCCCATTGATTGTTGTTTGCAAATACAACATAGCTAGAAAATGTTGGTTAGGTGTTGCCAAAAGGCCAGATAAAAATAACTTGTGACATACAAAAGTATTTGAAATACTGAATTCCTAAGAGTCAAAGTAGAATAAAAATGTTATCATAGTAGCTGGAATTCCTTACAATTTTTCCTTAAATCCTTCTCTCCTGAGGGAAAAAAAAAAAAAAAAAAAAAAAAAGAAAAAAAAAAAAGCTACCTGCACTATAACTCTTAGTTCACAGAATTGTGAGAAGGTACATAAAGGAAAATCTCAGCTGCTGGAGAATTGCATGTCTGCCTGTAAAGCTAAATTCACCTAAATATTTATGTAGTTTAGTAATTTAGAGTTTATGCACTGCAACAGAAAGTTCACATTAGAGAAAAAGATCCTCTGCATGGCACTGTGGAACAGATGCCTCAGAAGGGAGCAACTGCATCCTCATTACTACAGCATGGATGTTCTTGTAACTGATCAATTGGTTTGCATGTTGTTGGGTTTTTTAAGAGCGAGATGGGGGTTAATAGATATATAATTCCACTTTAACTCTTCTTTGCTTAGTTCTTTTATGCCTTATGTAATTCTCTTTATTCAAATGATAAAGGCTGGAATAGGGAACCTTTTCACTCTGTGTAACAAAATGGCTATGACAAAGATGTCCCGGCCTCTGACTGGAGATACTTCAAGAGGACTGCCTTAAATTTACACATCTTGTGAAAGAAAACAAGAAATGGTTGTTTCTACTTATTCCCAGAACCAATAACTGGAGAGCACATTGGAGCTCAAGCTCCTTCACCTCTCAGATTACAAAAGGGTGTGGGAACATTCTTATTCTTTGCACTGAGACACATTTTCATCTCTTTCAGGCTAGCTACAAGGGACCTAGGTAAAATTTGGGAAAGCAATATTCACTGGGAGCCAGGTCACAAGCTTTGTTACAAATGGGCCAAAGCATTAAAATGAGTTTCAACTCAGCTAAGTAGTCCAATAGAGAAAACCCAAATCTAATCATAGTCCAAGCAGCAAAATTCATATGAAGATGTGCTTTACCCTGGTAGGCTCAGGACAACCGTAGTTCCTATTGAGGAACCAACTCCTTGGTCATACTGCACATTATTGAACGTACATTCAGAAAACACAAAAAGTAATTCCTTTCAGAGCAACCTCTGAGCTGTAACACATTTGTAATGAAAGACAGTTTTCAATATTCTAGAGAAATACTTGATTTTCAGAGCACACACACTTTTTCTCCTGTACTTTATCTTTCCACTAAACCAGACAATAACAACCGTGTCACTGGTTTGTTGTTTTGTTGTTGAAACTGTGCGAGATTTTATTTTGTGAGTATTTTACCTATGAGAAAACATATTTTTGCATATTACCTATAACCAAAAACCTGGACAGCAGGGAGTTATTATGAGGAATGGTAGTGGACACATTTGCCTTCATGAGACAGTGTTTCATGGAGAGTCCACTCAAACTATTTAAATAGATAGCTGGGTTTATTACATCTTATCTGTCTCAGGGTACAGAGTTGCCTCTCACTAAGGGCACTTCTCAGTCTAAGTGGGGCTTGAATCTCATCCTTAGTTTCCCACATCTCCAGGGAGGAATGTGGTACATTCTTGCTCTTCCTTCCTCAATATCCCTGCACAGGAAAACTGCAGAGATGATTGGTTTACAAAAACACAAAACCCACAACCCCCTCCTCCACATTTTCATGAGACTAAGAAAACAAACAGATTGTTTAATAAAGAGTTTTCACAAAATAGCATTTTCCAATACAAAATTATTATTTGAAAAAATTCCAAACAATTCTCAAAAAGCCAAATACCATATATATGCTACTTAAGACAAACATTTTGAGGGCATCTTCTGGCCACAGCCAGTAGACCCACTGTCAGTTCCAATAGCAGAATCTTTCCACCTCTCCAGCACTCAAGGATAGACCACCACAGAAACACTCAGCATGTAAGCAGTCAGGAATGTTTTGCAGCTGCTTAATGAGGAGGGCCAGGAATTAAAAACCAAAACACCACACTTTTCACTACCCCATTTTAAATAATTCAGTTTCATGATTACTGATATAATTATAGAAGGGTAGTACAAGACATATATAACACATTGTGAGTAATTTTTGTTATTTTGAGTCCACTAAGTACTCAGAATACAGTGAAAAATCTCTCTAGCATAATTGAGTCTTGGGGCAAACTAGGTAATAGATACACCAGGGACACTCACGGCTGCTACTCTACAATCCCAGACAGCAACCTAGAGGCACTGTTCCAGGACACTACAAGTCATGTGGTGTATTTTAATAAAAATGCTTTAAAACTATTTGCTTTCCCCCAGATTATTCAACTAAAAATTTCTTTATACACAGTGACATATTAAATTGAATTATCATCCCTGTAACCTCCACCCAGAGTGAAATACAAAATTCTGAAATGTAGAAATATTAACAAGAAATATCATATGATAAAAAAGGCTTTTCTTGCAGCATTTCCAGATGAAGTGGAGGCAGGAAGTAGTAAAAAACTTCACAAAAATAAAAAGCCCATTCTTACATGAGCTGCAGCCCAACTGTATAGAATTTCATAGTGTAACAGCCTGGATGAACTTCAAATAAGGATCCAAATCTTAAGATGATAATTTCCTGCAGTTTCACCACCATGTCAAAAGGACAGCTTTAATTTTATAGTGAGTTAGGAGGCTATAAATATTGTGGAATATTTCTGAGATTTTCTCACTCAACATCTCTCCAAACAGATTTGTGTCTGTGTCTCACTATTCTTTTAATCACATATCTTCTGCCAAGATGAGTATTCTCACAGTCACATTTTTGCCTCCCTAATCAGATCAGATCTACTGTTGTGCAGCTCCAATACCAGATTCAGCCTCAAGAAAATAAGCTACAAAAATGTAAGAAAGGAAATGAATGGGGGAGGGGGGAAATTGGTTTAATGACAAAATTATAGTTTACTCTCATGCCACTAAATAATGGACATTGTGACAGATTTACTCTCTTGGGTTGGAAATAATAAACAGATTCTGGTATCCTTTGAAGCAATTACAGTTCTCCACACTTAATTTCACATCAACAGCTGTCTGGAAAATGCAAAATGGTTGAATAAACCTAACTAAAAACCCAAAAATGCACAACTATTATTACATTGTTGTTAATTCCCTAAAGATACAGACAGAAAATGTAAATATAAAGAGCAACTGTAGATGTAAGCAGTTACTTTATACACCTAATATCCATGTCTAATGAGCAACAGAAACCACTACATTATGCAAATGTAGAGCAAGGAGGTAAACATAGCCTGACATCAGGTACCACATCATTAAAATCAAATATTTAGTAGCACCACAATTTTACCAAGCCAGAAACTTCAGCTAGCAAGTAGGCTTTACCTTCCACCACTCCTGACCTAGATTTTAATGATTACTTATTGTACAGTTGGCCCATTTTTGGAGAACACCCAGTAGGAGGGGAAGTAGCCTCTAAAGCCATCACTACATCATGTCTTTGGAAGCCAATCCCATAATTCCCTTGAATTAGACAAAAATCAAAAGAGTAAGGCAAATCTTAATCCCACAAACACTTAAGCATACATATCCACACTGTATCTCATAAGTAGCCATCATTGATGATGTGTGGAAGATGTCCGTAATAGCATGAATAGAATCATTACATGCCTATGCCTTACAGTCAAACACATCAGGCTTGTGATTCTGTCAGGGAAATGCAAATTTTAAAATCTCTTCTTATGGATCAAGTTTCAAAGTTTTTGTCAAGTTAGTCAAATAATGAAAGCCCTTAATTTTTTTAGGCTTCTCACCAAAGGAGACAGCATGTTTCTGGAGGCAGGTATCGAAACACATCACATGTTTTTGTGCACATCAATATTTGAAATTTTACAACTAAAATTTTAAACTTTGTATTATAACGTGTGAAGGGAAGCAGGAAGCATTTCAAAATTCAGATCCAAATTATAAGACCATCTTTTGATCTCCAGTAAACACTTCTCAGTGCTGAAAATGGCAGATGCACGTCTGCTACCTCATCTGCTTTTTCTCTATTATAGTCAGTTATTTCTCTATTTAATTCAGATTACCTCACAATAACAGGGCAAAGGCAATACCCGACTAAGATCTGGACTTTTTTCTTTCCCATCACCTGTGCATCTCCCCTCAGTGTCATTAAGAAAACCATTAGCATTTTCTGGGGCATATTCTCCTTCAAAGGCCAAGAATGACAGAGATGAGAGCCCTGAGAAGCCAGTAACAGCCTTTGAAAGCACATTCCTACTATTTATGGTCATGTTCCATTTCAAATCAAAGTTCTGCATGCTTAGAAACAGTCAGTGGAAACACTGGAATAATTGTAGGCCATGATGCACAAGACAGCTTCCTTTAAGATTCCCCTGCCAAGGGAGTCCAGGACAACTAGGACCTTGTAAAGCTTAGTCCCAACACCTATTCTGCCTAGCGGAAAAAAAGCCTGACAAAAAAAAGGAAACTAATAGAGCATTACAGTCAAATCTGCCACTGTAGTGATGGACAAACATGCAAAGCAGTACACTATCCTTGTATCTATCTCAGCTTAACTCCTTCCCAAAAGCATTTCCACTTGAGTCACCATGGACATGCACAACCCACACTCCAGTCAGCAGGAGTGCAAGTGCTCTTGGTGCATGCAGGCATTTGGGTCAGTCACTTTAGCTGATTATTTATGGAAAATGGGTTTCACATAAACTTCAAAGAATTCCTGTTATAAAAAAACACCTTATGAGGTGGTTCTGCTTTCTCCCAAATACATCAGTCACTTTGTTCATTCACTTGGTAAAGTTTGCTACAAATTGCTTATTGTCTCCACTCTTCTCAGAATGTTCCAACTCCATGATAAAACCACCATTCCACCACTGCTTCCAAAATTAAATGCTCAGCCAGCTTCAATCCAATCATACAACACCTGGGGAGGAGCCAGAGTCAGGAGGGACGATGCTAGCTCCGAACTGCTCTGAGCTCACACCACATTTCAGGAGCTCAAGGCTTTTCTTTCCATCTAGATGAACCAAGCTGACAGGCAAACAGAGAAAATGTGGCTTGAATTCAGACTGATGCTCCACAGCTGGGCTTCCAAACAGCCACTCAAAACAAGCAACCATGAAGATAATCATTTTTCTGACCAACATACAAAAACTCAGAGGGAAAGAAATAACAGAAGGGCCCTTCTTTTTCATTCCAGCTGACATCTACAAACAACTGCTTCATATTCCATTTTTATGAGGATCTTAAAGAGTATTAAAGTGTCACCTGCTGACCGGAAGCTGTTATTAGATTCCACTCAGTCCAAAGTAGCACAAACCTTTTATAATACCATAGCACTGTTTCTTCAAGTGGAAAGAGGAGATAGAAATATCTGGTAATATGCAACTGTGAAATAGAAATCATCAGGCTTACACTTTGAGAAACATCCACTGTAGCATTTCCACAGATTAAAAAAAAAAAAAAAAAAAATTAATCTGCTTCTAAGTCAAATTTCCATCATCATTTCTATAACCCTCCTCACATAATTTTTATGAGCATGTGAAGAATGTACACTTTACCTGATTATTTGTGGAAAATGGGTTTTACATACACTTCAAAAAATTCCTCTAATTAAAAAATCCACTTGCCTTGGGAGGAGAGTGCCTGTTGTGCTCTGCTCCAAGCAGAGCAAAAATAACAGGAGCCAAAAATCAATCGACTAATTACAGATCTTAAGCTTTAAGATTATGTCAGCTACTGGACTAGTTAAAAGAATAAATCCTTTTTGCAGTCTTGCATAATAATTGAATTATGTAACATTGCAATCTAGGCATGGACAGTTCACAAACAAGACCAAAACTGATGAAAAATTAACCATAAAATTAGAGGAATGGTAACAACATTAGAAACTGATTTTAAAGGAAGCATAAAGACTGCTAGGGAAGAAGCCTAATATAGAAAAGTTCTGCTTTATCTACTATTCAAGTACATGATTGCTTTAGCATGACTTTGACAGCATAGCATGTTGACCACTCAGTGTGGGTTTTTCTTCCTTTCTTATGTCTTCCCCTCTTACTTGTGGTGGAAAAGACACATTTCCTTTCCCTATGTAACTTTTTGTTGTGTTTCATGGCTTCCCAAGACTGTTCCAACATCTCATACACGCAAACAGAAACAAACGGTGGACCCAAAGGGCCTTATTCCTTATCCACAATTATGTATGAAAGATTTGAGAGTTGCAACACTCCCTGGAGTTGCTCAAGGGCAAGCCAACAACCTCCTAAGCAGGTGCGAAAAATACTGTGTCAGGGGATTTTGGACAATGTCCAGCCAGACTGTCTGCAGACCAGAAGCAGAGGGACGCAGCGTCCTGAGAGTGTCACCTGGGAAAGGCAGCTGTTTCTCAGCCCCTGGATCTGCTAAGTTCATTCATCTTCTTCTTGGGCCCAGCTAAACTCTACCTTAGTTTGAGGAAGAGCAATGTAACATGGCACATCACCCATGAAATGTTATAAACCCTTGACATAAGAAAGCTGTTATGGGGTCTGATAATATTTAAGCACTATGAGTAGCCAAGTAGTAGGGTATTCCCTGAGCCTTTATCAAACTCCTCTTTGGCTGGTGAAAACAATGACTTATTTTCACAGTGATGGTTAAAAATCTGTTTCCTTGCATAGAAATAGCCAACAGCAGAAAGAACCTCACATTTTTGCACCTATTTTTTATAAGTATTAATACTAATAGTAATACCTTACCCCTGCATACTACAAATCAGCCTAGATACATATTAGATGTATATTCTCCCCAGTAACAGGAAGCAAAAATCCATGATAGATTACAGTGCAACATGGTGAATTATACATAATATAGAACCATTTTAAGGTCACTGTGCTTCTTAAGTTACCTTCCTGCAGGTAAAAATTGGATTCAGCACCTCACTGCTAACTCCCACTCCCACAGGCAGACATAGAACTCAATTCTAGATGCCAGAACACTTATTTTAACATTTCTATGTTTATTTTATAACAATACCTTAATATGGAATGGTACATTTTAGCAGTCAGTGAAATGTAAGAAAGATATTTGTGTATCTGAGAGAAAGGTAAAACATCAGTTACTTGAAAGCTGCAAAGAATTGTGCTCATAATTGTTCATTAATGCACTGTGCCTTGACAACCTTTGATTTCCACTCCTTCTATACTCAGCACTTATCTTAGAGAAAATTTTTAGTTTTATAAAGTTGCCATGTCTTTATTATTTTTATAATACAGGCACCTCATACATTGCCTTCGAGTTTGTCAATGCAGCCAGCAACACGTCTGCCTTTTGCAGATTACACAACAGGCTGAAGAAGGTGATTTATCTGCTTAAGAGTGCAGAAGACTGCATTTCTTGTCTTGGAACTACTTTCCAACACTAAATGATATACTATTCTGTAAAGATAAGTAGAAATGACAGATCCTTGGCAATTAACCATGTAAAATCCTTTTTTTTTAATAAAAAAGTATTTTTACATAATAAACTTCTGTAATTAAAACAAGACCCTGAATATAAAGCATATTAGTATTAATTCATACCGCCTATTGTGTTGTCAACAGTTTACCACATGAATAATATCACATGTAGCCTGGAGCAAGAAAATCTATTTTTTTGTCTCTGCTGAGTTAATCTCCATTATTGCATGTTCGTGGTTGATCCATTCAGAAAACAAGAATGTAGAAACTGTTTTGCAAACCAGAAGTACCAGAAAAGTTTGCATTAACTTTTTGTTTTCATAATACATTTATATTTTCATTTTCACTGCCTCTAAAAATATACTGTCCATTATATATGTATTGCATAATTCACACTAGTCTACCAAGTTATACCATATTATTTTACCACCAAGCAACAGAAATCTTATGCAATGGTTTTTTTTTAAATACAGCCTTTTATAATGAGCTCTGTGAACACTGTTTTCAATTACTGATCTTACCACAATAAAATTCAAAAAGGTCATGAAAGGTGTTGAAAGGCATATCAGCTGTAAGTCCGGATATTTAACAACAGTCTGCTTCCTATCACCTCTAAATTGCTTATGTTATTTTTTTCAAGTGACTTAGAATTATTATATTCTTATATCTTTAACTATTTGTTAGTTGACATGGAAATATGAGCACTGACATTCTGATGCCACATTGTGAGTGTAAGCTATCAGCATCACCTGAACTACACATCAATTTGACTCACAGCACCCTTGTGAAAATATTGTTACTGGGGTCTTCAGGTGACATTGACTTCATCAATGTTGAAAACTCTCCCAGAACTTTAGGAAAATATTGGTATTTATATCAGTTACCTCTTGTAAAATGCCAGATTTCACTCCTTTTTTGGGGGGGAAAAAAAAAAATACCCAGGACAAATAAATGTAGCAAGCGTTAAAACTTGCTGAAAAAAACACTTGAAAAACTGAAATCTAACATTAGAAATTGAAAAGTTTCCAGCTTTTGATAAGGAAAAAGTAATTCTCTTCCTACTTAGCAGCAGGCTCAGAAGATCCTTCTCTTTTTTCATACTAACAGAACTTTCACAAAAATTCGCAAAATTATAACTAAACTGAAGAACAGAAAGATTTGAGCTCTTAAAAACCTTGAAAAGATGGATAATAGGCTGAAAAAGCATATTGTTCTAGTATGATATGGTCATAATATGTGTTTTTAATGGAAGACCCACTGTATTCCGTGGTTTAGCAAAGAAAGAAACAGTTATCTGTGGCAAATAACAAATTCCAGATGTTTTCTCTTCTCTTCTCTCTATTCCACTGCAGTGGTATCCCTGAATGGTGGCTCTTGTAGACTATGATTTCAATATGTATAGTGGTATAAATAACAAATATATAGTTTTAGTTCACCAAATCTGAGTTCATGGTAATTAGTATATATAATTCAGCAGCTTCCCAAAATATTGGCAAATTTATCCTAATCCTCGACAATAAAGCCATTTATCAGTTTCAAGTGAGCTCTTCAAAGCAGATTTTGTTTGCAAAAAGCAAGATCTTTCAGTGTCTAAAATGAAAATCCAAGAAATCTCATCAGGCAGAAAACTGATAAGGCTTTGCTAGTTTGTAGCATAACGTATCTGTAACATGCTGCAAAAAAACCTGACGGCTTTGCATTTATAAGCAAAGTGGTCTGTAGGTCATCACAGAATTTAGAAATGCCAGTGTTCTTAATTTAGCATTACAACTCAGAAGTCAGAATAATTCACTAAAATTTCAAAATTCGTGAACGTTTTTCACCACCTTTCTGCATCATTTAAGATGGCTACAGCAAACACAGTTTCAGAAATGCATTGCTGGAATTCTGCAGTAAAGAGAGAAAAAATATTAGAAATGAGTATCCAAAGTATTTCCAATACCAAACTTGGAATTATGAAATATAGACTTTATTTTCACAGCCATGTATTATATAAAATGTCTATGCCTCTTCTTTATAGTAAAGGTGATAATTATAACTGCACAAAAGAACCATATTTCAGCCTCTGCATCCATCAGAAGGAAAGCAGTTATAAGGGAATGAAGTATTCCTGCCTCATGTCAAACCCTGGTGTCTGAATTTAAACTAACCACTTTACTTACATTCATCAGGACATATTCTTATTTACACAATATAAAATAAAGCCAACACATTTCATAATTAAATATGACCTGAAATACAGTTCCTATAGAATATATTCTACTATAGCCCCATTACAGGACCAACTGTGCCTTTGCATTAACTTCATAGCAACTAGGATGGCTGATCCCTAAACAGCACATGATTGTACACATTTTCAGCACAGCCCTCTACCTGGCTCCTCCATGAGATTTTAGAAACTTTAGGTTTCTTTCATTCCCAATGTTTTAAATAATAGATGGCAAGCATTATTACTTCTGCAATGAAAAATTGCTATTGTCCGCTACCAGCATGCCGGCAACACAAGCGCTCCAATAAGACGTTCTTTTCCATTGTTTTACTTCCTCACACCTAACTGATTTATAGGCTGCTTTGCTTTGCTTTTGAAAAGAAAGGCATGAGTCACAGAAGGAAAAGAATATGTTCTTGGGATAACAATTACCAGCCTGGTTTTGCCATTGCTGCCATGACCGCTAGGAGCTTTTAGCTGGCTTTTTTAGTACAAAACTACTGTACGTTTTGATATATAAAGAGCTGAAAGAAATACACAGGTAAAAAGATTAAATGTCAGCATCATCTTCTCAGCTTTCACTGAGAGCTTAAAAAAAAGCAGCAACTGTATCTGTATGACAGGCTCAAAGGGAGACAATCCTACCAAAGAATACCAAATGTTGGTGTCTACCACACCAGTCCTTTTTCTTTATCCCACCAAATACTACACCGTAAAACAACTACACTGACATGAGACAACACAAAGTGCAGGTTTACCCAACCTTCCTTCACAGAGACACTAAACTGACAAAGAATATTTTCTTCTATAAAATCTGGACTAACAAAACTGGGAAGACATACAGCTGGCTTAAATGTGGGATTTTGATCACTCCTCTTAGTTAGATCTTCAGGGGGACAAGAGATATTACTCTTCAGATGCATGCAGAACTTTAGGCAACAACATTGCAGAAAATTACCCAGAGACCAGGCAATATGATGGCCTTTTGTTGTGCAAGCATATTTGTGATTTGAAGCATTTTTATCATGACTTTGCCCAAGGTAGACCATAACCAATGTAGTAGTCTGTGTATAGGAATATGGATCCCAACACAAATACAGACACCTTCCTCCTACATGACACAAATGAGGAAAGGTGGGACTCCCCTTGATCAGTACTGTTCTGGTTCTAAAATTTCATGTGCTGGTCACTCAAATATCCAGTTTCCAGCAGCCCCAGGTTGCCTTTCGCATGAGAAAACCACATGCAAAAATCCAGAATTAAGAGTTTTCTGTTAATGTTTAAAAGAATGAACCAAAAGTGTCAGCTTTCTAATTGCGAGACCATTACCATGGGAACATATTAGCTCACGCCAGTCAGTGGCTCACCTCAGCTGCAAAACAAATCCAGTGGTTTGTCTGAGATTTTCATTAGGGATTTATTTGTACTGAGATTTGATGCCAGGGAAAATGCCGACCCTATCTGGAAGGAAACAGAAGAGATTGTTACCCAGGAAATGAGAAGGCTGAGATACTCAACGACTTTTTTGCCTTGGTCTTCACTGGCAAATGTTCCAGTCAGACCCCTCAACTTGCAGAAGGCAAAGCAGGAATTTGGAGAATGAAGAACTACCCACAGTAGGAGACGATCAGGTTCAAAAATATGTAAGGAACCTGAAGGTCCACAGGACCTGATAAGAGGCATTTGCAAGTCCTGAAAGAACTGGCAGAGGAAGTGGTTAAGTCACTATCCATCACACTGGAAGTCACAGCAGTTCAGTGACGTTCCCATTGGAAAAGAGGAAACAATCCCCATTTTTTAAATGGTAAATTAAAAGGAGCACCTCTCCTCTGAAGACAGGCTGAGATATTTAGGGTTGTTAAGCGTAAGAGTAGAAGAGGCTTTGTGAAGACCCTACAGCACCTTCCAGTACCTAAAAGGCACTAAAGAGAGCTGAGAGGAAGAGCAGTGACGGAACAAGGGGGAATGGCTTTAAACTGAAAGAGAGTAGGTTTGGATTAGATATTAGAAAGAAATTCTTGACTGTCTAAAACAAGTTGCCCAGGAAAGCTGTGGATGCTCCATCTCCAGAAATATTCAGGGACAGGTTGGATGAAGCTTTGAGCAATATGGTCTAGTGGAGGATGTCCCTGTCTATAGCCTGGAATCAAATGATCTTTAAGGTCCCTTCCAACACAAACCTCACAGCGATTCTATGGTTTTCACATTTTTTTTTACATTCCTCTTCTGTAGAAGTTTTGTCATTAGCAGCTGGATGCAATCACTGATCGGTGTCTAGATCAGGTTTCCTGCAGCAGTAAGTGGGGAAGATGAAAAAACTTAGATAACCAACCAAGAAAATTACTCAGTTTGGAGGGTTCTTACATACACAGTCAGCCAGCAGAGGTTCTCAGCTCCAAGCTTTAGGAAGTGTGGGCATATAATTTCATTTTGGGTTGCACATGTTTCTTCCAGAGTTTGCCTTCCCATTGATCTTAATGGGATCTGGCTTTCTTTTGTGTACTATTTTACTAAGTTTCTTTGAAAATTAGGCACTTTTACAGTTAGCTTAGTCAGGCCA
The DNA here is from genome assembly GCA_013397315.1 of Donacobius atricapilla. NCBI lineage: Eukaryota > Metazoa > Chordata > Aves > Passeriformes > Mimidae > Donacobius > Donacobius atricapilla. The sequence goes on from WBMY01016137.1 coordinate 70,847, forward strand.
AACTGTAACAGGCAAAACTTCCACTGACTTTGAAATTGAGCAACAGGATTACTTTTCCAAATTGCATCAAATTTAGTCATACAATTTTTTTCCTTAATTCTTTTTTCAAGTCCTCAGCACCTGTACAGAACACGGGTGGACTCCCTCATAATCTTCAATGGGACTGAAACTGTTTATAGAATTAACATTTCATGTAAAGTGTTGTGGGGAAACTACACTAAGGCTGTACAGAAAAAAGAATAGTTATTTACAGTGGGCACAGACCTTGGACCATGCACACAGCAAAGCAGGGAATTTCACTGGGTACACATATATCTGCAATGAACCTGCTTCAGACGTACAGTTAAAGAAAAAGTTTGCCCTCTCCTATTCTGCTATGAACTGAAATTTAAAACATCAGAAAAATCAGACTTTTAACATCTTCCAGGTGCTGTAAAGCAGTGTCATGCAGCCACTGCCTCACAGCAAATTAGGGACTCCTAGAGCTGTGAAAATAGGCAAAAAGAAATGTAAGGATTGGAGGAAAAAGTTTGTTACAATCAGTTCTTTTTCTCAAACAGAAAATCCAGATCTGACGTGTTACATGCACTAGTTTGCTAGAAATCTCTTCCAAAACACAAATTGCTATTTCACCCTTGGACTCTAAACCCACAGCTATTCCTTGGCTGGTAAACACAGAATGACTGACTGGGAGCTCCCAAAGTAGCAGGTGTGCAACCCTAGAAACTTGTGAGATGAGTGGTGCAACAGTAGTAATGGCTTGAAATAAGAGAATGTCTCACCTGTAACAGATGGCACAGTTTGCTTATAGATGAAATAGATCAATTCTAATCTTTTAAATGAAGATTTGATGTCTTTCCTTAATACATTCACCCACTCTTATAGGGTTTAGAATAGTGACTACTGGGCAGATTGTGTGGCTTGTATTATGCAACAGTACAGACATGGCCACAGCCATCTCTCCTGCCTCAAAATTACTGAAATGCTGGTAACTACACTCAGAAACATTTGGAAAATGGTGATGCAGAAGAGAGAAGACTGGTGCTCGGGAGTGGGCCAAAAGCTTAACAAGCCATTGAAAATCATCTTTAGTACATTTTGGTCCCACATTTCCAGAGGGGTTAGGCCTAGGAGACACATGCAGATTTGTTTAGAGACTGTTGTAGCTAAATTGTTTCCAGGATCCAGTTAGAAGTATTTAAAAAACTGTTTCATGAACTAAGAATAGAAAGTAATCTAAGCAGTTACAATAAGGAACATTTTTTCAGGTTCCTGCACGACAGCTCTGGGCACTCCCACCTTCATCTGGCCACTTGCTTCAGGAATTAGTCATACCTGGCTTCTCAACTGTAGTCCCACACCAGGATTTATCACAGGACTCTAAAAAAAAGTCTGACCGTTAATAAGGAATTTTGGCTTGTGGACAGTAGTTGATTTTACATATTCAGCTGTAGTTGCTAAATATTAAGACAATAATACAGAAATATAATACATAGTTATTATATGTAATGCAGCACTATTAACATACATGTTACTATAAGCAGACATAACAGAAATACTACACCTGAAAAATAAACACCTTCCTACAATTTCCAGTCTTCTGGCAAATGAAAAGTATATTTGCTTTTGTTAATTCCCCATATAGCTTTCACCCACTCTTCAGTCTCTGCTTATTTAATTGCCATGTACCGTAACTTTGAGTCTTTTAAACAATCTCATTGTATTTTCACCTTCAGAGCTCTCTCTTAATAATCTAAAGGCCCCAGCAAAACCGTGTCTAGGCAAACTCCTCTTCTGTCAGTGAACACCTCTGGCTGCATATTGAAGTTTTTACCTTTCTTGTAAGCTGTTTGTGGTTGCCCTTCATATTCTGATGCCCAAGCTAGAAGCACTGGAGCCCATCACGTCTAAATGACTTAATATATTTTAAAATCCCACTTTGATGCCTCATCATATTTAAGCTTTCAAATACCTTTGGACAATTTGACCCAGAGTACTTCTATCCTAACTAGCTGCGAATCCTCACAGAAGTATGCAAAAAATAATAGGAAAACTTTCATCTAATAGTGCTTCTGTAAAACTTTACCTGAGAATTTACTGTTTATATGTGATCATCTAACATTTCCAGCAAGATCAATATCAGCTGTGGAGGCTATAACTCTCATATTGGTTTGCAGTACCACCTGCCACACACAGAGGCCTTGTCTGTTCCAAGTCAGTGGAAAGGCTGCTTTTTAAAGAACACAAGTTTGTTAAGAATGTCAAGAGATGTCAGAAAAATCTTTCAGTATAATTAGGTTACAGCAAATTGGAGTCACTACAAATTCTCTCACAAATGTTTGGCCAAACGGTGAAGCACTACAGGTAATTGCTATTTACAATCTCATAACCAAAGGACAGCCACTTACACTGAAGAGCTCAAACTCCTCCATGAAACAAGAAATTTAGAAAATTAGCAGATTTCCATTAACTGTTACATTTCAATATAAGTTACAAAGATTAATTTCTAAGTGAAAAGTGCCACGTAGAAATTACTGCATGAAGAAACAGTTTCTTTTGTACAAAACTCACAGCTTTAACCCACTATCTGATCCAGGCTGATTAATTGTTACTGCTGGAGGCTAGATATAAAATCAGCACAAACTAATACTATCAGGTTTGAACATCTGAATTTTAGGTGCTCATGGCTCACTATACCAGTTTTTCATTAATTTGTCAGATTACTCCAAAGTAATAAGTGTTTCTGTCCCATCTCTAAGGGCTCCTCCAATGAGCTGGAATAAATTAGCCTGTATGTGTCCCTGCCCAGGGCAGAGGGGCTGGAACTAGAGGATCTTTATAGGTACTTCCAACCCAGGCCATTCTGTGATTCTATTTGCTTCTTACAGAATGCACGACATCAAATAACAATGGCTATTCTCAAAAGAGTAAAAATCTTAAAGGTAGATGCACATTTGCTGCTTCTTCAGTGCAATGAACTCTTACAGTAAGTTTGTAATCAGACTTCTAATGCTTGATTAATCCTTGATTCAGGAGATAAATTTCAGAACAAATTCCTCCTGCTACTCTCTTCTAAAGTAGAACTTGAAAAATTAAAAAAAAGATTTTTTAGAAAATGTGTATTATGTAAAAATGTAAAATATTTTTCTTCTGTAAGAGCCTTGAATTCTCCTGGTACTGCTTTCAAGGAAAAATGAGCAAAGCCTCAGAATGATGAACTTCAGAAAATTTTTCTGAAAATTTGCTGAGAAAGTTCCTTGTACAGAGAATGAAAACAACATCAAATAGTGAGCACATCTGGAAAGGATAAAATCAACGTGGATCCTTAACTCTAACTCAGAGACTTCAGTCACCTCCAAACCTTGAAAAATTTGTGCACCAAAATATGTAAATTACTGAAGAAATTTTAGCAGAAGTCTTGTAAAAAGCCGCCTGTTTTTTCACCTGCATTAATAAAGGCCCAGTCTAATATTTTGGCTCCTATGGGTACTTTGCACTGCTGCAAGTAATCCCATTAGTTGAGGTCACTTATCAATTCAAATAAGATATAAGCAAAGAAATCTTGTGATTATGAAACAATTGTAATGAAGATAAAAGAGAGCAAAATTACAGTGTTTCCCTCAAAATAAATAAAACATCTTGTACCTAGATGAGTTATAAAATTAAACTTATTGTTCCATAATGTACAGATATGTATTAAATAAATTTAGCAGAACCAGCACTGCAGGAATTCTCTTTTTCTTTGTATACACACACTTCCCTGTTAGATTTGACTGTGATTTCTGCAAGCTGGTTTAGAAGAGCGAACCATCTCTTGTTTTTCCTCACAGCTGGAGAGAGCTGCATGAGTGCATCTTTCCCTCCAGTGCCATAAGATTTAAGAATCTGCCTTTTAACAAATTGCAAGATTTTAAAGTTATCAAGGTGAGCAAATAAATGTGCTAAGAAGGAATATCATCTAACCTGATAATATGCTGTCAGATTATGAAACATTATTATCAACAGGTGGGGCATTTCAACATGGGTGTTGCTGCTAAGGGAATCATGAGGAGCGGCTGCAACACAGCACTGCAGTCCAACATTTAATTATCTGTCAAGTCTGTTGGTGATCAGCTAGTTAAAGTCTTGCATCACATGACACGACACTGAATAGGACACAAGACCAATGACCCTATGATCAATGAGAACATATCTAGGGCTCAATGGCACTGTAACAGGTGTGGGCACAGCACTCTGCCTCCACAGCAGCCTCCAGAAACAGCACCAGCACAGTTTCAAATGCAGGAAGATGTTCTGCTTCAGGAGGGCTCGTACCATACCAGCTCTAGTTCACTTGAGTCTTGTTTTCTGAAGTGCTGAACACCTGCAGTTTCCTCTGATTTCAGTTGGTGTAGAGGGTACTCAGCACTTTCGAAAACCAGGCATTATGCATAAAAAGACATGGTCTTAAGAAGCAGATACTCCACAAAGCCAAAAATGCCAAAAATTTCACACACCCTGTGAGTTTTCTCCAGATCAGAATTTGAAGTGTGCAGCTTTATAGAGGAATGTTTAAATATCTCCAGTAACTACGGAACAGGAAAAGAGATTACAGACTAATAATGCCACCCTCACTACTATCAGTCTCCCAGCATTTTAGACATCCAAACAGAATGGGGAGTGCTCACTCTCCCCATGCTAGCTGACAGGCAAAGAAATATATGACAGCAGGTTCAATAGGACAAATCACTTTAAATTTGGATAGGGCAATTTCACGTGAGGTGAATTTCTGAAACTGTCATCTTACTGAAAAAAAGGAAATCAGAGGAGGAAACTGCACTGCTGTCAAGAGAGAGAACAGTATGATTCTAAAAGCATTATTGCTTTAGTGGTTTCACAGAAAAGAAATTACTTAGGGAACATTTGCTTAAAAGGCACAGAAATTTAGATTAAATGTAAACACAACTGTCTGAGGTAATGCAATACTAGCTGGTGTTAAATAGCCCATTGGTTAGTTTTCATTGAAGTGGACTATTTTGCATACTATTTGAGTTAAGAGCTGAGTGTCTCTGTGTGCACATGGCCTTCCTCACAGCAGGGCTTAAGAGCTATAGCTTAGCCCTCTGCAAGTGGCAACAAAATACAGAAGGTTTTCTATTTTCTGGAACAGAAATATTTTATATGCATTAGGGGAGAGCTATTAAAATCAAAACTAACTCTTACATGATAAATTCTGTCAGGTTGCACCACTTTTTTGAGTCCACTTTCTTCATCATCTCTTCAAAGGATTTTCCACAAGCGGGCAACTTTTCTAACATGAGAGATTCATTGCAGAGCTCAGTCTGTTGACGTGCACCTAGGAAACATCAGAAACACCTTTAACCACAAAGACTGAAATAGAAACCCAAACACATCACTCAAATTTGTTCAGACAGTCCAACTTGCCACTTATATTCTCATAAGCTTAGTATTTAATTTTCTAAGCAATTTTAGAAAATAAACAAAATACATATTTACATAAGTATGTTAAAAACACAGTTGGTATAAAAACCTAAATGTTACCCTATATAAACCTTTTATACCTAGCATAGAGTGTCCTATCTAATCGCTTTTCTAATCTTACTTAGCTACTACTCATACTAACTCATTACCACCCATTTGCATTTTTAGTTGAAAGCTAACTGGATCTCCCAATCCCAAATTTCAGTGTAGAAAGCACTTTTAAAGCTTACACAAATGCATCACATTCAACTAACTGTATTACTGTGAAAATACTTTAACATTGGAAATATTTGTGTTTGTATTACCAGCTAAAGGGTGTGAATTTCCACAACCACAGCTTTTTCTTTAGTATAGCCACTAAAGGAATTGTCTAGAGATCAAGTCCTATGAGGAGTGGCTGATAGACCTTGGGGACCTTGTGGAGAAAAGGAGGCATAGGAGACCTTCCTGCTCTCTACAACTTCCTGAAAGGAGGCTGTAGCCAGGCACGGTTTGGTCTCTTCTCCCAAGTAGCAAACGACAGAACAACTCCAAGTTGTGCTAGTGGAGGTTTACAGTAGAGATTAAGAAAAATTTCTCCACCAAAAGGGGTGGAACAGGCTACCCAGGGAGGTAGTTGAGCCACCACCCCTGGAGGTATTTAAAAGATGTGTAGATGTGGAACTTTGGGACAAATTTTAGTGGTGGACTTATCAGTGTTGGAGTAACAGTTGGACTCAATGATCATAGAGGCCTTTTCCAACATAAACAATTCTATAATTCTATGAATTATCTATAATTATCAAATGCTGAAATTACAGCATTATAGCTACTTGCAAACAAAGAGTTAACCTTGAATTAAGTAAGCCTGTAACTTTTTCAACCTATTACTCCAGTATATACAGTCAGCCAAATGTTTTTCTCATCCAACACTTGCCTGCATTAGAGTACAAAGATAATGTTTTGATATTTCTTATAAAATTGAAATTCTGAAAAAATTCTCTTCAGACTAATGTGTTTGATTTTGATAAGACTGAAACATTTTGTTTTGATCATGCCCTTAAACAAGTCCTGCTTTACCTCTATAGATGCCACTATATGACCATTCTTTTGTATAAAAAATGCATTAACATTGAAAATTACCTGTAAATATATGTATATAAACATCTTTAATACAAATGCCTAAATTAAATTGGTCAGAAAAAAACCTATGTTATATTTTCCCTTCACAGCAGCTCAAATCTAAGAAATGCATTTACCTAAACAAAATTGCAACCCTAACGAACTGGTGTATCGGGGAATCCCCCTGAGAACTCTGGAGGAACAGCTTTTTTTAAAGAATAAAGCCAAGGAAAACAGACCATTTACTCCTAAAAAAATTTTCACTGAGAACATACATCAGGGAGAGAAGGTATTTCTTCTGTTTCTATTAGTTACTTTGAAAGCAGGATCCTATCACTGCTGAAAAGAGCTGGTGGTTCTAATTTTGTGTGGTAACAGTGAAACACATTGCCTGAGGGCAGCCGAGGTCAAAACCACGCAGGACTTTGCTTGCAAGAAGTCAAGTCCTCCCAGACCCATTCCTTACTTCTTAGTAAAGAAAACACCAAACTCTAAGGCAAGATGACTGGTCTCAGGCTTCACATAATAACCCAGCCATCAGTCAGAAGTTTGAGTATCTCCGTTTGAAATGAGGCATGTGATTGTAAAACAGGCCTGAGTGAAAATCATTTCACCCAGGAAGGAGCTAGCTCCTTTGGAGCCTGGGCAGGAGCACCTTGCAATTTAACTCCAGCTCTCACAGCTGACTCCTTAGCTGGTGGTCACTCTCTCCGTGATGCTATATGACAAATGACAATCATCTCATCTGGCCAAATAAACACTTTGCTTTCATATTTGCCCAAAACAGGACAGCCTATCCTGCATCTGAAACCATAAGTCTACAACTTCCTACAGACCACAAATCTCTCCAGGTGTACGGCTCACTCCCTGGGACCTAATCCTTGCTCCTTCATCATGTCTGACTGTAAGTGCTCTTAACGCTGACATGAAGCCTTCATCCATGTTGGCAAAAAGTCAGAACTACAATTAATCACCACTATAGAAATGGCAAAAATTATCACAAAAGTGCAGCATAATTTTATTCATGGGAAGTTAACATGATAACATGGATCCTGCCTACTTAAGTGTTCCTGTCAATTCATCTGGCAGCTGCAGCAGCTACCAGTTACACTTTCCACAGCTACACCTGCAGATGGATGCTAAAGCTGTGCAGAATTCAAAACCAGATATGAAAATTGCATAGCTCACAACTTAAATCCAGCATTGATGCTTTGACAGAAGTTACACAATGCTGCTTTTTCTGGCAGGGTATTCTAAACAGCCAGCTATCATTTGATTTTTAACCAAATCCAATGGGGTATAAGTTTTTCTTCCACTTCGTCATATGCACCGACAATTTACTCCAGCCCCTTCCTAGCAGGGTGTTCAAATGGATTTTCAATGCCCTTGGTATTTTTGTTCATCCATATTTAAAACTTCAATGTTTTTCAGATCACAGAAAAAAAAAACCTCTATCAGAGTCATTTGAGCGCAATTGGATGACACAAGATTTTCTGTCTAAACCCCTGGCCAGAAGAGCTCAAAATCATGGATAATTCTGCAGTTTCACCATCATTATTGAGAACGACCTTTACAAAACACTACAACACTCTCTTTGCATACAGCCAATGGACAAGACCAGTTGTGAAAAATACATGACAGTTGACTAATTGAGATGAGATAGGATGGAAGTGTTTCTCAGGTGTCAACCATTGGCAAAACAAAAACAGAAGTTTGAATTTTTGAAGAAAAGCTCACCTGCAAATCCAAGCGTCATTAGACCATTAACTAGGAAGGAAAAAAAAAAAGAGATGTCAGATATCTCCACACTCTTATATAAAATGATTAGTACAATTACAAGCCAAGCAGAGGGTAACTACATTTCAACATAGTTTAAATATTCAAAATGCGTATTCAAACATTAGTTTCAGTTCTCTTAAAGGGTGTGTCTGAATGAAATAATGAGCATTTAGAGAACATTATGTTTTTAAATTCCTTTTTATCTAACTTTTAAATGGCTGGGTCAGACTTGTTACGGGTCTGTATATATCAATCCTTTCTCTAGTTTCTAGTATTAAGGATTAGGGACAGGGTAATTTTTACTTCAAGCTTCTTAAGGGTGAAAAAGATCAAAAAGATACCACATACACTTAAAACATAGGTGAACTGCACATTCTAACATGTAGAGAAAAAAGTTCTTTCGTTGTTAAGCAAACACAACCATAAGTAAGTGTGTACAATCTTCATTAAAAGCATATAGCTATGTTTAAGTCCCCAGCTTTTGCACAGTGAAGTCATGTTTTGAAAAACATTACAATCAAAATCTACAAGCCTCTTATGCAGAAGTTATGCTAACACGGGTATGTTGGAAGAGCATCCAAATGGAAACAGACTATACCAACAGAAGAAGCCCTCTGATTAGTGATTTGCAGTATATCCAAATGGATTCAATTAACAGAAGCCCACTATGTTTGCACAGCTCCATCCACACCCAGGATTTTGTAATACCTAAGAGGGACATGGCTTCAATTATTTTTGATGTCCCATGGAAAAATAAAAATTGCTGACAAATCTTTATAGTGTTAACCTCACATCAGAAATTCAATTAATGATTTCACACACATGGGTGCCTCCCTGTTTATAAAATACATGGTACCAGTAAAATGAATCAAGATATACATAGCAGAGTATCAGTACCAATCATTAATCTAGATCATGTTCACTGAGATGTGCCAAGCTATCAACTGAGTTAACTGAAAATTATTGTGTACATGCATGCGAGAAGAATTTAGATCCTTCTAAGGAACATATTTTTCTTCTAGAAAAGCATTAATCTCTGTCTTAGTTACTAATGAGCCAGAATGTACTGTGAAGAGCAGGAATCTGCACATCGGAAAATTGTCCTGCATCCAAACACACAAAGATGAAACTCCATAATACACTCCAATGGCTGTATCTCTTTTACAAATAGAGCACTTTTCTTTCCAGGCTATTAGCAGATGGATTAATAAATATACTTGATTCCCTGGGTAGGTTTTTCTTGAATCCTCATTCAAAAATCTGCCTTATTGACCACAGAAGATGGAAGACCACATTAAAAGTATACGCTGTACAATGAACCCAAACCCACCCATTCTGGGTAAACAGTGTAGGGTGCACACAGATAACCCACGTAATACCTTGGAAGATCACAGACTGCACCTCCAACTCTTATTCTTTCTATTCCTATCACTGTACTCTACATCTTTTATAGTTATGGCTGCAGTAATCCTCACAAGGCCACAGCAATACAAATAAAGAGAGGGTTTACAACTAAAAAGAACCAGACTGCTCCAAGTGTCAGTAAGGAAAGCTATGAGAAACCAAATATTGAATAAGGTTTACATGTTAGTGCTCACAAATCCTCTTGCCCACAAGAAAATGTGTTTTTTGCCGTGTTTGATCTGCTCATTAGAGAGTAACACAGGATGTTTTCCACCTATTCTCAACCAAAAGAGTCTGTATACCTTCAGAGAGGGGTAAAACAGCCATTCAGATTGCCGTGCACCACCCCTCTATTTTCTTTCCTCTCAGATACTCAACTCACAACAAAGATTTAATCAGGAGATTACAGCATGCTAGCCATGACAGTTTACTCAAAAACTTTCCAGGAGCTCTTTTAAGATGGGGCAAGCTTAGCTTTTTTCTTGAAAGGCTGATGCTGTGACATCTCTCGTTAGAAGATTCATAAAATCCATTCATAAATGGGTCAGTGTTGAAAGGTGTTACCAAGACCCCAAAATAAAACAGTTGGCATACACTCCCACCTCAATTAATATTTAGGGAGAGAAAAGGAGGTCCAGATTAACTGTACTAGCTGCCTGAACTGGCTGCTTACTTTTTTTTGTCCATACACAGTAGCAGCATGTGTGATCACCCCTAGCATCAGCTGAATCAGATGGGAAGGGAACAACCAGGTTCGAGCCAGAGTAAGAGGTGAAGCAAAGCATCATCAAATGAAGGATGAGGAAAAATAGGTTTGAAGGGCTTTTGGAAAGAAAAAGAGAAGATAAACCAAGTAGGAGAGAGTAATGGAAATTAAGAAAACTGAGGAAAAAAACCCAATTTTTTTATTCACAACTTTTTTCAAGATCTTGTATATGAAAAACCTCTTCCTAGACCTTCACTAGAACCTCTTATTATCTACTCTCTACACTCCTTTTGAAAATAGACATCATTCTGACATTAAAAAGGGAGTTCAAAATGAGACTCATAGCCATATGTAAATTCACAACTGGGATACATGACACAGTAACTATCCTGTAATTTTGTCAAGTATACAAGCTTTTTCTGTGAAATGGAAAAATATTTCTCAATGTTTATTTTTCTTCTATTCTATTAGTATTCATTGATATTTTTCCCAGAGGCTTAAAAGAAGCACTGAATATCTGCCTTGCAACTACTTCAATAAATCTGAAGCAGCATATGAATTGCTATGTGTTCTCCCTACTCCATCTTTCTCCAAACATGTCTTAAGAACAGTTCTGAAAATCTTGTGTAAATATATGAGTGAAATGTCACAATTTTCTCGTCTGAATGTTTCTTCAAGATGAAAGTACAGAAAGGCTGGCATACTTTCTCAGAGTAATTCTTATTTTAACAGATAAAATGGCTGTGTGCACCTTTTAACTAGCAATTACAGCAGTATAATACTGTGCATATTCTTCAAAACTTGTGATGTTTATTGAAAACCTTATTTTTATCAATCATAATTTTCATAAACAAAACCTTGAGTTAAACCTCATGTCAGGAGCCGACCTCTGTACCTTGTTTTAAAGGCAATCCTGACAATTACCATCATCTAATCTTTATCTACATCAGGATAGATCTCCATTGGAAGTTATGTACTAACCAAACAGCTGCCTCTCTGCAGAAGTTGAAGTTTCACTGATAGCAGCACATAACTTTGCAAGAACTGTCCTCACATACAGTTCACAAAAGCAAGTATAACCAGATGTTGAAATGGGAACTGCTGCTCTGCAATCTTGCACATATGACTTTTTGGAAATATAGGTGAGAGATTAATACTCTATTAATAACATAATCTATATATATCTCTATAATTTTGTCATACTGATCACATCTCAATACCCACATTTTTTAATAAACCTGATTTTAAATACTGAATAAGCAAATCTTACAGCAGTCTAGTGTTTCTCCAGGTATTTGTATGTTGAATAAAGCTACCTGTTCCACAGGTACTACTGAAGATCGTGTTAAATTCAACAGTCTTATGCAAACCCCAAGTCATACCATTACTGAGGTGCCCTAGCAGGAATGCACAGACACTTCAGGGTATCTAATGCAAAAGAGATTCCCCGTGGAAATTACTTCTCCTATGCTCTCACACAATGTCAAGAAGCAACCCACTACATCAAAAAAAAAAACACTGGTTACAATTGGTGTGGGGTTTCTTTATTATCTGTTTCCTGGGCATTCATAATTTTAAGAGATTCATTTCACTAGGGTCTGTCTGAATACAGGACAAGATGAGCTAACACAAGCGTGACATGGTTGCCTTTCAAAGCCTTTTCTAAAACTCCTCTATTGGGGCCAAGTCAAATGTACATGGCAAAAACATGACACACCCTGCATAGGCTAAGAAATCCTACACCTTGATTGGAAAGCCCAGAGCCACTATAAAAGTGGCAGGAAAGGAAAAAATAATACTATTGGTACAAAAACTAAACCACCTGTCACTCTTTAAATAACTCTCTGCACAATATACATGGCCCAGAAGGTCATCTTTTGTTCTCAGCTACCAACTTTGTGTCCTTTTGACACTTCTTCATAAGAGGAGTGGAATGAGGAGAGGGGGACAGGGACAGGACGCAAGAACAACATCACATAGTGTGAAAGCAACCAAGGAAATGAGGCAACTGAAGTTCACAGACACAGGCAATGACAGGAACTCAACACAAAGAAAGGATGCCAGAAATAAACAGAAGCTTGCAATAAATATAGTACTTGAAAGAAGTGTTACACTTGCATTTAAAATTGGCCCAGAAAAAAATGTGTCCAGCATATGGAGGGGCAGGAGCAAGGTAAACCTGTAGGCAGGGTGCACTGATCTGGGTTCAAAAAGTTTTCTTGAGAGCTAGCGTAACATGGAACTCAGCTTTGCATTATCTCCTGCTTTGATGCTGAATCCTTTTTAATGCTCTTTTTATATCCTTGTGTTAGTGGTATGGAAGATGTATATATAGCCATATAAATATAACATCCAAAACTAAAAGGGCAGCTCAATGCTTACTTTATCACAGTTTGAGGCACTACATTATTGTTTTTAAATTGTGAAGGTAATTTCAGACTGTTGATTATTTTGGACATTAGAGCCTTCTTCCTGCAGAGCAAGAAACGCATGAAAGGAGGCAAATTAAGCCTTTTCATTTCATCAGTAGAAATCAACAGGGAATACATCTGAGGGCATCAGCTGTTCTGATCCATGATGGTACAGAGTTCCCCAGCTTTCCAGTGACTGCTAGGAAATATGACCATTATTCTGAACTCATGCTTCAACTGAGAATCGTTCAGAGTAGCAGTACAAATTATTGTCCTTTACATTGCTTTTTGAAGTTCTCAAATCACTGCTGGCAGCATATTAATAATGTGCCACAACTTCTGAATGGTCTTTCTACTTCCAGAAGTGTTGGATGTTTTTCTACTACTTTGAAACTGATATGCTCTATTTAAATAAATATATAACCAGTATTTTTAGTAAAATATTTCTTTCTCTATTAACAATTAATCATTTATCAAATAAATAATTAAATTAAACATACCAGTTCAAGAACTAACTTGTGAAGGGATTTCTTAGCTGTACATTAAGAACTGTATTGTGCTAGAAGTTACACGGCTCAACCTGAAATTTAACAATGTTTAACAAAGCCTCTTCTGTCCCATTACATTTTTGATAAAGCAATATGTAACTGAAATGTAATATACCTTTTTTTTATAACCACTGACTTTCAGACAGTGAATAAACGAAATATTCCAAGAGTAGAATCAATTGCTTGAAGTAAACTTTTTTCACACTTTTACAAAAGCGGCATACACAAATCCTTCACTCGAGATCCATCCTTCCAGAAAGTAAAACTGAGGAACATTTGTTTCTAGACTAGAAAGAAATCTGTGGCATTAGAAATGATTTAAAGATGACATTTAGCAACACCAGCTGGCCCAGGGGGGTGACTGTCCCACTCTATTTTGTGCTGCTGTGGCCTCACCACAGGTCCTGTGTGCAGCTTTGAGCACCACAACATAAAAATACATTAAGCAATTAGAAAGCATCCAAAGGAGGGATGCAAAGATCACAGAATCAGACTGGAAATCTGAGATTATTGAGTCCAACCTACAACCTTCTCAACTAGACCAGTGCACTAAGTGACACATCCAGTCTTTTCCCAAACCCTTCCAGGGACAGTGACTTCATCATCTCCCTGAGCAGCCCACTCCACTGTCAAATCACCCTTTGTGTAAAGAAATTCTTCCTAGCATCCAACCTAAACCTCCCCATCGCAGCTGAAGACCTTGTCCTGTCACTGGTTGCCTGGGAGAAGAGACCGACCCCCACCTGGCTACAGCCTCCTTTCAGGCAGCTGTAGAGAGTGATAAGGGCTCCTCGAGCCTCCCTTTCTCCAGGCTAAACACCCCAGCCTCTTCAGCCACTCCTCACGGGATTTACCCTCTAGACCCTTCTTCAGCTCCACTGCCCTTCTCTGGACTCATTCTAGCATTTCAGCGTCCTTGAACTGAGAGGTCAAAATTGCACATAGCACTCAAAGTGTGGCCTCAACTGTGCTGAATACAGGGGGAGAATCATTTTCCTACTCCTGCTGGCCACACTACTTCTGATACAGGCCAGGATGCCATTGGTCTTCTCGGCCATCCTGGCTCAAGTCCATCTGCTGACTAGCACCCCCAGGTCCTTTTCCACTAGGCAGTTTTCCAACCACTCTGCCCCCACCCTGCAGCGCTGCATGAGATTGTTGTGGCCAAAGTGTAGGACACTTGGCCTTGTCAAACCTCAGACCTATGGATCCAGCCTGCCCAGACGCCTCTGCAGAGCCTTTCTATCCTCCAGCAGATCGACATTTGCATCCAACCTGGTGTCATCCACAAAATCACTAAATGTAGACTTGATTCCCTGATCCAGATCATCATTAAAGATAACAAACTGGGCCCAACACTGATCCCTGAGGAATCCCACTAGAACCAGACACCAACTGGCTGCAACACTATTCACCACCACTCTCTGGGTCTGGTCATCCAGTCAATCTTTAACCCAGCAAAGAGTGCACCTGTCTATGCCATGGGCTGACAGCTTTTCCTGAAGTATGCTATGGGAGACAGTGTCAAAGGCTTTGCTGAAGTCCAGATGGTGAAGGAAGAAGCCATACGAGGAGCTGCTCAGGACACTTGGCTTGCTCAGCCTGGAGGGGGCTGAGGAGAGACCTCATTGTGCTCTACAACTTCCTCATGAGTGGAAGCAGAAGGCCTGGCACTGATCTTTTCTCTCTGGTGCCCAGTGACAGGACCTGAGGGAATGGCCTGAAGTTGTGTCAGGGGAAGTTTTGGTTAGTTATTAGGAAAAGGTTCTTTACCTAGAGGATGGCTGGGCATTGAAACAGGCTCCCCCAGGAAACGGTCACAGCACCAAGCCTAAAAGAGTTAAAGAAGCATTTGGACAATACCCTGAGCTACATGGTGTGATTCTTGGGGCTGTCCTGTGCAAGGCCAGGAGTTGGACTTCAACAATCCTTGTGAGTCCCTTCCAACGCAGGTTATTCTAAGATTCTATGACTCAAGGTGGAAGAAAGAGAGTTCCAGATGATCACACATATCAGGAGGTGCCTACAGTCAGCAGAAGTAAGCGTAACAGTCCTAATAAACCCAAATTCACTGAATTAACTTCTATGTGTGTTACCTAAGACATAAGGCAAAGACTGTTATTCACCACATATCTATGGGCCTGCCAAAGGCTTTGTGCTCCTTGTCTCCACCTAACTTCTGCCAGAAAGACCTGGTCTTCGGAGTCTCGGCATACAGTACTTACCACGGAAGTGTGTAACATCTGGAACAACCAGACCATAGCTCTTCATGATTTATGACGACAGATAAATACACTCCTAGCAAATGGGAGTGAAAAATCCTTTTTTCACGCCCTAAACATCTCTACTTCAGGTTCACTACAGCCTTGTGAGGTACTGCTACTGAGGACTCCATTTTACATGAACTATGGAAATAATGACAGAACTAGTAAGAAGCCTATCTAAGGTCACAAGCAGAAACCAGCAGCAGTCTAGTGCCAGTACCTATTTCACCACTATCTCCTCTCAGAAAATGTTACAAAAGCAACTGAAGAACATAATATCTCTGCCCAAAAGATAATCGTGAAATGTGTCAGCTGTGCAATTTATGGGAAAAGTACATCAACTAATGAGACAGAATAATTCTGATTCACTGCCCTCAACAGCGAGACAGCTTGCAATTACTGTTGAGAGACACACGCACCCCAGGACCACGTGAGAACTGTGACAGCCCCTGAAGTTGGCCATCTGCATCCAGGACCTCAGCTTGACACTGTATCACCTGATCACCTGAAAACATGTATTTGATCTAATGGCTGCTCATTATTGCAACCCAGATGTCTCTCATTAGTTGAAAAGGCAGGAAAACACAAAAAATGTGATGTGACGTAAGGTTTCCCTACAATAAGGATAAAAAGTCAGCACAATACAGACTTTATTCCATACCTAACCACCTGTGAAAGAGTGTGAAACAGTAGTCCCTCAAGGCCAATAGAGGCTACAGTTTGTTCCTGTGAGGTAGCTTGAAAGACAAGTCAATCCATTTTTTTTAATTTCCCTTTTTTTTTTTTTTTAATAACTTTGGGAAGGGGAAATGACCCTTGAAGATTTCACAGACAAGGGTCACTGCACACTCCCTCCTGAGGAAGTGTTTAAAACCATGGGATACTTGAAGACATTTAAAGTTCCTTCTTCCCTTGACAGGCAGAACATTTAAATCAAGATACTACCATCATAGAAGGCCTGGGAAAATTATCTTTTCCTTTTCTAACCAGATGACAAAAATTCCCACCCTGCACTTCACCTTCTCTTGATGCTGCATGTACTCCTCTCGCAGATTCCTAATGCTGTTACATACCATGTTGAGGCATTATATCAACATGATTCCAGTGAAGTCAAGTTTTCTTTCAATTCTATGCCTACTATGAAATATTAAGTTGGCCTGCCCATCGAAATGTGGGGTTTTATTCTTCAGCAGCCCAGCTTGACTAACAGGGTTCTAGAGCCCTGGATACTCACCTACATGATCACAGAATATTTTAAATGACATGATGCCATGAAGAACTCACAAGAACAAGGAAACACTAACAAAATTTCAGAGCTTCACATGTCTACTTACACTGCTGTATATGTACCTGCTCATAGTAGGTGTGAGTGGCTTTTTACAACACCACCCGTGCCTCAAGGAATAAACACTGAAAACAGATCCTTGCATGGCAGCATGATCTCTGGACATCATAATGTTTCTGAGGTGTATAAGGGTATATAGGAAACTGCAAAGCAACAGATTCTAGCATAGGAAATTATATAGGCCAATCTACTGGAGTAAATCATTCCACCAGGTGTCTATCAAGCACTCTATTACAGCCCTCCTCAGCTGAACAGGAGGAGAGAAAATATCATGAAAAGCTCATGGGTCAAGGACAGGGAGAAATCACTCACCATGGGCAAGAGACTCAATGTGATAAAATTAATTTCATTTATTGCCAGTAAAAATCAGAGTAGGGTGATGAGAAATAAAACCAATTATTAACATACCTTCCCCCTACCTCTCTCTTCTTCCCAAGCTTAATTTCACTTCTAATTTCTCTACCTCCTCCTCCTGGAGCAGTGCAGGGGGGTGGGGAATGGGGGCTGCAGTCAGTTCATCACACATTGTCACTCCTCCCTCCTCAGGACGACAACTCCTTACACTCTTCCCCAACTCCAGTGCTGTATTCCTTCCACATGAGACAGCCTTCCACAAACTTCTCCAACATGAATCGTTCTCACAGGCTGTAGTTCTTCATGAACTGTTCCAGCATGGGTCCTTCCATTGGGTCTCAGGTCCTGCCAGGAGCCTGCAAACTTCCCGCAAGGTCACAGCCTCCTTTGGGCATCCACATGTTTGGGAATGGGACCCTCCAGGGGCTGTAGGTGGATCTCTGCTACTGCATGGTCCTCCATGGGCTGCAGGGGCACAGCTGCCTCACCCTGATCTTCAGCACAGGCTGCAGAGGAATTTCAGCTCTGGCTACTGCAACACCTCCTTCCCCTCTGCACTCACCAGAGTTGCTTCTGTTACATGTTCTCACTCCACTCTGCAGCAGTTTCTTTCCCCACCATAACTATGTAATCCCAGAAGTGTTCCCACTGCCACTGATAGGCTCAGCCTTGGCCAACAGCAGATTCAATTGAACAAGATTGGTTATTCTCTATTCATCTATAGATCAGGGTTTGTTTAGCTCCAACACTATCATCAGGCCTGCAAAACAGTTTACCTAAATCTGCCTGCTCTCATAGTCTCTGAGATGTTCTAAGGCTGGTATTTTCTGTGGCTTTGCTCCCCTAGGAAGGTAAACTTCACCTAAAGCCTGAGGAAAATCCTCCTAAGGATTTTGGAGTCATGCAAGAAATAATTAGAAAAGAGAGTAGATAAGAGTGAGTACTCCCCTCCCTCTAATTTTGCAAATGTGTCAACAATACTTCTACTCATTAAGTTAAAAGGAGCTTTATTTAAACAGCTGTGGAGTGGTACACTGGCACCAGAAAGAATCCCTCCCATCTTCCAGATCTTTTCTAGAACAAGGCAAAGAAAGTCTTACAATAATTTCTAAGCCTAGACCAAGCCTAGAACATCTACTCAAAGACAGATATTCTTCATAAAGATTTCCAGTGTACATTTCAAGACTGCAAGAGTCCCCCATTTCCTACAAACAGGTGTTTATTTTACATTGTTCTTACTAGCACTTTGAATTTCTTTGACAAGTTTTGTTTTCTACATCACTGCATGATAAAATATGAAGCAGCTGGGAGGAAAACAAAACCTAAATATTGTACAGGCATATTTGGCATGGAACAGCACGAGCCATATAGCATCAAGCATCCTGTTGCAGTGCACATTCCACCTATTCTGTACTGCTCCATCAGAAAGGTACAACAAAGAGGAATTAGAACCTATTTTAACTAAAACTCACTGAAAATAGGAAGTCTAAAATGTCACATTACTTCACAGAGAGAGATTGTCCATTTTCAAAAATATTTAAATCCAAGACAGAAACACTAACAATTCTTTCCAAAAATCTTAAAATACAGAAAGAAAACAAGTATTTTGAGGAACTTCATTTTCTTTAGATCTTTACTTCACAGTGCTCTGTCTTTTTTGCTGTTTCTGGTTTACACTGGAGCCAGTTAAATAGAAACGGGACCGACTGCTATTCCAGCAATATTATCGCTACTTCATTGTGTATCACTAAGTGTTTCATAGTAAAAAATTCCCACCCCAAACATAGCCCTGCAAGTATGTTCAGCAGTCACATTTAGCAATGGCAAAGGTTACCATTCCTGAATGTAGATTTATCTAGGTCCACAGGTCAAAAATAAGACATTTACATTATTTTTTAACACAATACAGTAAGTTCTGACTTTATGTTAGCTTGAAATACAGACATAGCTTATAAAAAAACCTAAATATTGATCTGCTTCCTAAAAAATAAAACAGAAATAGAGGAGATTTCACACATACTGAATGACAATTGATGACTCCATTGAAATAAAGGCTTTGAGTATCTTTTCACTGAAAGCCAAAACAAATTTATTTTTCCCATTTCTCTTTAAAACATAAGCTTAATGCTTCATCATTGTAAAGTTTAAAATACACATTGCTAAATACATTTAAAGAAACCTCTTCTAATATTATATTGGACAAGTTCTGTTCTTGGTACGTGGAGATCCTTGAGGAGTAAAGCTGGAACAGCTCATGAATTCAAGAGATGTGGAAAGACAGCATTACACTTCTAACCATTAGTCAAAAACAAGCATGAAGAGAAAATCTCTTCCACAGCCCCATGTGGCTACCAGATAGCAAAACTCTGACACAAAGGCTGAGATCCCCTTCAAGCAAAGGGTCACCTCCACTCCAAAGCTACAGAACATGTGTCTGGGTATCCCAGAGACAGCCACGGCTCCTCAGATAATACCAACTGCAAGTTCACACCGCCACTATCAGCAGAACAGCCCTGAGGACACTCTCCAGTCACAGAGCACCAACAAGAGAGAAGATTACAGATCAAAGCTTAAGTCCAAGCTCTAAAGTCTCAGAAGAACCTGCACTTTGCGTCCTATTGATGACCACTTGAATTACTTCTATAAGGTTCCTTTTCCTCTTCCAGTATCTCCCCATCTCTTCATTTTACACCTGTGAAATCTCTTCCCCTTCCTGCTAAAGGCAGGAGAGCCTCCCAGAAAAAAAGGCTGTACACCCTGTCATATATCAAACTATGTATTTTGAGACAACAACAACAACGCAATAATATTTTATAACAATTAGTGTATGAGTGTCTCTGGATACAAAAGGATGCAAAAGGAATCTGTCAGTTGTGACATTTGGGAACAAAATGATTTCACACAATAAGTGACAGTCATTATAGGCCAATGTTAATTATACTACTTATTCTGACACTGCCCACAGATAATGATCTGCAAAATAAAGGCAATTTATTAGAGTGTGAAAATCTTAAGGCAGATGCTTTATTGTAGCTCCCAGTGCTTCTGCACAGTCCTTTGCTCACCCAGCTTAATCTGGTTAGATGCAAACAAGACATGCCTTCACCAGCCTGGTGCTCCGCTAGGGTCTCATCAGCACCAACCACATCTTCCTCTTCGGGTGAGAGGCTGGCTCAGAGCACGGGGGAGCAAGTGACATCCCATCTGCAGGAGGCCATCAGTCTGTCTCCATACAGGCAAAATTCTGTATTCCTGGAGACAAACTGAGGCCAAGGGCTGTTATGCAGGCATGCTCCTTGTCCAAGACAATATGGTAGATGATGTTCGGCAGCTCTGGAGACAACAAGAGATCCTCTCTACCCTTTAGACCATTTCTAACAGTGCCGCTGCATTTTCTTTTGAGGTTTTTAGCAAGGAAAAAAGCTGTCTCCTCTTTTCAGACTGGTCTCAAGGAAGACAACATATGAAGGGAAAGTAAGCCTAAGAACTTCTGAAAGGGCACCTTTCTCCTATTCTACTTTGCTACTCCTTTCTTTCCTTACTTGCGCCATTTCCACAGAAGACCTAAGAGTCTTTCAAGCAGTGTTCAGGCTGCTCTACATATATATTCACATTAAAATAATGTCAAATTTTTCCATTTAATTTTCCAGTTTATCTCAATGCAAGCCTGGCTGTGAAGAGATTCTTATTTTAGAAAATACAGTCTGTTTCCATAAAACACAAAATAATACACTTCTAAAATTCTGTTCTGAAATAAAATGGTTCATGTGACAGCTTTCACTAAACTAAAAGAGTGTGAATTGAAACAGGTTTTATTATGCTTGTGAAAATTAATCTCTCTGAGCCCTAAATGAAAGCACAGTTTGCTTTCTTCATGCGTCTCTCAAGTTAATTTCAATAGCCAAGACACAGATGGTAGCAAATGGTGTTTTGTAAGGGACCACTCATTGGTAAGGCAAACTGGGAATAGATTCACTTGTCTGCAATTCAAGCCATGAATCATTTCAGTTACCAGCAGATAGGCGGGAGAAACTGAAACACAATCGGTACAAAAACTACTGGTGGTGCAATGCTTAAACACAATTCAGCTGACAAAACCTCCCATAGCTCCCTTTGAGCTGGAGTTACCTTCAAAAATGGAATTCCACTCCTACTGAGGGCTGGGACCAAGCCAGCTGGAGAGAGCATTCGATGCTCTGTGCTACCACCTGCAGTCCACTTGCCACCACAGGGACAGTCCTGCCATTCGCCCTCTCAAGGGAACTGGTATGAACCTGTTGCCTGTTGCACGTGTAGATCTTAGGAAAGAAGCAACACCTTCCCAAATAAAAGAATCAGGAGACACAAAGAGAGTGGGATGGTGAGAAGAATGCCTGGATCCAAGAGCAAATTGGAAGAGAGGCTGCATTTACACCAGATGCCTTGCTTTCAGGATGGATATTGGCGGGGTCTGCTGCCTGTCTTCCTGCTTGCCTAGTGTGGAAAATCACGGCTTTAGAAGATGAACCATCATTTTGGTAGAGGAGTGTTTTTTTAGAACTCTGTGGTCTGTCTCAGAATAAGATGTTCTGTTTTGCAAAGGTTTATTTGTTTTACACACATACACTCGCCTGGGTCTATTAAATTCAGAACTCCTACAACGGTATTCCCGTTCTTTGTTCCACCCTTTGCAGCTGCAGAACAGCATGATATTCATATGAAAATAATGGGAAAAAAAATCCTTGATTTGATTTTCAAACTTTAACCCACTAAAATTGTTTCCTGTTGGGTAATTTTATTTCATTGTTGGAATCCAAACTCTCACGGACTTACATATACCATGTTTCACACAAGGGGAGCTCAGGACCTTACAGGATTTGGACTTTAATACACAGCTTTTTCATTTTTGTTTGCAGATGAGGTATAGTCTTTATAAAAGAAAGTAAAAATGTAATTGGGACCAGGCTGTTTCCAGCTGTCCAGCTGCTCACCTCTGACCAAAGCACTAAGCTTGGCTAACCCCTGTGAAAACAGGATTATGAAATGTAAAAACTCACTAACAATCTTTGAAAACTGCATACAAGAACTGCTCCAGATAAGGATGACACCATCTCTCTTGATATGGATTTATAAAAATACATTGAGAAAGATTACTCTGGAATTTAAAAAAATACCCAGCTTTACTCAAGTAGCATTTTTTAACTCAAATACAAATAGTACCACTGAAATGCAGGTTTTACATAAAGAATGAAGGAGAAACGTTTGGGCAGGGATTCCAAAACGATGACCTAGGCAAAAACCCCACTTTGTCTGTTAAGTCTTGGGCAAGCCATTACATTTCTTCTTACCTCAGTTTCCATACATAGAAGTAGAATAAGAGAATTTAGTATGATGGTAAATACAACACTATTTCTTAGATTACTTTCTAAGAAATAATAATTGTGCTTAGATCCCACAGTTAGTAGGTGTCTTCTACAGCTCTGCTGAGGAAATCAGAGGATTTCACCTGACAGCTGGTGTTTCCAGCTCTGCCCCATTCTGGATGTTATCAGCACTTCATAGAACTGGCGAGATGCTTGTGTGACAAGGACCTCAGCTGATGCATTCTTTCCCCTCCACACTCGGCAAATCCAGCTCCTCCTACAATCACTGAGTGAACACACTGCCCTCTTTTGCCATCCTCACTAAGGATGGACAACACAACAGGTAGTTATGCATAGAGATAATGTGTCAGGAGTCCTAGGCAGAAAGATACAGAAAATAGTGGTCTGAGGTTACAGAAGTACAGCGCCACACCCCACGCACATGGGCCTTCACTGCCTTCAACGAGCTTAACACTGAGGAATAGTGGTTTCACCTTAATGACAGAGGTCACAGCTCTCTGCTTAATCAAAAGAAACTATTAGAAATGGCCACTCAATTAAAGTAAAAATTCTTCCAAAATAACTGGTTTTAAAACTGTGTCTGTATTCCCAAAGAAATTTAGTTTTGTATCACTTTAGGCTTTCCCTATTAAAAAACCCGATTTCACATCCTAGAACTACGATTTTTCTACTAGGAAATCAATCTCATTTCATTAGTTCTTGATTATTTCTACCCTTTCCAATTACAAACAAAACAATGCATTATCAGTTAACAGATATTCTTAAAATCTTTTGTGTGTGGGTTATTCTATGAGGAATGGAACTAGCACAGTTACAAATGTCTAGCACAATTGATTTATCTGTGCCTCTCTGGTGAAAAACGTCCCTCTGTAGCTTTCCTGAGCCACAGGGACACTGTCCTTCACTCTAGTAAATCTCTGAAAATAAATCTCCAGTGGGCAATTTTTATTTGAAAAAATCACAGTAACATCAAGACGTCTCCCCATACAAAAAGATTATTGCCTAGTTCCCTCAATTCAAGATTGCATAAATCTTTGACCTGTCAAGACAAGTGTTGGTCATCTTTTTATTCCTTTTCAGCTGAGGAGTAACAGAAATCTGAGCAACTAAGGTTAGATTTTAGAAGTACTCAAGCCACAGAGAATCAGATACTTGTGCATGTTACACGTCATTCTTTTGACAGACCAGCTAAACATGATGCTACTGAACACTGTTGATACAATTGTCCATTTGTTTGTGGGTCTTTTAATAGAAATATGTGCAGTGTTTACCAGCTTTGTACTTTGGAAGGGATTTAAAGTAACAAAGTTCTGAAGTCCTCAGATACATCTTCCAAAGGTACCACGCCTGAATTTTTGTCCCTGAAGTGTGACTCATAGGCAAACAACTACATTGCTTAGTTTACTGTTGAGCAAAGACGATCAGAGCAGACTTCTGGCAACCGTAGATGACTGCAACACATTAAATCTGAGAGCCCTAAAACAACCTAATTGACAAGGAAAAATAAACAACAGTTTTTCTCGCAGCCGAGGCATTCTAAGTGGAAGATCTGAAAGATACCTGTGCTTGATAACTACGTGCTTGGAACTCAACTACTCTAACAGGAATCAGCCCTTCAGTCTTCAGGGAAAAAACCTTCCCCGAACAGCCGAACACACCTCTCCAGAACCCATGTGGGATCCGACGAACTCTAGAAGTTTGAGATCGTTTTCCCTGGGGCCTGGGCGCCCTGTTCGGGGACTCCCCTCGGCGATGTCGGAGCGATGCTGAAGGGCACCAGCGGCCCCCCCGCCGCCCGCCCGCCGCAGCCAGAACGCTCTCGCTGAGAAGCCGCCGCTCTGCTCGGGATGGAGAGCCCCGGAGGAAAGCGATCCCCGCTTCGTCCTGACCCGCAGGCAAGGGACGCCCAGAGACCCTGTCCCGAAGGGATGCTCCAGCCAAAGCGAGGGCGCTCCCACCTTCCCCAAAGTTCAGCCCCGCGCCCCGGCAGAAAGCGCTGCTCTCGGGGACCGCGCACACGCGAGGATGCTCGGCCGGTCCCGGGGTGCAGCGGTCGCGGGGCAGCAGCGGCGAGCCCTGCCGCACGCCGCCGGGACGTCCCCGGCCAGCCCCGCCGGCCACTTACCCCAGAGCAGCAGGACGGGGAGCTGCCGCCGGCGGCTGCCCTGCGCCTCCATCCTGGAGCGNTGGCTGCCGAGGGGGACGGCACCTACCCCGCACGGGGACGGTGCTAGTCTTAAGTGTCCGAGGGATTCAGGGACCCGTCACCCCTTTCCCTGGGAGCCAGAGCAGCTTCTCCCCGCCTGTCACAACGTCCTGGCGCTGGGGGTGAAGACATGAGGAGCTGCAGGGCCGCCTGTGTAAGCCCACCTGCAGTCCTTACGGACTGTTGGCGTGCTCGCTATTTACAGCTGACCGTGGGCAGTGAGCTGGTCTGACCCTACACAGATCCAGAGCAGTCTGGAGTTCCAAGACGCTAAGTGTATTTTTATGTTGCCATTTCATCCTTGCCTGTCTTTTCCGAGATGGTACAACTCCTGATTTTCATCAATATTTAAAGGCTGTGCTCATGGAGTTCTCTCCCTAGGAAATTAGCATCTCCATCAAGAAACACTAGACTGAGAAGCTGCTAAAGGCGATTTTTCTTAGCTAAAAATAATAGTAGTGCTCAGTAACGAAGACTCAGAGTGTTTTTCTGGGTACATGGACAACACCTCAATAACTGCCTTTTAGTAGGACATTAAATCACTGCCATTATTAAAGGTCAAATGTACCATGAAAATTCAAATTTCAAAAGAGATTTTTCAAGCCACACACAAGAACAAAGGGTAGTCTTAGGTATCAGTCAGGTTATTCACATTGACTTGGTATGCTTGCCCAGCACAGTGCTTCAAACACTTTTGGAGAGTGAGCCCCCAGCCCAGGAGCAGAATGATACACTGCATGTGCCTTTGTAACCATTGTTTTCAGTACACAACCTTTGTCTGATTTATGCTGTTATCTAGGCTGAGGGAAATTGAAAACTTTGGAAACCACAGAGAAGGCTGGGAATCCAGTGTTGAAACAGCTCTGCAGACTTCTAAGTGTGCCAGTTACAACGAACCTCCTACCACTTGTGTGCCACTTCTTCCACTTAGTTGGATGCAAATCTTGTAAAATACCATAAACCATAAATAAACCATAGCTCAGGGAGATCATCCTTCAGCAGAGGGGCTGCCATTTCTGCTTTGTAAGGAGTGTTTGCAAGCTGCCCCTGCCAGAAGGAACTGCAGCAAAGTGACAAGCGTGAAGGCACATATACCACAGACTTGTTATACCATCTATAGCATCCTTTCTAACAGTAAGATCTTGATTTCCATCACAAATGCCTTTTCTTGCAAATCTGAAAATACAGTTAGTATTTTCAATAATTCAGACTGATCTTCAGGAGGTTAAGCATCATGCTTTATATACAATATTATATGTTTAAAATGTTTTAAAAGTACAGTATATATTATACAGTATAAAGGCAATATTTTTTGTATCACACGTGGAGATAATGCTGAGAGGTCTTTTTACATCAATTGCATTTCTTTTCTTCATCTGTTTCAGATGAAAAACTGGCAAAGTAAATGTTACTCCTTCCAACTCTCAAGATTCAGCAAACACTTCCTATTTTGTGCTTGCAGCACATAGTTTGAAGATGCAAACAGTAGAGGTGGAACAAATACAGAGAGTTTATAGGTAAATGCCCTAATGCAACATGTTGCACTGCCAGCAACACGCTGCATTACAACACCTAGCAAGCCAGCTATGCTAGGTGATATCTTCACCAATGTGGTCTAAAATGAG
Source organism: Donacobius atricapilla (assembly GCA_013397315.1). NCBI lineage: Eukaryota > Metazoa > Chordata > Aves > Passeriformes > Mimidae > Donacobius > Donacobius atricapilla. The sequence continues at coordinate 97,434 of WBMY01016137.1, forward strand.
TAAGTCTGATTCACATTTGAATGAAACTGTGACATTTTTGTCACTGAGCATTAGAATGGTCGGCAAGGTGGTTCAAAAAACTGAGGCTGTTTGCACTTTTTCAGTAAGACTCCCCCCACCCCGTTTGTATTGCAGTAATGCAAACAGATTCACTCCAGAATGACTGCAAACAACCTTTCTGTTCTGCAAATCTGCCTTGATAGCATCACATACCAACACCAGCAGCAGAAATCCAATTCACCTTCAAATAAGAAATAGTATAAATGCCCTTTGCTGTACAAAACTCTGAATCCCATCCCCAACACACACACTAACTGTGACCTCAGAACCACAGTCTGTTTTATTTCCAGACATACAACTTCCAGAGATCACACTGACACTTTCTCAGGTACCCTGAATATAGTGCTGCAATCATATTACTTCAGGTGTTTTCTAAAATGCTTAAATCTGCAAACAGGGCACTGAGTAAAAAAAAATTTGATGACAGACATGTAGGTAGTTGTTTCAGTATGGAAAGTTCCTGAGGAGTCCAGGGTGAGAAGAGACGGAAGAAGTCAGGCTAGCCAGGGCAGGTATTATTGCCAGCACTCCAGGGCTCAGAATGGTGCGGGATAAGGTAATAAACTTTCCTGCTCCAGAGTTGGACTGATTCAACAGAAACTGAAAAAATAATAAAATAATTTAAGAAAAATCTGGAGATAGTACACTGTAGAAAACAACATTGCCTTTCCTTGTCACCTCAAGGATCGGCCCAGAGAGAGAGGCTGCTTGCTTGTATGCTTGACTGGTTGACTTTGCCCAGTGTCAGATGAAAGCTTTCTTCACCTCTTCCTAGCACAGCAATTTTGTATAAAAGACACATTAAGATTTCAAGACCACATTTTAATGTGATTGCTTGCTGGACTGAGAGTTGAAAAAGTAGGCTCAGTTCGCCTGTGGTTTTAAACTAAAGTAGGTCATCCTTCCTATTTAGTGTTCCTAGAAGCATGCCATTCCCGCTCCAGAAATCTAAAAAAA